>CM052897.1:16197117-16230403 GCA_028534135.1 Potos flavus
TGATTGGATTTTTGATAGCACTGCTGACTTAGTACGACTGAAAACCTTGCTTTGATTTTCCATATATGCACTGGAAAGAAGACCAGTGCTCCCAAAATAATATCCCATAATGGACAGCTGTCATTTCCCTCAAAGTCCTTGTCTTCAGCTCTTTCCCACAATATGTTGGTGTCTAGGAAATACCTGGTGGAATAAAGCAAAGAGAGGAAGGGAGACCCTTGCAAAAATCTTACCAAAACTACCAATTCATGTGAAAAGAAAAAAAATTATTTTTTTCCTTGGCTAAAGTAATTTAGTTTGGCTTTCCACATGACCCAAATTCACCAGATAATTACCAGTTCTGTTTCTCTTCATGCCATTTTGGTCTGGCCTTTGAATCCTGAGTGTACCCACAGTCCAAGGGATTAACTGAAAATTTCCCCTGACATTATTAAACCCATATACCATGCATTTTATGGCCTGCTGCGGGACCCCAGATTGCCAGCACTAGGGAATAGGCCCAGGAGATTGTCCTGTGTCCCCAGATCAGATAAAGGGAAGTAAGTTATTTGAAAACATAGCTGGGATTGCAAACTACATGAGGGTAGAAATATGTCTCTCTTATGTCATTTTATCCTCGCCACCTTGCACACTGCCTGGCAGTCAGATAGAAGAGGCTAGATAAATATTTCTTGAAAGCACATATAAATGAATAAATAGAAAATCAAATGAACTAATCTGGAAAGTTGAGGCAGTGAAATGTAACTTACCTCTGGGTTATTGTAAAAAACTGTTTGTCAGATTTGTACTACACACACAGAAATTTGCTCTGGTGCGGCTGAATACAGATAGTAAGAACAACTAGAAATAACAATTAGTGGACTCTTCTATGTATCAGACACTGTTCTAACTAAGTCCTTCATATGTATTAATTCATTTTAACCAAAGCAAACCTATGTAGCAGACATGGTGATCATGCCATCTGGCAGACAAGGAAACTAATGGGTTGAGAGTCTCATAAAATTTCTCAAATGTTCCTATCTAAAAACGGGAGAGAAACAGGATATTAGGCATATACTCTTAATCACTATGCTCTGTTAACTCTCAAAATTAATGTTAAACCTAAGTAGTGAAGATAGCCAATGACTCAGGATAATTGTGCTAGGGGCTCACCCTCCACATCTCCATCCACCTTCTGAAAATTGTGGTTGTGTTTTGGGGGCTATTTGTTAGTGTCGTTGGCCACTAAAGGAGAAATATCCAAATAGGTGCTCTTATGGAGTTTAGCAAATCTTGGGACATTGTGGAGTTTCACTTCTGCTGAGAGCCACGCAAAGGTGACATGCATGCCGCTGTTTACAGAAGGTCCTCAACAAAAAAGGCTGAAACAGCTAACACGACCCTCCCCTAAACAGTACGTAATTTTATGTCATAGATTCTATAGCCTGTTTTCTTAAGGACCTTTCCTTTGGATTCTCAAGGATTTTTTTTTTCCTCTATCAACAAAACCTGTCTCTTCCAAATCAAAGATTTTGGCATTCAAGTCTATGCTTCTGTTGTAGGCTGCATGAACATATTTTATTAGTTTCTTTCTCTTTGCTTTCCTTATCTAACAATCCTAACTCTTCTCAAAGCAATATAGATGCCTATATATTACACTAAGCTAAACATGGAAGAAATGCTGAAACATAAAGAGAGGTTAGTATTTCAAAAACAAAAATAAAAATAAAAAACTCCCTTTCATGCCAATCAACCATAGACTACTCAATTTAGGAAATCAAAGCTTAATAATTTACTTCATTGAAGTATGTTGGTTCGTTTTCTTTTGTGTCATTTTGCCTCCTCCCAAAACCTGTGGAAGCAATTCTTGTACATGGCCCAATTTGCTCCAGAGTGGAAAACAGCTCTGGGCCTTAACTCGTGTCCTAAGTCTGCCATTAACTTACTGAAAAACTTGGGCTCGCCACCTCCCTGCACTACTGGGTAATCTGTTCCAGTTGTGCAACCTATGGAACAATCCACCACTTATGAGGCAGTTACCACGGGCCAGATCACACTGGGAAGGGGTACATGCCTTGCCTCTCTTGACTTCACAAGAATCCTGAGAGCAAGGAAGGTATTTTCATCCCCATTTTACAGATGAGGCAACTGAGGCTTATCATCCAGGTGTGGTGATAAACCCAACATTCAAACCCAGGTTTTCCAGACTCTGAAGCCCTTTTCACTCCACATCTAGTGTGTGTGTGTGTGTGTGTGTGTGTGTGTGTGTGTGTGTGTATGTGTTACAATAGAGCTGCTAAGTCCATCATAGGGGAAACATTAATGGGCAAATACATTCCAAAACACATCTATGCCCACTACTGGAAACACCCAATAGTTAGTCATCCTAGTCAAAGGGCAGAGCCATGGGGATATCCTCATCCAAGAAGATACAGAGAGCGAATGTGAGTGAACAAGCAAATTCCCTTTGGTTGACCAATCTGGGTTGATTACATTGTTGAGACAATTTCTCACCCTTCTAAGGCAAGACCAGAGTTGCAAAATCTTTAGAAAGGGCAAGGCAGAGACCACAAGCATTCTGGCAAAATTCTTATTTGCAGTGGCCTCTCATGATGACTTATTTCTACTGAAATGATAAGGATCCCAGACAGGCTCTCTGGGCAGGAACTCCAGTGCCTAGGGAGGGAACCTAATTGGGAAATGGACAGTGAACCATATGCAGATTCTCATATCCCTGACACAGCAAAATACTCTCTCTGCTCTGCATGGCAAAGTTGTTTTCCCACTGTGTGCGTGGGAGAGAGATGACGCATTCTGTGACAGTAAATGTGAACAGGTGGGGGGAAAAACAAGGGTCACTCCCAAGAGGTCTGTTAAAACTTTCCCTTTTCAAAGTCTGAGGAAATAATAATGTGGCTGCCCAAGTGAAAGTCTATCTGTTGCTATGCATTCAGTGTACACCTTGCTTATCCACTCAGAAGTCTCAATTAAAATCACAGCTGTTATTTGTGTATTGGGTTCAGAAACTCTCCCATGCCCATGGCAAAGGAACAAAGGAAAATACCCTTTTTGGTTGTTACACCTGCAAATGGGATGAATGGAGGTTGATGTCAGCTGTGTTCATATTATATCTGGAATAATAATAGTGCCTTTCATTTGTAGAGAGCTTTACAGTTTATGAAACCCTTTTATGTACATTTCATGCATTCATTTAAATACGGTGCCTCCCTTACAGAAAATAATACAAAGGGATATTTTTTGAAAAATCAGTTTCTGCAGCATATAGATGACCAAATGGTTCTGAGTGTCTAGTATATTCATTACATGGTCATAGCACCCCAAGATTTCCCACTCAACAAATTTCTACTCCATTGTAACAATAGTAACACACATACACACTCACACACACAGCACATAAGCATATTTCCTGTTTTTAGTTGTGTTATCTATCATTTTTGCTTACTGATTTATAGGAGTCCTTTACACATTCTTGATATGGGTTCTTTGATATGAGTTCTCAATATGAGTCAGATATATATATTAGGACTATCTTCCAATTCCTTATTGAGTCTGTGACTCATACTGTTTGTTGAACTTTGGAATTAGAAAGATTACTAGTGGTTCTTTAGTCCAACCTCTTCATTTACAAATAAGGAAAATGGGCCCAGAGAGAAGTTTATAAAGCTACTTAGTGGTAAAGTTAAGATTAGAACCCAAATCTTCTGACTTTTTCTCCTAGGCTGTAGCTAATATTCTGCACTGGTAAATTCTTAAGTTGTATGACCGTCATACAATGTGATATAGTCAGATAATTCACATACAACAAGTAAAAATAAAACAACCTACTGACATGTGAAACAACATGGATAAATCTCAGACATAATGCTGAGTGGAAAAGTCAGACATAATACGCATACACTGTGTGATTCCATTCATGTAAAGTTCAAAACTAGGCAAAACCAGCCTGTAGTTGTAGAAATTAGATCTCTATTCCTTGATAGAGGACAAAGACTAAGAGAGAGTATGAGAGAGCTTTCCTCTGGTGTTGAAATGTTCTATATTTTGATGTGGAAAGTAGTTGCATGGATGGATACATATGTAAAGATTCACCAAGCTGTACATTTAAGATTAGTGCATTTTATTGCATGTGAAGTCTACATTCGTAGAAAACAAAGAAGAAAACCAAAGCAGTGACTTAACTATTTCTCATTGACTTGATGGATATTGAACAAAAAAAGAATAATTCTGGCCCTCGAATGATTTTTAATCTGAATTATTCCTTTTGGCTGACTTTCACTGTTACACAAACCACAAAGTTGCCAAATCTTCACTTTTTTGAATAGTCTGGCTCTGCCTTGAACAAGCTGTGGGTTGGGCTAATTGACCTTCAAAGTCACTCCTGGTCCAAATTTCTGGGATTTTTTTGAAAGAGATGCCAAAATATATATAATCTCTGAGTGGGAAGGAACATCAGAAAGTGTCTGGTTCTTGTCTACTATTTTGTAGGAACAAAGAGTGAACTTGGATAATGGAAACGACTTGTCCAAGGTTGCCCTGATAGTAATTCAGTGCAGCTCTGCAGATGTCATCTCAACTAACTTTAGCAAATAACCTGAGTACCTGCTATGCATCAGGCCCTGAGTCGGACACTATGTTAGGTTCCCGAATTCCATAAAGCCACAGCCAAAGGCACCACTGTGTTGCTTTGTGAGAGAAGCAATGAGCTCATTTCCCACATCTTAGTGTGAGAGCAGCAGCAGATAAGGTTAGAAGACTGAAAAAGAAAGTAAGACAAAGGTCACAGCACCGAAGTAATGTAACCACACAATGTCCTTTCCTGCACTCAACCACAGAATCATCAAAGTGTCTCCTTATCCTAGAATAATGGTTCTGGGACTCTAAATAGTGATAATGGCAAACTATAATTCTAGAATCTACTATATGAAAAATCTGATCGTATGGCCTAAAATTATATGAGCCTGAAATTCCCTATTTTGTAAACTTGTACTTCCTTTCCGGAGAAAATTGTATTTTTAAGCAAAGTAGTTTTCTTCTTTAGTTGACTTAGCAAACATGAGGAACTAATTGCTGTAGCCTTCTTATAAAGTGGCTACAGGAACCAAACTGATGAATATAAAATTTCTCACTCAAAGCATGCAAAACCTAAGAATTCACCATTGTGACAATAGCTTAGTACAGCAAACACAGTCTCAGAGAGAAAGTCAGAAGACATGGGTCTATCTTTTGTTTATTTGGTTTGTTGATTGGTTTCTTTTTCAAGTTTTTATTTAAATTCCAGTTGGCTAATATACAGTATAATCCCAGTTTCAGGTACAGAATTTGGTGATTCATTGCTTATATATAACACCAAGTGGTCTGTCTCACTTCTACCACTGACTAAATCTCTTCTCCAGAGAGGAGAAGATACACAAATTAAATGATTTGGACCAAGAATTTTTTTCTCAGCTATAAGATCCAACAAAGATTGTGACTCGCGGGCTCATTTAAACACTTCTGAGTCTGGAAGATTTTACTGGTTGTTCCTGGGAGCCCTATGGGTAATGAGGATGCAGAGGTGTTAATGAAGAGGAGAAAGCATGGAGAACACAGAAGAGGGAAAGGGGTAATTGGAGCAGACTCTAAGAGGAAGAGATTTCATCGAGGTCTGCTTGACTAGCTGCTAGGTAGGCTCCTGTACTTCTGACCCCCTTTCCTTTCCCTTCACATCTGTACCCATGAAATATCTCATTCTATTTTGATCAAGTTAATCACTAAGCTTCTAGGATCTTAGCTTGGGATGGTAACTGGTTGTTTTCCTGTACTTTCTCCCTTATCTCCTATCTCTCCCTTGTCTATGCTATTTTGGTCCACCCCAAAACTTCTCCTCTGTGTTCCAAAAGCACCATAATCCACGCATTTCTTTCTATTCGTTAATCTCAAGGACTTGGTTGAAGCTTATACCTCTAACCTCTGAGCTTAAAGGAGACTATGTAAATGTGTAACCCCCACTACCAATCTCCTTGCAGTCTTGCCTCCTTGAAGCTTAGCATGGCTAAGAATTCACCTGGGATACGGACAGGGATTTTTCAACAGTGGGCATAGTATAGGTGCCCAATGCATCTCTGAAGAAAGTAACAGGAATACTCAGTGCCCAGTTACCAGGAAAGCACAGTCACACATAGCTGAGCCACTTCATGTAGACAAGCTCCCAAGAAAACATCCCTTCCCCCAACAAAAAGTGTATACAAACCAGACTGGATCTTGTTTCCTACTACCACTATTTAATGAGACCAAAAGAAAAATGAGAGCTTGTAGGAGCCACCCCCCCCATTCTATCACTCATAAAATCAAAACCAAAATCCCCAGTCTCCCCAAACTCCTTCATGAACTTCTTACATCTCCATGATTCACCTTCTTGAATCTGATGCTGCGGTCTTATGGTTTTCAATGTGGGGGAATGGTTCTCCACATCAGCAGGAGAGTTTGCCCTAATGCCTAGGCCACACCCAAGATCCAATAAATGAGAATCTCTGAAGGTGAGACTCAGGCATTAATATTTTGTAAAGCCCCCCTGGTGATTATAGCATACTGAGGTAGAAAATCACTGCATTAATTGGTTTAAGAATCATCTAGGAGGCTTGTTAAGAATAAAGATGGCTTAGCCCCTACCCCTGAGATTCTAAATCAGTGATAAGAGATGGAAGCCTTGAAATGTGCATTTTCAACAGATACCCCAAAGAATTATGGTGCGGATGGCATGAGGACCACACTTGGAAAAAACACTGCTCTTTGTCCACCAGGCTAATCAGTCCAAGTTGCCTGAGCACAGAGAGCACTCTCACTCTCCTTGGCTTTGATTCGGATTTGCTCTCTCCTTGGAATGCCTTCCCCTCACCCTGACCTCTGAGAGAACTTTCAGTCACCTTCTAAATGTAAACTCTTCTCTGTGACTTTTCCTGACCCTTCCCAGGAAGAATTAGTCACTTTCCCGTCTGAGTTTCCATAGCACTTTGTACACGCTGCTGCTAAAGCATTTATCATACGGTATTATGGCTATTTCTTTATGTGTCTTTAAACTATGAGTATTTTCCTTTTTTCATCTCATCAGCACCTAGCACGGTGCCTGGGACATAATTCAAGTCAGTAATGTTTATTGAATTAAATGAAGTTGTTTGTGGAGTTGGTCATCATATTTGATATTCATCCATCCATGTGTGGCAAGACTACAGACGCTGGGGTAAGGAAAAGGAAAGATCCTAGTGCCAGAGAGGAGTGTTGGCCATAACAAGATGGGGTAAGAGGACTGCCAGCCCCAGGACCAAGGCTAGGGCATGACTCCTTCAACACAGAGGGCATACAAAACAGATTCAGGTTTGTGTCCTAACACCAGCAGGGACAAGGAAAACACATAGGGTAGTAATTGAAAGTTAGAAGTAGATATGAAGCAGAAGTCCAGGCTCATGGATATGGTTAGTAATCATAAGAGTAACTGGTACACTTATTATTTAAATTCAAATAATACAGACTCTCAAGCCAAAGCCCAGACCTACAAACAAAATCTTCATGAGATATGCTGAGAATCTGAAAGTTTAACAAGAGCCCCAAGTGATCCTTATAATCAGTCAGGTTTATGAAACACCTGCCTAAACAAATTTAGGAAGTGCTGAGAATGGGTAGAAAAAGTTTTTAATGCAAAGGAAAGCCAGCATCCCCAGGCACCTGATGACCTGCCCTTGTGGTACTAAGTCTATGTGGTGGGGAGCCAGGAAAGTTTGAAGTTTGGGGAACACTGGGCATGGGTAATCCCTAGATCCCTGAACACCATGTCTAACTTTTAGAGAACCTATAGTGAATTATACCAGCTGAGAGGAAGCTCTTCCTATTTATCTGACCTCTATGAAGTGTAGAGCTGAGCAAGTTTGAGTGTAAGGTAATGGACATTGTGGAAAAGGAAAACAGAAGCTGAGAAAGACTGTAGAAAACGCCAGCACAGACTGAGGGGGTAGAAAAATAAATCAGAACAAAAGCAAAGGTCAGCCCTGTCTCTCTCAAGCTACAATAATATAAAGTTGTGCTTCTGGTCATGTTTCAAACTCTGAGAAAGGAGGGTAATGTGGGGGTGTCATTACCAGAGTTAGCCAAACTGCAAAGTCTCAGGACACAGTCTCTCAAAATTCACTCATGTCTGACAGTAAATGTAAGTTTGGGGGATTCCCAACACAACCTCAGTTTTGATCATTCACTAGAAAGATTCACAGAACTCACTGAAAGCTATGATATACACAGTCATAATTTATTACAAAATTTATGACAGGGATTAAAACAAAAGGAAAATTCATATAGGACAGAGTTTCAGAGAGCTCCAAATGCAAAGCTTGTGTCATTTTCAGGACACATTACCCTCCCAGCATCAATGTGTGACAATACAAACACAGTAATTGTCAACTGGGGAAACTCAGCTTTGGTGTCCAGAGTTCTTACTGGGGTTTTATTACATAGCTATTATTGATTGATTGATTTCCCACATTGTTGAACTCAGTGTCTAGTGGCACTTCCACTTCCCCAGAGGCTGGGCTAAGAGGCCTGAGGGTAATAGGGTGCCTGGTCTTTGCCATACTTGAAATGGGAGTTAGGATTTGCAGAACTAAAATTGGACTTTCCATGGAGCTGTAGGACCCCCATCCATAATATATAATCATGGCATCAATCCAAGAACAGCCTTACTGAAAGTTTGGGATGGAGGTAAAAGTATTCAAATATATATGTGTGTCATTGTATATAGGTCATTATATATAACATATATATGTCATTTTATATACATGTGTGTGTGTATATACACACACATAATGACTCGCCTAAATTTCAGTATAACCCTCAGTTAGTAATCAATAAAAAAAATCTATCAATCAATTACTTTTCATTGAAAAGAGTACTTGCTATGTGCCTAGCACTATCCCAGATGTTAAGCCACTATTTGAAGGAATACTATAGAAACATGAGATACAATCAAGAATTTCAGAAGTTACAAACTGGTCGAGAAAGATAACGGAGACAAATGAAATAGGCAGAGGTTTTCAAATAGAATGCAGCAGGGCATGCCAAATTCTCCACTACTGCTGATCACTGACAGGAGAGAGATCTTGGTAAAGAGAATGTGGGAACTGATAACTCTCTGGAGGCAGAAAAGAGTTTGAACCCCCACTGAAATAAAATGCTGACCCAATTAATTAATTAAATCACTTATTCAACATATATCTGAACACCTCCACTATTCTAGGCCCTGTGGATATAATAATAAACAAAAAGTTTCTGTCCTCATGGAGATCATATTCCATTGGAGAGGGACAAACAATATATATATATATTATATATATATATATATATAATCTAATATGCAATATAGTCATTAGAACTAAAGCATGGTTTGAGAGTAGACATGACTCCTCTGATAAGAAGACCATAGTAAATATTTATTATTTCTACCCTCCACTATTCATCCCTTTACTTTCTCTTCAGATGGCCAGTGTTCAGACTGTGGACTGACCCAAAATTTTATTCCTGAAGGATCTGAGCTTTCAGTGGTTCCCGCTTATAGGGAATTAAAATAACTTCCCTTAACTTATGGCTGAACAGGGAAGTCCTAGGAGTTTTCATTCATACTGGATTTCATTCATTCTCCTCTCTTACCCTACTGTATCAGAAAGCTTTGATAACCAGGATCAGTCACATTAGTCACCCCAGCCAACATTATGGCCTATATTTTCCTGGACCAGTGGTAAAAGGAGCTCGGGATGGCAGAGTGGCAGTCTGTTTTTTCCTCTGAGAGAAGCATGTCTTCTCCAAGTACTAAAGCTGCTATACAACTATTGCCCAGAAGTCATAGCATAAGGACCATAATATTAAATGTAATCGTGAGAAGTGGCACTCCCATTTCCTCACTTTGGTCCCTGGGTCCATATTTTCTGTAAGGGTCTGCACCACATATCAAACACAAGTAAACATAAGTCTCACCTCTAAAATGGTACCCCATTTCAAGATGTTAACTTTATGTTGGGACAGTAACAGAGTCTTATCTCAATCATTCTACTGTAAGAAACCAGGTGCTTCCAGGACAGAGCTTATGGTGAGACTACGAATTTCCATGGGCATCAGCCCATTGGCGTCCTTTCCTAAAATGTGAGTTTCATGATGAGAAACAACATTGGGTGAGATACTGTGACAGTGAACAAGGCATTCAGAGTCTCTGCAGATGATGGCTTTGGCAGAAGCACGGAGGGAAGGGAAACAAATCCGAATCCAAATAGTATCTATTTTAGGAAGGACATACTGCTTCTCCCTCCACAAAAGAAGTCAAATATGATGAGCCTGTCACCATGTGAATGACTGGAATGGTATCAATTGAGACGGTTAAGGTTAGTCACTAGAGCTGACAAGTTGGTGATTCTGGGTAATCCTTAGTGAAGGGAATTCCACATAATTAAACTAGTAGTTTAGTTCCTGCTGCCATGGCCACTTAACTAATGAGCCCACTGGGCACCACTGGCACAGCTGAGGTCAAAGACATACTGGCATTCAAAGGACAGATCATAGTTAATCATCTAATTATCACAGGCCGTTTTAGTGAATTTTTATATGGAACTCAGATATTGTGGAACCATTTTGAAAACACATCAGGTTAGAGCGCACCTGGGCACACCAGAATGTAGGGTTTTTATGGATCAGAAAACACTGCGCATGGTTCCAATTTCTGTATCTATTATTTAGCTATAAGTATCAGAAACAAATTTTTTATGACTTACCAAAAAAATGATGTTGGGTAGCTCACAAAATCTCTAGGTAAGTCAGCAAACCAGGCTCAGATGCCACACATTCAGGGATCATGTTTGAAATCATGTTACAGAACCTGGTTGGTGTAGAAACCATTTCCACCACCACTACCACTGTATATTGATGATAGTCCTGAGGTGATTCCTGTCCCTGGAAATCAGATGTAGCTACTGATCACTTTAATGGATCTGTGTGTCCCTGATGCTCTGCATCCCTGGCTGGTTTTTGCATGTGTGTTTGTTTTATTTAAAGTCTTGTCTCTAGTAGCAAAGTCTAGAGAAAGAACAGAATATATAATATAAACCAAGGAAAAGGGGAAAATGGATGATGAGCTAAGAGCAGTTTTTTTACCTCAATAAGAAATTAGTTTAGGGGTGCCTGGGTGGCTCAGTGGGTTAAAGCCTCTGTCTTCAGCTCAGGTCATGATCTCAGGGTCCTGGGATCGAGCCCCACATTGGGCTCTCTGCTCGGCGGGAAGCCTGCTTCCCCCTCTCTCTCTCTGCCTACTTGTGATCTCTCTCTCTCTATCAAATAAATAAATAAAATCTTTAAAAAAAAAAAAAAGAATACCATTAAAAAAAAAAAGAAATTAGTTTAACCAATGGGAGGGAGGACAAGGACAATCTCAAGAAGCTTACCTAGTGTTTATATAAAGTAGCTCACTAAGAAATGACAAGCATCCCGTCTTCCTCACAGGGTCATAAGCCCAAAGCATAAGTGAAACCCAGGGTATGTTCACAGACACCTAATTGTTGCAAGAAACCATTGCTTAGTTTCCCAGTGTATGGCCTGGGAGACTACAAACCTTGCCTGAGGGCCTCAGGTCCAACACGAAGATAAAATGGCACTAACTGAAGGAGGTGTAGCAGTTGGTGTCTAGCAAGGTAAACAGACATGCCAAAAGAATTTCAAACAGAAATAATGTCAAAGGAACTGGTTCCACAGGTGATGAAAGAGCTAAGAAGTCAAAGAAGGATGGTGAGGCAACTCAGGTATTAGTGAAAACAGAAAGATGCTGCTAGCCTAGGGCTGAAGGGACCCAGGGAAGATGTGGCATTACCAGAGCCAGGAATTGAAGCCAGCGGGTGAGATTTAGAACTGTGGTAGGGAACACGCCACAGGAGTTGGGGAAACGGAAGATGGGATTGACCAATAGGAGCTGGAACTACATAAATAAACGAGCAAACAAAAGCAGCTAGTGCTGGAGGCCTCATCTGAAGCAAAAAGGAGGAGAAATACTCTGGTCCATCCTGCCTTCTGGTCTTCCACCAATACCTCGCAGTGGCCAAACCCACCTGCAAACCAGGTGGCAAGGAAACCTGGTAAATGTAGCTAGCTCCCTGCATGCAGATGACACGAGCTCTTCAAGATCCACCAGAAGGTACAGGATTCCACATTATGGACACTACTCACCCTCTGAACCACAGTAGCCTTCAGCACCAATCCTGCAGGCCTGGAGAGGTCACAGCCAGGCTGGAGGTACTCAGCCTCTCCCAGGCCAAGGGCTAAAATATGTCATTAAGGTCACATTGGTGTGACATCCAGTAAATTATTTTATAACCTGTGGCCAAGACAGGAATAAAATGCTAGTGCAATCATGAGGTCATCACACTGGGTTCTAGGGTGATGTGGCTGAAGGTCGGGGAAGCACCTAACTGTATCTCCTATTAGGATTTGCGGGTTCTTAAAAGGCCACATTTAGCAAATGATCCTATTTGATATCATCCCCAGGCTTGCTAAGACCTACTTCCTTTAAGCTGACCTCAGGTAAGTTTAACTGACACAAAACATACATGTACTGGTACCCATTTTCACCTATTCTCAAGCCCAGTCCTCCGTTGTACTGACAGAGGGGTTAGTGGCTGACACAGTTCTAAGAAGAGCTCTACTGCTGGGAGTGAAAGCAGCAATGAGATCATCCATTACTCATGCTTCTTCAGCCATGTAGGAGAAAGGTTGTCTCTTTGGAGCACTCTTGGACACCATTACACCATGCTGGCTTCCTTTTTTTCTGGGGCAAAACCCCCCAGTAAGACATACTAGATGTCTGGCCTTCTGAGAAAATGGAAATATTTACTGGATGCCTTCTGTATGCTACATGCCTTGGCACTTTTCAAATATATCATGTAATCCATTCACAGAACTTCCCTGTGGTAGTGCTAGTACTCCATTTTATAGATAAGGAAACTGAATTCAGAGAAGTAAGGTACTTTCCTGAAAGTATATATACTTTCAGGAAAGTGTATGTGTGTGTGTGTGTCCGTGTGTGTGTGTGTGTGTGTGTGTGTGTATATATATATACATACATATGTATGTATATATAATATAGCTAACGAGTAGAGAACCAGAGATTGAGGTACTAGCACCCAAGGCTACCTTCCCAGAAAACATCGAGAAGACCCCTCAGAAGACAAGGTGCAAATCAAGGATCTAATTACCCAAACTAGGGATATCAAAGTCCCCTAAGGTTAAATCAAATCTGATTCAACTGGGATCCATTAAGACTGCAAAGGAAAAATAGCTAAGGACTCAAGACACTGAATCGACAGAGGATTCTGGAAATTTTCCTAGCATTAGTTGTTTTCCAAACTCTTCTTGTATCTGCTTTGGATTTTCAGTGACCCCTTTATATAGCCTAGATGATGGAAGTGTTACAGTAAATTATACAATGCCATTTAGGGTGATGGATTTATCAATTTGAGTTCCCCAGTACTCACCTAATCTGAGAACTGGGGAGGGAGGGCAGTAGAAAAGAGGGAATTGCCGTAATGCACTTGCTTTTCAGCCTAGGAGACCTCTCCTCCTCCTTCTCTCCACCCCCACTCACATCTGACTCAGCTTCTGGGAAGGAGTCATCTCCCTCACACAGTACCTGTTTGGCATCAACTCCAGACAAGGCACTTTCCCACCTGTGAGGAAATTGCAGGCTCTCAGCTTCTAGAGTTGGAATCGAATGCCTTGCTGGGAAGCTCAGCGCAAGTCAATGCTTCCCACTCCACATACTCACTTATTCAATAAAAGAATGCTGTCAAAGTATGAGGCAAGCCCTTCCTGTCATGGCTTGTGACTTCAGGCTCCATTAGTATGCTGGCCTTCCTGCCAGGCCTTCCCTGGCAGTCCCCTAGCTGGGGGGCTCAGGTTCTCTCTCCTTTCAGGCAGTTTGTTCCATTTCTACCTTTCAGATTCAAGCTATTGTCTTGTGAGAAGGCTTAGGGCAGGGATAAAGAGGGAGGGGGGGTGGGTGGAGGGGCAGGCTTTGCTCTTTGGGTCCCCAGAGAAGCTGGGTTCTTTCCTGTTATCTATCTTCTCCCTCCAGCCCTTAACCTAGGTCCCTTTAGAGGATGTCCTTTTTCCTGTCTCTGGACTAAACAAACTGGGATTCTCTCTGGCTTTTGGTCCTGAGGGCTTTGTCTGCAGCCCTGCCTTGATTCTGCATCCTCTCTGATCTCTTCCCTCTTCCTGCTGAGTTTTTCTCACCTCCCCCACACCCAGGGTCACTTTTCCTGCCCTCTACTCTTTCCAGTTCCCCAGGCTCTCAGGCTATTGTCCCAGGAACTCAACCATCCTCCTCCCTCATCATCTTTTCTACACATAACCTTGGCACTACCTGCTCACATCTGACACAGGTCCTGCCCTTTTCCTCCATCCTAGACAATGCCATTTTCCTTGTGCAATTCTGTCCACAGCTTCACAATCCACATCTGCATTTCAAAGCACACTCATTGATCCCAACCACACTACTGAAATACTTAAAGACTGCACTTTTTTAACAAAACATTTTTAGCCAATGATGACTACTTTTTCAGGGGACACTGCATTCTTTCCCAGAGAGAGTACTGGCAAATATACACAGCAAATCTGAAATATTCCTACAAATTTGTGCCTCTGAAATATTTTGGTATAATCTTAAAGTCAATATGTGTCTAACAAGTGTTTCTCCTCTCCCCTCCTCAGTGTCTCGAAGATCTTAGTATGCTACACTTACTATCAAAAACCTCCATAATCTCTTGGGGAAGTCTCCTTGACATATTCCTGGTCCTATTTACTATACACATAAGCAAGTCTACTAAAAAGAAAATTTATGTTGTCCAGTGTCAAAGGCCAAAAATAAAAATATATTTCAGAATGAGAAAGAAGCACATAACTAGAAAGCTAAATAGAATTCCGAAGCAACTTCAAAGAATGATGGAGTGGGCTAACAGGAGAAAGTTGAGGCAGAATAAATTGATTTTTTGGTAGATGATTTCTTGCTAAGCCAAAGAAACTCTGCTGGCATCTGTTCCTTCATGTACCACAAAATTCAGACCACAGCTAAAGCTACTCTAAGTAAAGTTAGGGACTAGAAAGCAAGGTATTTCATGGAAGCACAGAGTTTTAAAGTTGTAAGGAACTTTAAGGATCACTCACCCAAACAATTAGACTGTAAGACCAAATCTATAAAGCCAGTCTCAAATGGTACCAGATAATAGAATGATAGCTAACATTTATTTTTTAATTATTGTAGAAAGAACACTTAAAGTGAGATTCACTCTTAGCAAATGTTTAAGTGTACAGTATGTGCCTATTAACCGTAGGCACAATGTTGTACAGCAGATCCTAGAGCTGATTTATCTTACTTGACAGAAACTTTATGCCCATATTTAGAAACTCCCCATTTCCCTCCCTCCTAAGACCTTAAAAGGGTATCCTCCAAGCTGGGTGTTTTTTATACAGTATTTTACTTCACCTCACAAGAGTCTTATAAGGTAGGAACTTTAATTGTCTGATTTTCCAAATGAGGAAACTGAGATTCAGAGATTGAGTAACTCAGTCAAGGTACAGGTAGAAAATAGCAGGATCAGTACAGGAACAGAGGTAGTCTGATGACACAGACCTCTTAACCTCTATATTATCCCGTCATCACAAGGGGCTGGTCAATTCAAAACTCTGGTTAAATCACTCAGATAAGGAAAGCAGATACATTTAGGAAGGACTTTGGAGTTTCTACATTCTGGATGGATGGAGCCTACCTTATTAGGTAGAATAATCTAGGTTGTGCTCCTTTAACAAACAATCCCCAAATCTCAATGTCTTAGAACAAGTTGACTTCTCACTCGTGCTGTATTGGGTCAGTAGTGAATTTGGCTTAATATTATCCTCACTCAGAACTCAGTTGGCAGAGCCTCCTCTTTGGAATGCTGTTAGTCACAATGACTGAGGATGGGAAGATGGTGATTTGCGCGCTGGCTTCAAAGGCTTCTACCTGAAGGTGACAGTCTTCAATTTGTTCATATTGCACTGGCCGAAGTAAATTACATGGCCATACCTAATGTTAAGGGTGTGGGAAAATAGAGTCTATCTACGAGGATTGTTTACTAACATGTTATAGGACACAGGGCGTTACTCAAGGGGGATATCCAGAAATACTGATGAACAGTCTCAGCAACTACCACAGTATCAAATTCTTGGAATTAATCACTTGGCTCTGGTCGTGTGGACTAGCCCTACTGTAATTTAAATTTGTTTGAATTTATGTATTTTATAAACAGGTCTAATTCCAAATTATGTACTACCACCATTGTTCTTTTAGAATACCAAATTCAGTTTCCCTCTAGTATAAAACTACATAGGTAACACTTCAGACCAAAATAATAAAAACAAGATTTAAATAAAACTATGTAAAATCAGGGGCACCTGAGTGGCTCAGCTGGTTAAGTGTCTGCCTTCAGCTCAGGTCATGATCCCGGAGTTCTGGGATCGAGCCCTGCTTTGGGCTCCCAGCTCAGTGTTGAGCCTGCTTCTCCTTCTGCCTGCTGCTCCCCTGCTTGTGCTCTCTCTCTCTCTCACTCTTGCTCTATCTCAAATAAATAAATAAAATCTTTAAAAAAAAACTAAGTAAAATCTATATTCCAACTAAGACCCAAAAATTTGAGGCTTTATGACATCATACATGCAGAAATTCCTAGCATATTGCCTGGCACAAAGTAAGTACTCAATAATTGCTAGTTTCCTTAAACATATCAGGCTCCAATTAGTATTTCTTCAAGAGACACATCTATCTCAATATCTGCCAGAGACCGCTGAAGGCTAGCAACACTTCTGGCTCTAGTGTTCATTACCAGATACACAGCATACTAAAAAATTAAAAGGCAAAAATGAGTGACCTTGAGAGATGTTGTCCCAAAGCTCTTCCCCAGGAAGAAAATATACAAGTTAGTTCTCGAGGGCACAGTTATTTTCACATGAACTAAACCTCTGAAACCATAGCTGTTTCTAATTAACCAAACAGTTTTCTGACATGGGCTTATCACCATCAGCACCTCTCTGACAAGCAATTACACATTAGTACGGAATACAGCAGGTAAAGGCAGATGGAGGACAATAGAGGTTGTTTTCTCAAGAGAAAAAGAACAAAACCACAAGTAGCACAATGGAATTTTCCTATTAACTGCTGGAATAAAGAGAGATATGGGT
This sequence comes from Potos flavus, assembly GCA_028534135.1. NCBI lineage: Eukaryota > Metazoa > Chordata > Mammalia > Carnivora > Procyonidae > Potos > Potos flavus. The sequence goes on from CM052897.1 coordinate 16,214,377, forward strand.
GTCCAAAGGCAAAATGCAGAAAACTCCACACAAAAGTGAACCACAGTAATCGGAACTGTAGATCTTGAGGGAAACCCATGGTATGAGAACAATTCTCTTTGAGAATTTAGAAAACAAACAAGAGCAGTGCCAATCGCATAATTCTGCTCATCCCTTTTCTGATTAAACCAGGGTCAAAGGAATGCCAGTCCACTAGAAAAAAATAACGATTTTTTTTTTTTTTATTGGTCTGGTCTCACCCATGATGAAGACATTTTGATGATGGAAGATCTCCCCCACTTTACTCTACCTTACTTGACCCCAAATATGAATACCTCCAACTGAAACCTTACTTCTTCATTCTGTAATATGAAGAAATGCTTGCTGGGGGAGCTTTCTAGCCGGATACCCTTGAATGCACTTCCTGATGAAGTGGGAGATGCGCCAGCTGCCACTACAGATGCTGAAAGAACTGGGAACAAGTGAAGCTGATTGTAATAATATGCTGCACAAGGCTGAGGGAGCAATGGTAGTGGAGAGCCCCAGTTCAGTGGGTAGGCACCTCCTAGCTAAACAAAGGCCAAGGCAAAATTTGGTCCATTGCTGTAGCAAAGCTATGAGGACTGCTTGCCAATTTATTATATGACACTGAAGGGCTACAGAATATCTCTTAAAAAGAAAAAGAAATAGTAGCATCAAGGGGAAACTGAAAGTTTCTTGTTCCTAGAGATTATGATTGCCAATTTAAGTAAGCTGTATAGGCTGTGATTTCATAGACATGGAGAAAGCTCTCAGCCAAGAAATGTATCATTTTACTACTTGCAAATGCTTTACTTACCATCATTACAGATGTATTTCTTTGGTGTAAATCTTGTTCCGTTATTAAAATAAAAATTCAGGCCAGAGTAAATCAGCATCAAGCCATTTACACCTTACTGTGAATTAATTAATAAATTAGAATCCTACCGCAGAAATTTGTGAACATCTCCTAGTAACAAAATGAGGGAGAAAGAAAAATAATAAGGTGTTCCATGTCCGAAGGAGATCTCTGGCATATGGGAACAGATTACTTTAAGCTTAAAAATCAGAGGTTGAGAGTTAAGCTTCTGGAAATATGATAGGAATAGGAAAATAGATGGGGATGGCAAAGGTAAAGTTAAATGTTATTCCTTCATGTAAATGTGTTTGTTTCAATAAATTGATTAATGGAGCCATTTGCAGAAATGGGATTTTTGAAGGCTAAGACATACTAATCTTTTGGGCCAAACATGAACTCTTGAAAATTAGCATTGTCTTATTTTTTTTATTGCTCATAACTGCCTTTTCACTGCCTAGAAAACCACTTGCCATGTGGCAGATAATACATTTTTTTCATGAGTGACTAAGTGAATGAGAGACTAAAACTAAAGCTTCAAACCCCAAAACAGCATTTCCTTCAAAGCTATCACAAAGTTATCACATACCACAGACTACACGAGGTGTACTTATCCCAATCATCCCCTTATTGCTCAAAACACATCCAAATGTTGTTCAGAAAATCCCCAAAGCAAGTGAAAATGCATTTTAAAATCATCAATGATGTCAACTCATCTCCCTATGTTGAAGTATTTGGTTTTATTTTTAAAAAATGTTACAAGTATAAGAGCAGGTGAATTTTTAAGCCAGTTCTATTTTTTAAACAAAAATGAGATAAAATTTTATGAAAATTTAGGCTGACTTTATCACGTGGCATAAGTAAGTCTAAAAGTGCGTCCCAATCATTACAAGAAAGTTCTAAGCAACGGCAGCATTGTTAGGACAATTGGCTAGCCCTCCCAAATGGCTTCTTTGAAGGATAAGATCTATTTGAATATCTACATTTTTCTCTGTTTGCTATTAAACAAATAAATAAAAAATGCATTAAAGTCATACTCTGTTACTTCTTCTTATTCATTACAGGCATCATAAAAAAGCATAACATAATGTTTAAACTTGTTGAATCTCTATGTTGTACACCTAAAGCTAATGTAACATTGTGTGTCAACTATGCTCAAATTAAAAAAAAAAACAACAAAACATTTTCTAAAAATCTCTTTTAGGATAGAGCAATGATGTATATATTTCCTTTGCATTACCTCATTTCTCCACTCGCCCTGCATCCAGCTTAGGTAATAAATACTATATGTATATAGAAGGACTCCACATGTATCTCTCCCACTTGGACCTATCCCTTGAGTTCAAGATTTATATTAGACTCCCCACTTGGATGTATAATATCTATCCCAAACGCAAATGTCTGAAAAAATGTCTTATATCCTTTAGTCTTTCCCATCTCAGTTCTTGCTCATAAATCTAATCTCCTCAGCCAGATTAGAAATCAAAAATTGAAAATGTAATTCAGGTAATGTAAACCCTCTAAAACCTACTATCACCTTAAAATCCAATCTTGCAGCCCTTGGGCAGAGCACTCTGATCTGGCCTCTGCCTCTACCTCAGCCCCAACATCTCTCCCCTTTACTCACTCTGCTCCAGCTCCTCTACTCTGTCTTCTGTTCCCAGAGTCACTAAACTCAATATAGATTCACCCATTACACTTTCTCTTCCTTCTGCCTAGAATTCCCTTTCCTCTAATCTTCACATGTTTAATTCCTTCTCATCATCAGGACTCTGTTCAAATGTTATCTTCTTAAAAAGTTATTTCCTGATCTATCTAAAATTTCCCCACCCTAGACACTCTCTATTCCCTAACCCTGATTTATTTTACTCATAAGACTAACCATACCTGAAGTCATTATTTTATTGTTTGTTTACTGTCAGTTCCCCTACGTCTGTAATGTGCCCTACATCAGGGCCATGAGGGTAGGAATTTTGCTTATCTTGTTTACTGTTAGGGTTTAGAATAGCACTTGGCACATAGTAGGCATACTACTGTGAATGAACGAATGTTCAATAAACCATACAAATTGTAGAGTTGTTCTAAGAAAGACCTATGATTAGACTGCACTCTTCTGATAGTAAAGAACTGCTTATGAAGACAGCAGCCATCAGTTATGTAAATAAAGCACTGGGTTTATAACTAATGCATCCACACAGGTTTGCATAGGTTACTAGGTATGTAGTCTGTATTAAACATTACCTGCAAACAGGATATGTATCATTTCACACTATCTTCAGAATCTTTGAGTACAGGATAAAATGTTTCTTTGGGCAGGTTGAAGATGACCTGAAATAAAGGAATAATATTCCCCCGGCCAGCCCTGGCAAGGTGTAGAAAATGACAAATACTAGTATCAATTGGCTATCCTTCTTTGCTCTCTTTCCTTTCAGAGTATACAACCCATTGGGAAAGAAGCATTTTATGAATTCAAAGAATTATCTTATCAAATCCCCATAATTATTTTAACTATGTGGCATAATCTGTGCATAGCCAGTGATTAAATTGTGCCATAATTAAAACAGTATCATGAAACTAATTACAAAAAGCTAGACAGCCTGTGTTATCTTTCTGTTCAGTGTCCGAATGCTACATTACAGAAGAATATAATTCTACTCTGCAGACACCATTAAAATCTTCCAACATATTTTTAAATCCCTGGCTGTCTGAGGGGTGAGTTGGGTCAGGGAAGGACGGGTGATGACAAAGAGTGCAGAAGAATCCTGAATGAAGTTTGAGCTTTTAGATAAGCCTTTCATCATGAGATGGGAAAATAACTAAAAACGATTGTGGGGGAAAATTTTTTTTCGCTTTATAAAAACTGTCTAATCAGAAAGCCAGATAGTTTGGCTGGAATACAGAAACTATCTAGAAGACAGAAAGACCTGGCTGATATTTCCCCATTTATACTGAAACTACAATTACTTTCCTAATTAGAGCAGATGAAGGTAAGAAGAAAGAATCCAAGGGCTAATGCTAAATTCATCCTTTCAGGTAGTTATTTACACAAGGTCAATGGCATAAGTAAAATACTTCGCATGTATACACGTCTTTGCTAACAGTACGTTTATGTGTTGCTTTCATTGATATTATCATTGTTTTTACCTCCAACTAATGGCAGGAGAGGCAGCTCATAAATACACAGGCTAAATGGCAAAAGGAAAATATCTGACATTAAAAAACTTGCCCTGGGTCACTAAGAAATAGCTATAAAATAATTCAAACTGATTCTCTTTCACCCCAGGCTACCCTGACAAAACCATAAAAATAGAATCACCCTATGGGGTTGCACAAGAGAATGGCAGAACAAGACATCAGGTAAGTATCAGGGCTTACCTCAGATCAGCGGGTGTTGGGCCAGTATCATCTGCACTGCTTGGGAACTTTTTAGAAATACAACTTCTGGAATCCTAACCCAGAACCACTGACTTGGGAACTCTGGAGGTGGAGCCCAGCAATCTGTGTCTTAATAAGGCTTCCTGGTGATTCTGATGCTTGCCCAAGCTTGAGAGCCACTGTATTTTTGTCATTATTGCTAAATTCCTTTTTTCTAGTTTTACTGAGCTATAATCGCCATAGGTAAGTTAACATCATGTTAATGGAAGGTGTACAAATGATATAGCTCTCTATCACTTTTCTTAGAAAATTATAAGGATCCAAACATGCTATCCCATGGGTGTTCCAGGCCTCCTTTCCTGCTCTAATCCTGGCCCTCCCATATGCCAGATGAATGAATAGCAACACAAATAAACTGCCAGTTAAGCTTCCCTCTACAACTGAAGAGAGGAGCATCAGTAGACCAAATCAGAGAAGGAGAGCTAGAATTTCATGTCTTTTCTCTGGATAGAGTTATGCTATTGGAAAAAAACAATTTATGGTAACATTACACATTGGCTCTTAGAACATTACACATTGGCTCTTAGAACTAAAGATTAATAGATTATAAACTCTTTGATTTCTAGTCACCCTGAATGTTCTTCAGTAGCTGTCACACATGCTTTAGCTATGTTGGCCATCTATACACATTTGCTTAAATTAATGAAGTAATATTTTTAATAGACTCCAGTTATCCTACCTATTGGAGGCAGTTATCCTCAGTTATGTTTTTTCTCTGTCTTCCAGAGCACTGCCTCACCTAGCCAAGTATATCATCCTGAAAATAGGAAGAAATGGCCATTTACCAGGCTCCCTGACTTAAAAGTCAGACCTTACTGGAAAGGTATGATTATTCATACTTCTGTTCATTCAACAAATGTTAACTACACATCTGCCACAGGCTAGAAACTAAAAGAACATACTCAGATATAATCCTGCACCTGGGAGGACACAGTTTAGTGGAAGGCAGCATACATGAATCAAGCACAAAAGGAGCTGCTAGTTGTTACAATGGAAGTGAGCACAGGATATGATACAAGGTAAAAGGATACATTCAAGTCTACTTATAAGAGTGTGGCACAGTGTCTGGACGCATTATGCCTGAACATGCTCCATGTACATTTCTAATTCAGCAATTCAAATTAAGTCAACTCTGGGGATAAAAACTTGCTCTGCAATCTAAGCCTGGTAAGAACTAGTATTAGTTTGTTTAGAACTGGTCAAGGACATAAGGATTCGAAAAAAATAAAACCTTTCCTTAGACAGAATTGTCTGAATACTCTTACTGTAAACTACTTTTCCTGGGTTGTATACAGAATCTGTGTGTCAGTCCATTTGTGCCTCCTTGACGACTGAAGTCAGGGCCTAACACTTGGCAAAAATAATTTGAACAGCATGCCACCCACTCCCCTCTCTGCTGCCACAGTGATTCTAGACTTTGTGCAAATCTACCCTAAGCAACTAAGGACTATAACTAGGGAAATGGAGTTCCTTAAAAAGCAAAGGCAATGGAGTTGCCAAAAGAGTTTCTAGGAGGATATGCCTGGAATTTGGGATTTTTGATTTGTGTTTCTACAAAGCCTGGGCAAGCTGCCCTACTAAAATTACCATTAAGTTGAATTTATGACCAAGTAATGGTACATTTCTCTCATTAAAGACAGATCTTCTCTATCTGTCTGGGCTCGAGGGTGACCTGCATGGGAAAACAATAAATCACTAGCCCCGTATTGCTCTTTTGTGTGCCTTGGGAGTAGAGGGAGATGCCAGAGCGGTTAAGGTCAGCTTTGTGATTTGTGTCCCAGGAGGGCAGAAAAATCAGTTTGAGGATTTGCTAAAGGATCAACAAAATAATTGATAACCAGTGCGCTGGCATGATTCTGCAGTTGGAATGCCTTTGAAACCATTCCCAAATGGCACAGGGGATTAGGGAAGATTCTTGAACAGAGAATGAGCTATGTGACCTGGGACATACTTTAACTCTGTCTTCAACCTGGGTGTTGTGAAGAACACTTAACCTCAGGGATTCCTTGTCTGGAGTAGGTAGAATAATGGCAGCAACCCAGGTGGAGCCCACAAAGCATCTAGGGACATTCTCAAAAAGGGGTCAGTTATTTTGAGGGGCTTCCTCAAGTTTTGTATCAAAATCAAAGAAAAGAAAACAGATTAAGATAAAACCTGATTTCAATCCTCAATCCCAAATTATGGGACCAACAGCTGATGCTCTTTGCTCAAATTTTCCAGTGCCTCTTTACTTTAAAAATTTTGCCTAAGGAAACAAGAATGATAATTGTCATATTTAATATTTATTGAGTATCTGAAACCTTGGGCCAGGTACTGTATTAAGCCCTTTGTCTGAATTCCATGTCTATCTCCACCATTATCGCATGAGATGGAGATTTCTAGCTCTATTTTGCAGATGAGAACCCTAGGGTTTCTGGAAGTCAACACAGAGATCATGCTATGACTCAAACCTAGATTGGGCTGTTTCTAAAGTTAAGCTCTTAAGCATTAAAAAGCTCCAATAGAGGAAATAAACTTCCTTCCTTCAGATCCTACCTGTTCTTAATTTTCTAGATCAAATACTTCAAATGTTAGATAAAATTTTGATATTATGAAGCTTAGTAATTGGTTACATGGAAATATCCCTTTCAATTACTGCCACCACACAGAAATCCATTCAATATTAGTTTCTCACCTCCAATTAACTGTATCTTTCTATTCCATACTTAGAATATTTAAAGTGGAAGCATTTTCAAGATAAACTCTCTACCTTAACTCCATTCAGCTTTCTGACACCATTCTTTTGAAAGTCTTACACTTTTTATAGCCTCAGGTCCTTTCATAACATAAATTATTTTATATTATCAATGATTTAATTATATGTTCCTCAAAACTTTATTCCTTTTAAGAAGTTATAATTCATTTCAACCATTTTGGAAATAAATTGTTATAAACTTTTGATGATTCAAGGTCCTCTGGAGAAGTCATGCTTATAAGGCTTTCTGTAGCAATATAAAATAAATCCAGACTTCTGTGCATTGTGGTTGTTGGATGTGTATTTTATCTCTCTCTCCTCCCACCATTATAAACTGTTATTCCACATGCTGTCAGTGTGGCCTCACTGGTTATAATCTATCTTGTTTTATAAATAATTGTCTGGATAAAGTCCTGAGAGAAGATCTATGTTTTTACTGTGGACTAAAGTACATGGGTATTGTGACATGTATTATATTATCACTTAGTTTACTTCTGAGTTCATAACTGTGTTCCCAATGGTTATGTCTGACCAAAGACATGAGTTGAATGTGAATGCAAGTTAGATTTTTTTTGTAAGTCATACATACATATAGGGAAATAAAAATAGTTATAGATACAGATGACGACATAGGCAAAGAAATACAGATAGAATGCATGAGTGTTTGTTATGTCTGCAGACCAGACATAATACAATGAGAACCATGAGAATAAGATTTTCTCTAAACTGGAGACTCTTTTTTTTTTAAGACTTATTTGGGAGAGAGAGAGTTGGGGAAGGTCAGGGGGAGAGAATCTCAAGCAGACTCCCCCACTGAGTATGGAGCCTGTCTCAGGACTCCATCGCATGACCTTGAGATCATGACACGAGCTGAAACCAAGAGTCAGACGCTTAACTGAATGAGCCACCCAGGTGCCCCTAAATTGGAGACTGTTTTTAAAGTTTGCTTTGGGTCCAGAACTACAGTTTAAACATTACTTATCATAATGCTTATTTATACTACAATGCTTTAGTAAGAAACGTCACTCAATACATGCCAACTAAAGAAAATCATACAAAAAGGCATTCAATGTCAAACCACTGAATTGTTTGCTATTACTTTTTTCTTCCCAGATCCACCTATGCTCCTCTTCAAGCATAAAGCATGTAAAATAACTCACCTGTGTTAAAACTCTTTAAAAAAATACTAAACATTAAGAGAATGAAAATATAAGCCACTGAGAGAAAATATTTATAAATTATATATCCAATAAAGAAATTCTATCATGAATATATTTTTAAAAACCTCTTGAAACTCAATAATAAAAAAATGGGCAAGAAATTTGGACAGAGATTCACCAAAGACAATATACAGATGGCAGATAAGCACATGAAAAGATTTTCACACCATTAGTTATTAGAAAAATGCAAATTTAAACCACAATGAGATACCACCACATGCTTATTAGAATGGTTAAAAATCTTTTAAATGGCCTTTCAAAATGTTGGTGAGGTTTTAAAGGAACTGTCACAGAGTAGTGGTGGGAACATAAAAAGGTGCGACCATTTTGGAAAATCTTCTTTAAGTGTTAAACACACAACTACCATATGACTCGGCCATTCCATCCTAGGTATTTACTCAAAATAAATGAAATCATATGTTCATACAAGGATTTATACATGAATATTCATAGCAGATTTATTTATAATAGCCAAAAACTAAAACAACCTAAATATCCATCAACAGGTGAATGGATAAACAGATTGTAGTATAACCATACAATGGTATACTCTTCAGCAACTAAAAGAAATGAACTCTTAATACACGGCTATATCTCAAAATAACTGTGCTGAGTGGAAGAAGCCAGAAAAAGATATGTACTCTATAATTCCATTTATATAAAATTCTGGAAAATGCAAACTAATCTGTAGTAACAGAAAACAGCTAGCTCAATAGTTGTGTGGGGCCTGGGGTAGATGAGGGGGAAAAGGAAGGCTTACCAAAGGCAACAGGGAACTTGTAGAGATGATGGATATGTTTACTATTTTGATTATGGCAATGGTTTCCTGGGTGTATAAGTATATCAAAAATTCTCAAATTGTACATTTTAAATTTGTGCAGTTTATCGCTTGTCAATTTACACCTCAACATCCACCTGGACTTTTCAACAGACTTACTCCAGTTTCTGTGTTGACAATAGAATGGAAAGGAGGTAGGGTGTCAAAGGTAGGAGCAGAGAGGCAGTAGGAAACTACTCCAACAATCCAGGTGAGAGACAGTGGACGTGTGGACCAGGATGGAGACAATGGAGATGGATATATTTTATCCACTCTGGATATATTTTAAAAGTAGAATCAACAGATTTTCCTAAGGGATCAGACAGGGCATGTGAGAGGAAGAAGAGTCATCAATGGTAACTTGGCCTGACCAACAATAAGAATGGAGTTTCCATTATACTGAAATGAGGAAGGCTGTGAGTGAAACAGGGGTGGGGATGGTAATCAGGACCTGAGTTTAATCCTTTTAGATCAATGGGCTCCTACATCCTATTGACATCTCTTCACCCCAACACATGGCGTGCAGACCATCAAGCCTTAGATCTGGTTCCCTCAGAGTTTTCTACTTGGAGCTCAGTCCTTTCCAAGTAGTCATGGCTGATAGAATGCTCACTGGTGTGCCAAACACTATACATTGTTTGGTTATTGGGTAGTGTGTGGGTCATGTTTTTATGTTCCTCCAGTATGTATCTCCTTATAAGAGTGAGCCTTTTACCTCATTCTACAAAAGTTGCAAGCAATTTCCTAAAATCTGGTCCTGTATCTTACCAGATCCAGTGCCAGTTCCCAAACTCCTATTTTAAGAAACTGGCACAGTAATATTTCTGTCATGTTCTATTGGTCAAGCAATCATAATCCATAATGACTCAAGGAGAAGGGACACAGACCTCCCACATCTAAAAGGAAGGAGGGTCAGAAATTTGGAAACCATATTTTAAACCCATTACACCAAGGTGCCACATGATGACTACGGTTAAATATTACCTACACACTTTCATTAGCTCCTATTTAAGCCCTTGCTATTTGATAAGAAAGTGAAGGGATCTGTATATTTACCTTGACTACAACCCCATATTATGAATAAACCATTCTTTGCTGGTTTGTGTGATCTTGGTATCTAATTTGTTTTCACTCTTTACAAATACGAATGGTAACATTGCATTTTGACATCATTCATGATACAGTCACCCTAAAAGCTCTCTGTAGACAGGGACTTTATCATGTTACAATGCCCCAAACATAGTACCTATTTAGTGATATTGAAAATTGATATATGTCAAGTTGGCCCTACGCAATTGTCAGATTCTTTTGGTAAGTACTGATTGCCTCAATATTTGGTGATATAAGAGATAAGTAGAAGCTATGACTTCTTCCCCTACCTCACCATTAGGTGGTAAGTGTAGTAAAAGTAAATATCAGACCAAATTCTGCCACATAGAAATATTTATTAGCAGGCATGTTTCAAAATAGCCATACAAACTATTCCCATGGGCTTGAGGAAGTCTCTGGTCTCTACCTTTTAGGCATACAAACAAGCTTTACAATAATAGTTGAATACAAAAATTAGCAAAACTTCTGATTAGATCAGGTGACACAGTCTTGATTAAATAGGGAGGCACAGAATCTAAATTCTAGACCTAAAACATATTCTAAAGATGTTAGGCTTCTGGGTTTTGTTGTATCCTTCAGTTTTGTTCCTTCAAGGACAGAGATGCCTATATAATCTTTTTTTAGTCTGATATATACCTTGCACACCATTATTCACTTACACGCCAAAAATTATGTCCAACATCCCTTGCACTCATCACTGAACCCTGTGATGCAGATTTAAAGAGCAAAATTTGAAGTGTTTTGGATCTGGATCCCTGAGTAGAGAATTGCAAGGTCACAGTTGTGTGCTAGAGCTGGATTATACTGGCTGTGAGTCAACTGTGTACATCTCTTCTCAACACTGCGTTCGGTGACCTCACACTGGTTGCTTGAAACTGGCTATGGTGGGAATAGTTGCACAACAGAAATCAGCAAACAATACAAATCAGGACTCTGTCCCTCCCCAGAGCTGTGTTGCCAACACATTACTGTAACTGATTATCCCTATGGTACGAATTAAAGTTAATTTACATCAAACCATTTATATTGGAGTATTTGAAAGTAGCTTACTAATAACATAATAAGCAAATATTAGTTGCTTAAATTAATTATCGGCTACAGTTCTTTTATTTAAATAAAGGCCTAGGGGTGTTCATATGTGTGTTTTGAGTGAGTTGTTTGTCCAATCTCATTAGCTTATGATATTCCAGAAGTTTTCAGTAATATATTTATAGAATATAAAAACTGAGTAGAATAGAAATTGATCAGTAGGGATAAATTAAATGATAATATAAGATCTTTTATAAGATTATCTACTCATATTTAAGACTGATATAAAATAGAATGACAGATTTTAATCCAATTTTAATTTTATTTTCATTGAAAATTCTGATCTAATCTGAGGCATGGCCCATTTAAGTGCAGTGTCATGGGAAAGACTAGAGTTCATCTCTACTTTAACACATACCACCTGCATGACTTCAGACTAGTCATTTCTGAAAATCAATTTCCTTATCTGTAAAATGGGAATGACAAAGATGAGATCATCCATATAAAAACATTTGCAACTTACAATGCTACAAAATGGGTTATTTTTTTAAAGATTTTTTTTTCCCAGAAAGAGAGAGAAAGTACAAGTGGGAGGTGGGGCAAAGGGAGAGGGAGAAACAGACTCCCACCTGAGCAGGGACCTAATGAGGGGCTGGATCCTAGGACCCTGGGATCATGACCTGAACTAAAGGCAGACACTTAACCGACTGAGCCACCCAGGCGCCCCCAAAACTGGTTATTATTACTAAAGTGCCTCACAAAGAGCTAGCTGCTAACGAGTTAGGACTAGGTCAGGAATGCACTGTTCTTTCCTTAATGAGAAATAATAAATAAAGCAATAAAATATTTTTAAAAAAATTTTTCTCTCCAAAATAAAGACTACTAAGATTAACTTTTCCAGGTTCTCTGAGGTTGCGAACAGAGACTGATTTTAAAATTCTCATCAGGCACATACACTTGGACACACTGAATGTCGTTATCTTCTTTGGGTGCATACAAGATGCTCTTGTTGAGGCTCACTGCCTTCAGAACTGGCTCAGGCTGTACAGTTCATTGCCTGTCACAGTTCATTGTAGTGTTCCCAGATCTTCACATCTTTCTTCCCTTTTGCTTCTTTAAATATAAAACATCCTTCCTACCACATCCTCCCAACTCTCTCTCGAAAGAAAAAAAAAAAAGACCCTGAAGTATCTGCTTAAATCTGATCTCCAATTTCATTAAACACACCTCCACTCTACCATACCTAATAGGTGCTGGGGCTTTATATGTATTATCCCATTTAGCCCTCTTCAAAATATTCCCTTTTTAAAGATATTAAAAAAAAAAAAAAAACAACTAACTGAGCATCAGAAAGTTTAGGGACTTGCCCAAGATTCACAAAGCTCAGAGGTGGTATAGTAAGATTTCTAATCCAAGTTTGTCTGGGTTTAAAGACTATTCTCATTTTCCTTCTTTAATAACCCCTCTAGCAAGCTTGCAGGAGAATTTTTAGACTCTCAGAAATTAGTCCATGTTTTTAAAGGTCTTCTAGGCCATGCAATAGTTAGATAGTTGAACTCCCTATTTTCCATTAGAATAATCAGCACTTGATTTAAAGCTGTATGTCTGACACCTAAAATGGACCCTTGTTAAGAGCATAACTTTTTTTTTAAGATGTATTTATTTATTTGAGAAAGAGAGCATGCAGTGGGGAGAGGTAGTGGGAGAGGGAGAGAGTCTTAAGCAGACTCCACACTGAGCAACACTGGATTCCAAGACCCTGAGATCACGACCTGAGCCAAAACCAAGAGTTGGATGCTTAACCAACTGCGCTGTCCAGGCACCCCAAAAGCATGACTTTCTACCTTTGAATTCCTAGTGAGTATCTCAGTGCCTGGCAAAGGAGGTACTTTAATAAATATTTGTTCTCGAATGAAAGAGTGATTCCAAATAGCTATGCATCTACACCGAGAGAAACACTTCCAGTGACAGAGAAGTCACCATTGCCACAGGAAATCATTGCCTTCAAGATCTCCTCATGTCAAACTCTATGCATGATGTAATAAAAAAAGGAAAGAAGAAGAAGAGAGAGAGAAAAGAAGAGAAGAGAAAAGAAAAGAAAAGAAAAGAAAAGAAAAGGGAGAAGATAAAACATAAGAAAGCGTGGTTCCCCAGGAATAGACTTAACTACTTGAAGCAGACTATTTCCAAATGAGATGTAACGGCCAGGAAACTGAGCAAAGACAGACATCCTGACTTCTTCATGCCTACCCTGAGCAAACTGCATTGCACTCCATACCAAAAGGACATTTTATCAATAAGGGTATAAAAAGATTCAGAAGAGTCCACTGTTACAAGTAAATGTAGTGCTTTGATTCAATGGTCTGTTTGCAAAAACAAACTATGAAAAACATGTGTCAGGCTTGAAAGAGATGAAAATAATGCATATAGGTCAAAAAATAAGCAAAGGTGAAATAAGATGATTTAAAGTTTAGAATCCTTAACCGCAATGAGATATCTCTTCAAAAAATAGTTTAGGGGGTGCCTGGGTGACTCAGTGGGTTAAAGCCTCTGCCTTCAGCTCAGGTCATGATCTCAGGGTTCTGGGATCGAGCCCCGCATCGGGCTCTCTGCTCAGCAGGGAGCTTGCTTCCCCCTCTCTCTCTGCCTGCCTCTCTGCCTACTTGTGATCTCTCTCTCTCGGTCAAATAAATAGATAAAATCTTAAAAAAAAAAGAAAAAAGAAGTCTTTAAAAAAATAGTTTAGAATTCTTTTTTGAATAGTATTTTATATTTTTTAAAGTTTTCAGAGTTCAGGGATATGTTTATGGGATGCTCTAATTCTTCAAACATGCATAAGTTGGGAATGCCTCTCAACAGGTGTTCCTATAAAGCACTGCATAGATAAAATCTTTACAATAAGATATTTTAAACACATTTAATGACATAGATTATTTATAGTATCTGGTTATAAATCACTTTAAAAACCAGGTACTCCATGATACATCTACTTTATAAGTGCAGATTTTCTTTTATGGTATTTTGTAAACTATGGTAAAAAGCATTTTTCTCTCCTCTAGCAAAATTACCAAGCCAAATAATTTAGACATGAATTCCAGGTAATATATTATTATTTTATCAAACTCACTTTGCATCGAGATAAATTTCTAAACACTTGTATTTTTATTTTGTATTTGTATTCTGCTTTGTATTCTGATGCTTCATTGTGTGATTATAAGTAATCTGTTTAATTTCTGGCCTCCTTTAATAGATTTAAATGTATTATTGTACAAACGAGACAACAAAAGTCCAGAGAAGGCTAGTGGTTTTTACAGCACTCGCAGCTGGACCACCATGGAGTTAAGGGTAGCAAGGACTGCTTGAGGTCACACCAGTCTCTCCTGACTTAACAGACTGAAATCTGCTTTTCATCATTTAAATGTCACATATTTAAATTGTTAGTCCACAAGTATAAGTTGGAAAAGGGTCACTTTTGCCTTTGATATATGTCAGAATGAAGAGAAACTGAGGTGGAAAAGAAACCTATTCTACTTCCTTTCCTGGGTTTCCCTAAAATTCTGAAGAAACATTTCAACTTAATCTTTCCTATTAAGGCAGACGGTCTCTTTGTGCTTTTAGTACAAGGCAGTATGTTTGTGAGAATTTATTAAGAGCCACTGAGTGAGGCAACAGCCCAACTGTGAACCCCTAAGATCAAATGCACCAGGAGAAGGGGCCAAAGAAAACTCTTTGGGCTCAGCACAAAAATCTTCTAGGACTGCTTCTGTCTCAAAAAAACCCCACTCTTCTTCCTGCCTTGGGTCGTTTACATACGATATTCTTTTTCTAAGACTGCTCTTGTCTACCCATTTTCACTTGTTTCTTCCCCCTAGATCTTAGAGAACATCTCAGACACCACTTCCCTGGGGCAGAATAAAGTCAGCTTCTCCTCTTTGTGATCCCTCTGTAGGTCCAATTACAATTATAGTTAAATTGTTAATTGTGTGACTATTAATATCTGTCTCCCTCGTTAAATATTGAGCTATAGATTAAGAACTACTCTTGCTTGTTTGCTACCATATTCCTATCACTTTGCCTAGGGCTTGATATATAGATGGTGCTAAATAAGTTCATCTGTTCAACAAATTCTACTGAGTACTGACTACACTCTAGCCATGTGCTGGACACTGGTGATAGAGTACTAAATTAACCCTCATAAAGTTCACATTCTAGTAAGGGAGAAACTCAAAAACCAAATAAACATCTATTTAAGGAGTGCTATGAAGGAAGCGAATAGGATGCCAAAAAAGAAAATACTAGAGCTTGGGGGTGCCTGGGTGGCTCACTCAGTTAAGCGTCTGACTTTGGCTCGGGTTATGATCTCAGTGTGCTGGCATCAGGCCCTGCGTTGGGCTCCCTGCTCAGTGGGGAGTCTGTTCTCTCTCTGTCTCTCCCCTGTTTGTGCTCTCTCTCTCAAATAAATAAATAAAATCTTTAAAAAAAAGAATATTCCATCTAACAACAGCAGAATACATACTCTTCAAATAAATAGACATTCACCAAGATAGACCATTTTCTGAGCCATAGAATAACTAATTTAAAATGATTAAATAAGGTAAAGTATATTCTTTGAACATGATAATGAAATTAGAAGTCCATAGAAGAAAGGGATCTTTGAACACTACATCAAAAACTAATGATGTACTTATACAGTGGCTAACTGAACATAATAAAAATAAATAAAATTAATTAATTAAATTAAAATTTGAAAAAAGAAAAAAGGGATCTAAAGATCCCCAAACATGGAAATTCAACAACACATGTCTAAATAACCTATAAGTAAAAAATGA
>CM052897.1:16230903-16249113 GCA_028534135.1 Potos flavus
ATAGGAATCCATCAAAATCCTTGAGGGGAACACAGGCAACAACCTCTTTGACCTCAGCCACAGCAACTTCTTTCTAGAAACATCACAAAAGGCAAGGGAAGCAAGAGCAAAAATGAACTGTTGGGACTTCCTCAAGATAAAAAGCTTTTGCACAGTAAAGGAGACAGTCAAGAAAACCAAAAGACAACCGACAAAATGGATAAAGGGCTAGTGTCCAAAATCTATAAAGAACTTATCAAACTCAACACCCAAAGAACAGATAATCCAATCAAGAAATGGGCAGAAGACATGAACAGATATTTCTGCAAAGAAGACATCCAAATGGCCAACAGACATATGAAAAAGTGCTCAGCATCACTCAGCATCAGGGAAATACAAATCAAAATCACTGTGAGATACCACCTTACACCAGTCAGAATGGCTAAAATTAACAGTCAGAAAATGACAGGTGTTGGTGAGTATGTGGAGAAAGGGGAACCCTCCTACACTGTTGGTGGGAATGCAAGCTGGTGCAGCCACTCTGGAAAACAGTATGGAGGTTCCTCAAGAAGTTGAAAATAGAGCTACCCTATGACCCAGCAATTGCATTACTGGGTATTTACCCTAAAGATACAAATGTAGTGATCTGAAGGGGCACATGCACCCGAATGTTTATAGTAGCAATGTCCACAATAGCCAAACTATGGGAAAAGCCTAGATGTCCACCAACAGATGAATGGATAAAGAAAATGTGTTATATATACACAATGGAATATTATAAAGCCATTAAAAATGAAATCTTGCCATTTGCAATGACGTGAATGGCACTAGAGGGTATTATGCTAAGTGAAAAAGTCAATGGCACTAGAGGGTATTATGCTAAGTGAAAAAGTCAATCAGAGAAAGGTAGTTATCATATGATCTCACTGATATGAGGAATTTGAGAAACAAGAAAGAGGATCATAGGAGAAGAGAGGGAAAAATAAAACAAGATGAAACCAGAGAGGGAGACAAACCATAAGAGACTCTTAATTTCAGGAAAAAAACTGAGGGTTTCTGGAGGGGTAAAGGGTGGGAAGGATAGGGTCGCTGGGTGATGGACATTGGGGAGGGCATATGCTGTCATGAGTGCTGTGAATTGTGTAAGACTCATGAATCACAGACCCGTACCCCTGAAACAAATAATACATTATATGTTAATAAAAGATTAATGAAGACACTAGAAGAAATATGAAGTAATAGTAGTACTGAACCCCTGGCTTATTGGCCAATGATTTGGCCTATACTGGGAGGAATTTCCAATAATCGAATTGTGGAAAGGGCACAGAAGAGGTATATGGGGTTGAGCTGGCAAATGGTAGGGTGTATCTACCCCTTCCCATGTTGTCATCTACCTTGGAGACAGGGAGATTTCACTGACCAGAAGGTGAAAGTAAGAGAGTGTATTCTGCATTCTGTCTTTATATCTTTTCTAAAATCACCCAGGACATTAGCTTTTATCTTGAACACTCTGTCATATTTCTCTCTCAAATAGTATTTTTGAAGTTCATTTGAAGATGATAAGTTGCAATAATGCACTATATTGTGCAATGGATAGCCAGAGGTGTTTTGTGAGTAGACATGAAGACTAGTAATAATGATTATATATAATGACACTCTTGCAGCCAGAGCACTTGGTTCCGTTCCCTGTCCTACCACTTTAAATGTCTCCCATTGTTTTGAGTGTGGGTTAATATTCAATGTTAAAGTAATAACCTATGCTTTTTTTCTATTCTCAGAATCTCTACTGTCAGGAGGAGAGTTGGCCCTGAGATCCTTTCCTCAGGTAAGTGAAGTAACATGGTAAAAAAAGGCACGTGTTCTTAAAGCCTAAGACTTAGGTGAAGTTAGAAGATTCAGGGTATAGACAAAATGTTTCTGAGAAACAATCAGAAAGATTGGGGCTGCTTCTTGTTTTACCAGACAAAAAAAAGATTCCTCAGGGATAAGAGGAGAGAGGTTCTGTGGAGAGATACTGATGAAAACAGGGAGTCTAGGGGGTCCCAGAAAAAGGGTTCCTGCTCTTTCCTTCCAGGCCAACAGCTGGGGAGGTGCCAGACCTTAGAGAAGCTTGGCGATGGGATGGGAGGTGACTTGGACATCATGCCTTTCATACCTAAGAAGATAAAGTCATGCCAGCCTCACAGAGAGTCGCATTCCTTAACATGGCATGAATATAGGTGGAGAAGGAATCCTGTTCAATTCTCAGATGGTATGGAGGAAGCAAAGAGAACTGCGGATCCTGAAGCAGCTATTTAGATAGGAAAGAGGACAGTTTCTCATTCAGCTCCTGAAGAGCAATTGGGATAGTGGATGTCTCAGTGGACATCTGTGTAGAGAGGTGATTCCAGCCCTAGATCTGCTCTATTCCCTCCCCTGCAATCATTGTCAACTCCCCAGAACTTAGACACAACTCCACAGAAGAGAAAGGTAGCTGCAGTTTGATTGATAAAATTCAACTGCTAACCTGACCACATTTATGTGCTCTTATTTAACCAGGTTTGCACATTATGATCCCCAGTTACTATACTGCTTAGTCTCTGAAGTTTTGTTTGTTTTGTTTTTGTGGCTTTTTTTTAAAAATTATTTATATTTTATTCTTTTAATTTAATTTAATTTTTTCAGTGTTCCAAGATTCATTATTCATGCACCACACCCAGTGCTCCATGCAATATGTGCCCTCCTCAATACCCACCATCAGGCTCACCCAACCCCCCACCCCTCTTCCCTCCAAAACCTTCAGTTTGTTTCTCAGAGTCCACAGTCTCTCATGGTTCATCTCCCCCTCTGATTTCCCCCAATTCACCCTTCCTTTCCTTCTCCCGATGTCCTCCATGTTTTTCCTTAAGCTCCACATGTAAGTGAAACCATATGATAACTGACTCTCTCTGCTTGACTTATTTCACTCAGCATAATCTCTTCCAGTCCCATCCATGTTGATACAAAAGTTGGGTGTTCATTCTTTCTGATGGAGGCATAGTATTCCATTGTATATATGGGCCACATCTTCTTTATCCATTCGTCTGTTGAAGGGCATCTCAGCTCTTTCCACAGTTTGGCGATTGTGGCCATTGCTGCTATGAACATTGGGGTACATGTGGCCCTTTTCACTACATCTGTATCTTTGGGGTAAATACCCAGTAGTGCAATGGCAGGGTCATAGGGTAGCTCTGTTTTTAATTTCTTAAGGAATCTCCACATTGTTTTCCAAAGTGGCTGCACCAACTTGCATTCCCATCAACAGTGTAAGAGGGTTCCCCTTTCTCCACATCCTCTCCAATGCTTGTTTACTTTTGTGGCTATTTTTTTAGCTATCCTTCTAGAAAATTATATTATACCCAGATTGCCCAATTTATCAGGTACTTACATGTACTTATATATTCTCCCCTCCCACCAAATTTTAATTAATTCCTTTTAAAGCAGGTAATATGTGTACTTGGCAAAAACCTCAAAAGGCATCAGCTAGGGTACAACTAGAAGTAAGTCTCCCTCTTACCCTTACCCCTCAGTCCTGCCACTGCTGTCCATTTTTATGTTTCCTATGATATGATGTGTACCTATTCTCATACATAAATAGAATCTAAAAACAGACCCACAATCATATTTTACATACTGCTCTGTACCTTGCCTTTTCCATGTAACGAGATGTCTTGGATATTATTCCATGATTGTATTTCGCATTCCATTCTAGAGAGGCACTATGATTTTTTTGAGCAATTGATGGGAATTTGGGTTGTTTCCAGATTTTTGTTATTAAGAAGAGTGCTACAATGAACTGTTTGTACAACTTCTTTGCACATTATTTGAATATATTTGAGTGATAATACTAGAAGTAGGACATGGGAATGACAATTTTGTGCATTTAAAATTTTAACAGACATGTCAGTGGCTCTCATAGTGATTATACTATGTGAAATTCCCACCTTAATATATGAGTTCCTGTTTCTCTCTTTATGAAACTTAAACATTTTTTCTCATTTGATAAGTGAAAATTAATATCTCATTATAGTTTTTCATTTTATTTTAAAAATTAATTTGTATTTTCTTCTGTACTCTTTTATCTACTCATGATCTTTGCTTACTTTTCTTGATTTTTGTTATATGTGCTCATAAAATAATACATTTTATGAACTTAACCATTTGTAATATGTATTGTGAATTTTCTTCCAGTTTATTGTTTGTGCTTTGACTTTATTTCTTTAGGAAATTTAGACTTTTTATTCATATATAGTTTAAATCATAAATCTTTTATGGTTTTAGTCAGACCATCTCTACATAAGAGGTTTTCTTTTTAAACCTCATGCTTTCTTTTAGTATTTTTTTCTGTTTTTACTTCTCTGTTTAAATCTTTCTCAGTAAGGAACTTATTGTTGTAAAAGGAAAAGCAGAATGTTAATTGCTATGTTTATGATGTTCCATTTGTAACTTTTACTTTAAGTTCCTGATGAATCATGTGCAATGGAATAAGATTCTACTTTATGCTTTCAAAATAATGTTTGAATCACTTTATTTAATTGCAAAAATAAGTTCTGCAAGAAAAAAAGACTTCCAATATACTTTTTCATACTGGAAAAAAAAAAAAAGCCATCCACTCTGGGTGAGTTAATTGTAATAAGATTGAAGTAGGGAGAAGGTCAGGGGGAGTGTCAGACTAACTTAGAGAACAAATGCAAACTCTGACAAGCATGGTTTATAGTTTCATGTGAACAAAGACAATTCTCTAGGGTCAACATTCTAAAAATTGTAGTTTCCTATAACAAAAATTTATATTCTCAATATTTTAAAAGTCAATAGTCCTTGAAATTATTAAAACAAACCTTTGAGTATTATAGGAAAACGGTCTTATTCTGTAAACTTAGGTAGAAATTTAACTTTAAGATAACTTGATAGAGAATAAGTATAGTTTTAATTTAAATTTTATAGTAAATGATATATAAATATTATCTGAACTCCTTCATTATCTAGCTAGAACAAGGAGTAATGGCTAGCCCAATGCTTTGCATTTTTAAAAGCATTGGTGTTAACAATTCAAAGTTTCTCATTAAATAATGTTGAAACACATCGCTATCATTACAACTATTATTTTAACCAAGGCTGATTAAAGAATAATAGCATACTTTGTTATAAGTCTAATAACATACTTTGATACAAAAAACGGACTTAAGCCATATAATGTTGCAAAAGATTATACTTTGAATTTAAATTTAACAATGATCAAAACTCTGTTGTAAGAATATTCTGTTATCAGGCTTACGAATTTTTATTATTAAACTTCAAAAAATTTAATTTTTATTTACACAACAAAATATGAAGGCATTCAGTTTTGAAAACTATAAATACAATAGATAAAGCTAAAATCCTCTCTGTCTTTACTTCTTTACTTGTTTTCTTCTCTTCCAAAACCCCAACCTCAGACTGTTGTAAGTTTGGTGCCTATGCTTATAGTTGAGTTACTTCTTTATTCAATAACATACTTCTCTGTTCTAGTCACATTGAAATGTGTAGATCTTGTTAGTTTCTTTCAACTGTTGCACAATCTTCCATCAAATGGAATGCTGCATAGTCACTTCCTCTGTTGATGAGCATGTAGTTTTCTTTCAGTTTTTCATTGTTATGAATAACATTGTAATTAATATGCTTGTAAATGCCTCATTATGTGCCAATTATATTTTTTAAGAAAAAAGTTCTAAAATAGGAATTTTGAGGCTATAAGGTAATGAACGTTTTGAGTTAATATACTGTCAAATTGTCCTCCAAAGTGGCTATACTCATTCCTACTTCCATTAGTAGTATATAAGAATACTGACTTCTCCAAAATCTTTGCAACACTTGATTTTGTCAAACTTTTAATATTATTGCTAATTTGGTGAATGTGAACTGTAGCTCATTATTTTAATTTGCATTTCACTGATTACTACTGAGTTGATTATCATTTCTTTTTTTTTTCCTTAAAGACTTTATTTATTTGACAGAGAGAGAGAGAGCACAAGTAGGCAGAGAGGCAGGCAGAGAGAGAGGGAAGCAGGCTGCCTGCTGAGCAGAAATCCTAATGCGGGGCTTGATCCCAGGACCATAAGATCATGACCTGAGCCAAAGGCAGAGGCTTAACCCACTCAGGTGCCCCTGAGTTGATTATCTTTTCATATGTATACTGTTCATTCAAGTTTCTTTGTCTATGAATTGCCTGTTTATCTCCTTTGCTCATTTTTCTTTTGGACTTCTTTTCAATCTCAATTTTCAAATTTCTTAAAAGATTGTTAGAATTCCTTATATTTTTTCCAGATATTAATCCCTTTCACGTTATTTGGGTTGGGAACTATTTTATCCATGCCTATGATTACTGCAGTTTCTTTTGAATATGTGGATTGGTATCTTTCATCATCCCTGGAAAATTATCAGTCTTTTATTTCTTCAAATACTATCTTTATTATACAACTCTTCTCTCTTTCTCAAATTAATCATTGCCCATCTCTATCTTTTGTTTCTCCACTCCTTTATTATTTTCTGTACTTCTCTTTCTCTCTATGCTACATTTTAGGTGACTTATTATGGTCTGTTTTCCAGTTTAGTAATTCTCTCTTTTGCTTTATTCAGTCTGTTGTTAAACACATCCAGTTGAATTTTTAAAATTAAATATTGTTTTCAGTGCCTTTTTTTCATATCTTGTAGATCATGTTATGTAATTTCCACTTCCTTTCAGATATTTTCAATCTTGACCTTATTTCTTTAAACTTTGCAAGCCTGTTATATAATCCTCTGATTATTTCAATATGTGACATTTTTGTGGATCTCTTTTTGCTGGCTGTTTGTGTTTCTGTTCTCACTCATGGTATCATGTTTCCTCGTGGGCTTACTTATTTTTGATTATGTACTACCAATTGTCCTTGAAAAATTATTTGTGAGGATTCCCTGGGGCATAGGGTAAAATTTTTGCCTCTAGTTAAGATTTGCGTTTGTGCCTGTCAGATCCCCAGAGGCATAAACAGTACAGAACCACTTTAAATTAAATTTACTGCTTGAGGTTTCCTGGACCACCCCACTGATGTGAGTTAGGGCTGAAAATCTATGCAAGAGACCATTTGTGGTTACCATTCTTAAGAGACAGGTTTTTCTTATTCTATTTCCCCCCTCTGTTTTGCTCAGCATGAAATCCCACCCTCCTCAAGTTCCCTGCATGTGAGTTGTGGTTAAGAAGGTGGATTTACTTACTTCATAATTTTAGTTTAAGGTGCTTCTCTCATACATGGTTCCTCAGGTCTGGTGGGGTCTAGACTTTGACTTATCTACTCCATGCCTCTTCATAATCTAAATTGCAACTCCATCTTATCTAGATCAGCAGATGTCCTCAGGGAAAAAGCAGCTTTGTGGCTATTTACTTTTCTAGATGTCTACTTTCTTTTAGAGTTTGTCTTGGCATCTCATTTTCACTATCCTTTGAATTCTTTGATGTTTCTAAGAAAATGATCTTAACAGTTAGAGTTGGTATAAATAAACTAACCTTCCATTTCTGAACTTGGAGGTTGTAGGGAATCTTTTAAATTTACCCGATTGCTTACAGAATTCTTTCCTTTTCATTGAAATTTAAAAATATCAGCGGGATGTTTTGAGATGACAACTTCTAAAAGTTATTTTTTCCTGGTACAAAGTAAATCATTTTGTTTTACCAATTTTAGGATTTTTTTCCCCCAGCTAAATAAAATCTTTATTTTATTGCATCTTTATCACCGCTGTTCCATTTCTTCCAATCATTGCTTTAGGAACTGAATCCCTCCTGTCTATCATTTTCATCTTTTGGTTCCTTTTACTTTATGTTGTAGGAGAGTCTCTCAAGCTTGTCTACCACATAAGTGATTTTGCCCCTCTGTAGTGTTGTTACTATTTTAATTTCTACTTCTAGTCATGTGTAAGATATTTATGACATTATTTACTTCAGTAGAGCTTTTAAATTTTTTCTACTTATGTCTTAGTATTTAGTT
This sequence comes from Potos flavus, assembly GCA_028534135.1. Classification (NCBI taxonomy): domain Eukaryota; kingdom Metazoa; phylum Chordata; class Mammalia; order Carnivora; family Procyonidae; genus Potos; species Potos flavus. The sequence goes on from CM052897.1 coordinate 16,238,898, forward strand.
ATTTTCTTTAAATTTCTTTACATACTTTACGTCACATTGCTTTACATACTTATAGGAATGATTTTTGTAGCTTTACTGGGTATTACAACCTTGTATAAATCTCCTATGAAAATGATTTTATCTTTATTATTAATTACAATATTTATATCTTTCTTTCTTGAAAAATCTTTGTTTTTGTCCATTTTCAAATTTTTAACAGTCATTTAAAAAAACAAATAACAATAACAAACATTTAAATGGTGAATTCCACTGAAAAGAATTGACCTAGGAAATGAAGGGTAAGCATCTGCTACACAATAAAAAGTAAAGCAGTTGAACTGTAACATTTAAATATGCAAACAATTCTTTTTTTTTTCTTCTTAAACCTGAAGATAAGATAAGGAAGAAGATACTTAGGTCTTATTTATACACAGGCATTTTTAGTAGTATATAAAGGTGAGAAATCATTTGGGTTTAAAAAGAAGTCAGAAGTGGGAATTTCTAAGGCAAACCTTAAGAATGTGGATGTTTATATGTTTTTTGTTCCTCTAATTCCTTCTTATTTATTTGGAATGGAGAAATGAGTATAAATGAGCATTAAAACAAAATGTGGATATACCTGTTGCCACCACTGTAGGAAAAATAAATTTATTCTGAAAGTCCTTGTGAACGATCAGTCAATAGAAAAATACATTCAGGGGCGCCTGGGTGGCTCAGTGGGTTAAGGCCTCTGCCTTCGGCTCAGGTCATGATCCCGGGATCCTGGGATCGAGCCCTGCATCGGGCTCTCTGCTCAGCAGGGAGCCTGATTCCCCCTTTCTCTCTGCCTACCTCTCTGCCTACTTGTGATCTCTCTCTCTGTCAAATAAATAAATAAAATCTTTAAAAAAAAAAAAAAGAAAAATACATTCAGAAAATTATGTTAGAACTTGAGGTGCAAATTTTCTATTCTCGAGATGTTCAGAGTCTACTTGGGGGTTGACAGTTATAAACATTAAATAAGTACTTATAATGTAGTATCCTCTCTCTCTTTCTTCCTCTCCCTACCCAGTATATGTAAAAATGATTTATACAAACGTTATATATAATTATATGCCTGTATATATAATTTATCTCTATATATCATATGTCTTGGCATACACAGGGAAAATGAGCCATCTATATATATATAAAATGAAGTCGGAAACAAAGATAACATTTTTGTGAAATATTTTGCCTTTTTAGTTTCCTCTAGAACCCAGAAGCCATTGGATCCCTGAAATTTTAAACCCAATCTCAGATAGTCCAATAATTGCATATCAAGTGCCCACTAGTAGCTAAGCATCTGCTACACAACAGCATACAAAAATTTGGAAGGTGATAAAAATGGTGCAAATGGGTTCCCCATTTCTTTTCCAAGAAAAACCTCCTAATGGGCTGCTGATGAGCTAATTAGGTCAAGTGCTCTCTGAGTTGCCCTCTTTATACAGAGTCAGCAAGCATAACATTTTGTTAACCTATTGACACAGAGGAAATTTGTTTTCCATCTGACCTTTTACAGTAACTACTCAAAATTATTTTCTCTTCAGCTAACAAAGTTAATGAATAATTTATCCATCTTTAACACTCACAGACAGGAGCATTTAAAATTTTTGTTTTTATTCCTGATCATTTGGTTTTCTCTTTCAGTCATTACTTCTTTCCCTAGGAAAAAAGTTTTAATTTTTACTGAAAATTTGCAGTTGTGGTTTAGAGAGTAATATTCTTGAACTATCTGGAACCAGTCACATATTCACAAAATAATTTGTTATTTTGCAAATATTACATTCATAGATGTTGAAATGGTCCCATGATAGTTTTATGTTGCATAGAAATGTTATTAAGAATTTGTAACCCTTTGTATAAGATAGAATAAAAGTTTAACTTTGGGCTACATATAAACAAAGGGTTTCCTAAGGAAATAGTTATTAAAAATACATGGGGCATTTTAAATCTGAGAATAAGCTCTTTTCCAAAATGGAAAAGTAATTATGGGTCTTTGTTATTATTCCTTATGAAGTCCTGATTCTGAAAATTTCTAGTCACCAAAATTTTGTTAAATGTTTTCATTCAAATTACTAAATTTCTTAAAAATAATAGCACTTTATTTCGAATTATTCTCAAGTCCATCTTTTTAACTGTTTCAAACTGACCTTTCCCTAAATAGGTCCAAATTAGAAGTTCACTCTAGTAAACTTTTTAATGATTTTCTGTATTTGTTCTAGCTACAAAGATGGACATCCAATTCAATTCCAAAAGTAAGCCTGCCTTTAGTTGTTGGATCAATTTTAAATACTTCTTAGAGAATGAGATTGTGTATATTTCCTCTGCAGACTGTTCTAACATTTACTGTCCTGTGAATATTATTTAAGCATCATTAAATCTACTTACCTCTCCAATTTTCAGAGATAAATTTGAGCTTGTTCACATTTCATTTATCATTAATAAGCACACAGGCTATTATTTTAACATTTTCCATCAACATAAATATACAGCAATATTATTTTACACTTGTTAGAAAGTGTAAGAACCAAGAGCATTCTGGATTATCATCAGCAAATGGCCACTCTTCCTTTTGGAAGCTGTTCCTTGTCCCTAAAAAATGTATTGCTTTAACCACAAGTCATTAAACTGGTTTTAGTGACTCACAAATTTTATCAACAGCACCATTTCTTTCAGTTGAATATGCAAAGTGGGTTTTTATTCTTGTTATGTTTGATTATCTACCTTGAGCAGTCTTATAATGGAACTAGTTAAGACATCATTAAATATTCTTGTAATGGGGAAGTAACTCCTTTATGAAGCAGACAGTAATGCTTAAGTAATAACTACTGTTGTTATTAAATACTCATACAAGATGTTTGTTTTCCTCTAAACTTTAATTTAATTTTGGGGGATGGTGAGTAAGATCTCTTTTACTTTAATTATTTATAGATCCAAACACCCAACAGTCATAATATCTCTTAGTTTCTTTTAGAGCAGAAAAGCATGGGCTTTGCATGGAAATTCTTAAGGAATGTCAAAGAGCTTGTCCTGTTGGAAAGGTTAGTAGTTATAGAAAAATATTTCAAAAACATAAATGCAGCAGTTTTAAACATGGTTTAGTGCCCAGAATAACTTGTTGGATTTTTGGTTTTTTTTTTTCATTTTTAACATAAATATCAACTGCCACTGTGTAATTGAGTCACAAACACATTTGAATTCAGGAATTTTTATACTGAAATATTTTTCTGTGAACAAATCCCATCTCACCAAACAGAAAGATTTTGTTACTGTTTGTGTATTTTAAAAGTGAAAAAGCCTTGTATTACACAGAACTCCATTGGGTATTTTATGTATCTGTGTAGTTTCTTATTCCATTCCCTCTCTCATATTTGTGTTTCTCAAAATATCTAGGACAGCATTTTTTCATGCTTGCATATACTTAAGAATATAGCATAGTGGTTAACAACTTGGATTCTGTAGCCACACTGCCTGAGTTCAAATCTTGTTCTGCAACCTTTGGCTCTATTGCTTTTGCAATTCTCTCAAAACTCCTGTGCCTCAGTTTTCTTATCTATAAATCAGGAGTTGCATTAAATGTTTGTGGATTAAGATAACATTTGTAAAGCACTTAAAATAGTGGCTGGCACATAGCACGCTCTTAATAAGTGTTAGCTTTTTTTTTTTTCCGAGAGAGAAAGAGAGAGAGAGAGAGTGCAGGAGCAGTGGGGTTGGGGAAGGGGCAGAGGAAGAGAGAGAGAGAATACTAAGCAGGCTCTGCCATGGCAGAGCTCAATCTCACAGCCCTGAGATCATCACCCAAGCCAAAATCAAGAGTTGGATGCTTAACCAACAGAGCCACCAGGTGCCTTATTAGCTGTTATTTTTAATAAGTATTTATCAAGCACCTATTACACTGCTATATAAATGCTAGAAATGCCATGATGAACAAGACAGGCATATTTAGTCTTCCTAGAATTTACAGTTTAGTGGAAGATTCAGACAAATACACAGGTCATTATAATACTGTACAATAACCACTATGTAGTGTAGGGTTCTGCAGTTGCTTAATGGAAGACACTCTACCCAGACTAAGAAAATCAGGATAGTTTTTTTGGACCAACTTATGTCTAAGCAGGGATCTGAAGGATGGGTAGGAGCTTGCCATGTGATAGTGAATGGGGTGGAGGAATAGAGTTTCAAGTGGACAGGATATCCAGAGGACCCATTATGAGAAATTTACACAGGGAGAGAGAACATGGCACATCTAAGGCCTTAAAGAGGCTCAGTTAAATGTACTATATGGTTCAGGACAGATGTAGTGCACGAGGCCATTTTATTCTGAGAACAGGGAGTTATTGAAGAGGCATAAAAGGAGAATGTCGTGTTCTGATTTTAGTTTTTTAAAGATCCCTGTAATTCCAGTATAGATCATGTAGTGGAGTGAGTTAAAAGCGGATACAGGGTGGCCAGTTAAAATGCTACTACAACATCTAGGGATCGTCCTGGCTATGAACTCTAGCACGATGTTAAACAGAATTGGCATGAGTGGACATCCTTGTCTTATTCCTCATCTGAAGAGGAAAGCAGGCTTTCATCATTAAGTATAATATCAGCTCTAATTTTTTTTGTAGATGCCCTTTATTAAGGTGAAGAATTTCCCTTCTATTCCTGGTTTGTTAAGTGTTTTTTAATCATGAAAGGGTATTGGTTATTGTCAAATGCATAATGTGTCTATTGATGTGGCTCTTGGTTTTTAGTGTATCGATATGGTGTATTACATTAATTGGTTTTTGGATGTTAAGCCAACCTTACATTTATAGGATAAATCCCACTTGATCATGGTGTATGATTCTTTTTATACGTTGCTAGACTTCGTTTACTAGTACTTTGTTGAGGAATTTTGCATCCATATTCCTAAGAAATGTTGATCTGTAGATTTCTTATGTCTTTGTCTGGTTTTGGCATCAAGGTAATACTGGATTTACTAAATGAATTGGGAAGTGTGTCCTTTTTAAAGAGTTTGTGAGAATTGGTATTAATTCTTTAAGTATTTGATAGAATACACAAATAATGCCAATGATGCCTGGGCTTTTTTTATATGTGGGGTTTTTTTGATTAATAATTACTTATCTTTACTTTGATATAGATATATGCAGATTATCTGTATTTTTTCTTGAACCACTATGTGTTTGATTCTATATATATATTCATATTAATATTAATATTCATCCTTATTAATCTTTTTTATTTTGATAAAGTCAGTAACAATGTCTTTTTCATTTCTGATTTTGGTAGTTTGAATATTCTCTTTTTTTCTTGGCCAACCTAACTAGAGTTTATCAATTTGTCAATCTTTTCAATCAAACATTGATTTTCTCTATTGTTTTGCCATTCTCTATTTCACTAATTTTCACCCTAATGTTTACTATTTCCTTCCTTCTTCTTTCTTTAGGTTAGGTTAGGTTGCTCTTCTTTTTCTAGTGTTTTATGGTGTAAGGTTAGGTTATTGATTTTTGGTTTTTCTTCCCTTTTAATTTAGACTTTTAAAATTATAAAGTTGCCTCTGAACACTTCTTTAGCTGCCTTTTTTAAATTTTTGTATGTTGTGTCTTTTTTTTAATGTCCTTTTTTTTTTTAAAGATTTTATTTATTTATTTGACAGAGAGAGAGAGAGATCACAAGTAGGCAGAGAGGCAGGCAGAGAGAGAGAGGGGGAAGCAGGCTCCCTGCTGAGCAGAGAGTCCGATGCGGGGCTCGATCCCAGCACCCTGAGATCATGACCGGAGCCGAAGGTAGAGGCTTTAACCCACTGAGCCACCCAGGTGCACCCGTATGTTGTGTCTTAATTCTTCTCAACTTATTTTATAATTTTCCCTTTGATTTCATCTTTGATCCATAGCTTAGTTGGGAAAGTGTTGTTTAATTTCTACGTTATTTGTGAAGTTTGTGTTTCCAAATTTTCTCCTGTTATTGATTTCTAATTTTATTCCATTGTGATCAGAGAAAATATTTTGCATTATTTCTATCATTTTAAATGTACTGAGGTTTGTTTTATAGCTTAATGTATGGCCTGTCCTTGAAAATGTTCTATGTGCATTTGAGAAGATTGTATATTTTGCTGCTGGTGGGTCACAATCTATATATCTATTAATGTCTAGATGGCTTACAGTGTTGTTCAAGTCTCCCATATCCTTGTGACTTTTCTGTCTAGTTGCTCTATCCATTATTGAAAGTCAAGTATTGAAGTTTCCAACTATTGAATTATCTGCTTTTGCCCTCATTTCAGTCAGTTTTTTCTTCATATATTTTGGTGCTCTGTTATTATGTGCATATATGTTTATAACTGATATATCTTCCTTACTGATTGACCTTTTATCATTCTAAAATGTTATCCTTTATTTCTGGTAACATTTTCTGTTTTAAGGTCTATTTTGTCTTATATTTGTATTGCTACTTCAGCTTTCTTGTGATTGCTGTTTGCATGATTTCTTTATCCATATTTTTACTTTCAGTTTATTTATATTTTGAGTTTGAAGTGTATGTCCTTTAGACAGCATATATTAGATATTATTTGTTATCTAGTCTGACAGTAAAGTTATTGATATAGTTGGAATTATGTCTGCCATTTTACTTTTTGTTTTCTATATGTGTCATGTCTTTTTTGTTCCTCTATTCCTCCTTTACTTTTTTCTTTGGTATTAAGTGAATATTTTCCAATGTAGCATTTTAATTTCTTTAATGATTTTTTTCTACTATATTTTCTGAATTATTTCTTTAGTGACTGTTCTAGGGATTATTATATACATTGAAATTTATCAGAATCACTTGAGATTTATACTAACTTAATTCCAGTGAAATATAGAAATATTATTTTTATTTGTTTTATTTATAATATTTATTTCTATATTTAGAAATATAAATAATATTTTATATATATATAACATTATATAAATGTTGCAAACCCAACATATAATGTATTATTTGCCGAGGGGTATAGGTCTGTGAATCATCAGGCTTACACATTTCACAGTACTCATCACAGCACATACCCTCCCCAATGTCCATAACCCAGCCACCCTATCCCTACACCTCACTACCCAGCAACTCTCAGTTTGTTTCATGAGATTAAGAGTCTCTTATGGTGTGTCTCCCTCCTGATCCCATCTTGTTTCATTTTTACCCACCCTACCACCCACGACCTCCCACCCTGCCACTCAAATTCCTCATATCAGAGAGATCATATGATAATTGTATTTCTCTGATTGACTTATTTCACTCAGCATAATATCTCTAGTTCCATCCACATCATTGCAAATGGCAAGATTTTGTTTTTTTTGATGGCTACATAGTATTCCATTGTATATATATACCACACCTTCTTTATTCGTTCATCTGTTGATTGGCATCTAGGCTATTTCCATAGTTTGGCTATTGTGAACATTGCTGCTGTAAACATTCAGGAGCATGTGCCCCTTCAGATCACTACATTTGTATCTTTAGGGTAAATACCCAGTAGTGCGATTGCTGGGTCATAGGGTGGCTCTATTTTAAACTTCTTGAGGAACCTCCATACTGTTTTCCAGAGTGGCTGCACCAGCTTGCATTACCACCAACAGTGTAGGAGGGTTCCCCTTTCTCTACATCCTCGCCAACACCTGTTGTTTCCTAACTTGTTAATTTTAGCCATTCTGACTGGTGTGAGGTCATATCTCACTGTGGTTTTGATTTGTATTTCCCTAATGCTGAGTGATGTTGAGCACTTTTTTGTGTGTCTCTTGGACATTTGGATGTCTTCTTTGCAGAAATGTCTGTTCATGTCTTCAGCCCATTTCTTGATTGGATTATTTGTTCTTTGGGTGTTGAGTTTGATAAGTTCTTTATAGATTTTAGACACTAGCCCTTTATCTGATAGGTCATTTGAAAATATCTTCTCCCATTCTGTCAGTTGACTTTTGGTTTTGTTGACTGTTTCCTTTGCTGTGCAAAAGCTTTTGATCTTGATGAAGTCCCAGTAGTTCATTTTTGCCCTCGCTTCCCTCGCCTTTGTTGATGTTTCTAGGAAGAAGTTGCTGCAGCTGAGGTCGAAGGGGTTGCTGCCTGTGTTCTCCTCAAGGATTTTGATGGATTCCCGTCTCACATTGAGGTCTTTCATCCATTTTGAGTCTATTTTTGTGTGTGGTGTAAGGAAATGGTCCAGTTTCATTCTTCTGCATGTGGCTGTCCAATTTTCCCAACACCATTTGTTGAAGAGACTGTCTTTTTTCCATTGGACATTATTTCCTGCTTTGTTGAAGATTAGTTGATTATAGAGTTGAGAGTCCATTTCGGGGCTCTCTATTCCGTTCCATTGATCTATGTGTCTGTTTTTGGGCCAGTACCATGCTGTCTTGATAACAACAGCTTTATAATAGAGCTTGAAGTCTGGAATTGTGATGCCTCCAACTTTGGTTTTCTTTTTCAACATTCCTCTGGCTATTTGCGGTCTTTTCTGGTTCTATATAAATTTTAGGATTATTTGTTCCATTTATTTGAAAAAAGTTGATGGTATTTTGATAGGGATTTCATTAAATGTGTAGAGTTCTCTAGGTAGCATAGATATTTTCACAATATTTGTTCTTCCAATCCATGAGCATGGGATGTTTTTCCATTTCTTTGTGTCTTCTTCAATTTCTTTCATAAGTACATTATAGTTTTCTGAGTACAGATTGTTTACCTCTTTGGTTAGGTTTATTCCTAGGTAGCTTATGGTTTTGGGTGCAATTGTAAATGGGATCGACTTCTTAACTTCTTTCTTCTGTCTTGTCATTGGTGTATAGAAATGCTACTGATTTCTGTGCATTGATTTTATATCATGAGACTTTACTGAATTCCTGTATGAGTTCTAACAGTTTTGGAGTGCAGTCTTTTCGGTTTGCCACATAAAGTATCATGTCATCTGTAAAGAGTGAGTGTTTGACTTCTTCTTTGCCAATTTGGATGCCTTTTATTTCTTTTTGTTGTCTGATTGCTGAGGCTAGGACTTCTAGTACTATGTTGAATAGCAGTGGAAATAGTGGACATCCCTGCTGTGTTCCTGATCTTAGGGGAAAAGCTCTCAGCTTTTCCCCATTGAGAATGATATTCACTGTGGGTTTTTCATAGATGGCTTTGATGATATTGAGGAATGTACCCTCTATGCCTACACTGTGAAGAGTTTGATCAAGAAAGGATGCTGTACTTTGTCAAAGGCTTTTTCCACATCTATTGAGAGTATCATATGGTTCTTTTTTTAATTTTCTTTTATTAATGTATTGTATCACATTGATTGATTTGGGTGTTGAACCACCTTGCAGCCCAGGAATAAATCTCACTTGGTCGTGGTGAATAATCCTTTTAATGTACTGTTGGATCCTATTGGCTAGTATTTTGGCGGAAACTTTTGCCTCCATGTTCTTCAGGGATATTGGTCTGTAATTCTCCTTTTTGATGGGGTCTTTGTCTGGTTTTGGGATCAAGGTAATGCTAGCATCATCAAATGAGTTTGGAAGTTTTCCTCCATTTCTATTTTTGGAACCGTTTCAAGAGAATAGGTATTGATTCTCCTTTAAATGTTTGGTAGAATTCCCCTGGGAAGCAATCTGGCCCTGGACTCTTGTTTGTTGGGAGATTTTTGATGACTGCTTCAATCTCCTTACTGGTTATGGGTCTGTTCAGGTTTTCTATTTCTTCCTGGTTCAGTTTTGGTAGTTTATACGTCTCTAGGAATGCATCCATTTCTTCAAGTTTGTCAAATTTGCTGGCATATAGTTGCTCATAATATGTTCTTATAATTGTTTGTATTTCTTTGGTGTTGGTTGTGATCTCTCCTCTTTCATTCATGATTTTATTAATTTGGGTCCTTCCTCTTTTCTTTTGAGTAAGTCTGGCCAGGGGTTTATCAGTCTTATTCATTCTTTCAAAGAACCAGCTCCTCGTTTCGTTGATTTGTTCTACTGTTCTTTTGGTTTCTATTCCATTGATTTCCACTCTGATCTTTATTATATCTCTTCTCCTGCTGGGTTTAGGCTCTCATTGCTCTTCTTTCTCCAGCTCCTTTAGGTGTAGGGTTAGGTTGTGTACTTGAGATCTTTCTTGTTTCTTGAGAAAGGCTTGTATTGCTGTTTACTTTCCTCTCAGGACTGCCTTTGCAGTGTCCCAAGATCTTGAACAATTGTGTTCTCATTTCCATTTGTTTCCATGAATTTTTTAAATTCCT
>CM052897.1:16249613-16285299 GCA_028534135.1 Potos flavus
CTGTATATTGTCTCTGTTCCTTTCTGGGCTGTTACTTTGAGGCTCTGTCTTTGCTTAGAGGACCCCTTTCAATATTTCCTGTAGGGCTGGTTTGGTGTTTGCAAATTCTTTTAGTTTTTGTTTGTCCTGGAAGCTTTTTACCTCTCCTTCTATTTTCAATGACAGCCTAGCTGGATATAGTATTCTTGGCTGCATATTTTTCTCGTTTATTGCTCTGAATATATCATGCCAGTCCTTTCTGGCCTGCCAGGTCTCTGTGGATTGGTCTGCTGTCAGCCTAATATTTCTACCATTGTATATTACAGACCTCCTGTCCTGAACTGCTTTCAGGGTTTTCTCTTTGTCACTGAGACTTCTAAGTTTTACTATTAGACAATGGGGTGTTGACCTATTTTTCTCGATTTTGAGGGGGGTTCTTTGTGCCTCCTGGATTTTGATGCTTGTTCCCTTTGCCAAGTTAGGGAAATTCTCTGCTATAATTTGCTACAATATACCTTCTGCCCCTCTTTCTCTTTCTTCTTCTTCTGCGATCCCAATTATTCTAATATTGTTTCATCTTATGGTATCGCTTATCTCTCAAATTCTCCCCTCGTGATCTAGTAGTTGTTTATCTCTCTTTTTCTCAGCTTCTTTACTCTCCATCATTTGGTCTCTATGTCACTAATTGTCTCTTCTGCCTCATTTATCCTAGCAGTAAGAGGATCCCTTTTTGATTGCACCTCATTAATAGCTTTTTTGATTCAACTTGATTATATTTTAGTTCTTTTATTTCCCCAGAAAGAGATTCTCTAGTATCTTCAATGCTTTTTTCAAGCCCAGCTAGTATCTTCATAATTGCTCTGAACTCTAGTTCCAACATCTTACTAATGTCTATATTGAGTAGGTTCCTAGCAATTGGTACTGCGTATTGTTCTTTTTGAGGTGAGTTTTTCCACTTTGTCATTTTGTCCACAAAAGAATAGATAAATGAGAGAATAAATTGCTAAAAGAGTAACAATGTCCCCAGAAAAGTATACAAATCAGAAGAGACCCGAAACAGGGGGGGGGGGGGAAGAAAGGAAAAAATATATATATATGACCAGGCTGGTGAATATAACAGAGCCACAAACTTAATTTTGGGTGTATTTTGGTCTGTTAGAAGAAACTGCCTCCCAAAATTTTAAAGAAAGAAAAACTTATTTATATACAAAAATAAGGGTAAATACAATGAAGGGATGGAATATGACCGTATAGATGAAAATTTTAAAAAGATTATAAAAAAGAAATTGATAAGAAAAGAAACTGGTTGAAAAAAGAAAGAAAGAAAAATTTAAAAAGAAGAAAAGAGGAGAGAATGTGATCAGGCGGGAGACTAGAACAAAGCCATACACTTGTTTTAGCGTATATTTTGGTCTGTTAGAAGAAACTGTATCCCAAAATTTTAAAGAAAGAAAAACTGACATATATACTGAAAATAAGGTTAAATACAATGAAGGGATAGAAAATGACTATAAAAATGAAAATTAAAAAAGATTTTTCAAACGGTGTTGATAAGATGTTGATTAAAATAGGAAAGAGGAAAAATTCAAATAAAAAATGAATAAAGAAAATTTTAAGAATTTAACTTTGAAAGACTAAAGAATCATGGGGAAAATGCCATGAATTCTATGTGCTGTATTCACCTAGCACTGGAGTTTTGCAGTTCTCATTGATCAGTAAACTTGGTCTTGGCTGGATGTTCTTGCTGATCTTCTAGGGGAGAGGCCTGTTACAGTGATGCTCAAGTGTCTTTGCCCTATGCAGAATTGCACCACCCTTACCAGGGGCCAGGCTAAGTAATCTGCTCAGGTTTTCTCTCAGTAGCTTTTGTTCCCTGAAAGCTTTCTGTACAGCTTTGGAGGACGAGAATGAAAATGGCAGCCTCCCAATCTCCATCCCTGGAGGAGCTGAGAGCTCAGGGCCACCCTCTTCAGTGAGCCTTCAGAGAAAAGCGGTCAATCATTCCTTTCTCTGTGGTCTCCAGCCGCCCTCCGAGCTCACCCAACCTGTGACCAAGCTTTTCTGTCTCTGGCACACAGCCCCATTTGGAGTCTCCAAATCGAGCAGATTCCTGCAGTGTGCTCCCACGCCACTCCTCCCAGTGGAGGAAGAAGGAGAGTCTCCCTGGATCTGCCACTTGTGGGGTCCCTCCTCAAAGAGTAGTGGCCCAACTGTGCAACAGATTGCAGGTTATGGCAATCCCAAGCTGAGATCCCACTCTTCAGCTCCATCTTTGCAGCCAGCTTCCCCACTCCAATACCTGGGAGCCCTGCCACACTTAGGCACCCCTGGTCTTTCTGTGACCCTGAGGGTCCTGAGACCACACTGTCCCAGCAAGGATTCCATCCCCCTGCTTAGCTCCTGGAGCACCGTCCCTCACATGAGCAGACTTCTAAAAGTTCTGATTTTGTGCTCTGCTGCTCTCTCACTTGCCAGGAGCTAGCCCCTCCCCCCAAGGTCTATCTTCCCATGTATTGCCTCAGGTTCATTTCTCCGCACATCCTCCCTTCCAGAAAGTGGTCACTTTTCTGTTCATAGAATTGCTGCTATTCTTCTCTTCTATCTCCTGCTGAGTTTGTAGGTGTTCAGATTGGTTTGATAATTATCTAGCTGAATTCCTGGGACCAGAGGAAATTTAAATCTCCTACTCCTCTGCCATCTCTCTCCTCTGCCCTTCACTAATATTTTAAAGAGGAATTGGGAGATGAGTCCCCCCTACCAAGTTAGAAGGATGTATAGGGCAGTAATAGTTATAACTTGAAATTTTTCATGAAAGAACTAGAAATTAGTTACCACTCAACATCCCTTCCTATGTAATACACTAACATCTACCCTCATGGAAATTCAGACTCCTTAAAATTTGACAACACAGAGCAAATAGATTGAAAAGAGAAATTTAGATCTTACAAAATAAAAAAACAAAGTAGGCACCTAAAAGAGGATAATTCATAAAAATATGAAACAAAGCTGTTAGGAAAAGTAATGAAACCTTTGAAAATTTTTGAAAGAAATAAAAGACTTTACATGATCACACTAAAAAAATTAAAAACATGGAGATAAAAATGTCATATTCTACTATCATACCATTTGTCAGAAAATATCTGCCAAAATTCAACACTTGATCCGTTTCCTTTTTTTTAAATTAATGTGTAGTTAAAAGCTAAATTTTGTAATGTGAAATAAAATAAATTTATTTTTGTGGTTGTATTTCTTTTTCGAAGTAATGATCCAATTTAAACTTTTTTTTACTATTTATCTTAAAATTTTTGGCACCATTTAAAACGATTCCTTTTTAAATCAGTCTTTTCTCTAGTACCCATTTTGCACTTATTATTAGGACTTATCTGTGTAACAAAAGTGGAACCAGAGGACTTCCAAACTCAAACCTTAAATCCTTATTCCTTTTCTCACTTGAGAATCCCACACAAAATAAGAGTCTTTGTTATTTTTCCAAACCCCAGGAAATAGTGCACATAGAGAATTAGGTACAATGTGTTCCCTTGTGAAAAATGGGCTCAATTTTATAATTTTAAATTATATGAATGGTCTCAAAGCCATAAAATTTGAAAGAAAACTAGATCTAACATTGTAACGCTATTTTCCATTAAAATGGTTGATACTCTACATAGCTCAAATATACATATCTTAAATTTATACATTTGAAAACTCAACATAGATTACAGGATTAGGGTTCCCTACAGCTTTCTGACTAGATCTAAGTCTACAGCTGAAATAAAGATTCTCTCTCACCACACACACACACACACACACACACACACTATCTCTGTTAACACAAAAAAGAAACTAAACAAATCCAGACTAGTTGCTTTGATTAAAACCATAAATTGAGACTATGCTTTGCAGGATAGCTCTGTTGGGGCTAACTATACCTCTGGGGGCCAAACATCACACCACGTGTCTCTGATTCAGATCTTTTCCTGTGGTTGACAAAGAAAAAGGTTCAACATGAAAACAAAAATGGGCTCAATCTTTCTCAAGTCCTAAAGAAAAGCAGGGCAAGTTTGTTCTTAGGGCAAGTCACTTTTTAGATCTGAAAACAACCAGACTCCATACTTTCTGGCCTAGTTCACTCTTCTCAGATTTCACCATCTAAAATCAAACACTTTTGCCAAAAACACCTTCTTCAAGATTCAATACCAATGAAACTAAAGCACAACGGCAGAGAAGGAATTAAGATCGGCTCCAGGGCGCCTGGGTGGTTCAGTGGGTTAAAGCCTCTGCCTTCGGCTCAGGTCATGATCTCAGGGTCCTGGAATCGAGCCCTGCATCAGGCTCTCTGCTCAGCGGGGAGCCTGCTTCCCCCTCTCTCTGCCTGCCTCTCTGCCTACTTGTGATCTCTCTCTCTGTCAAATAAATAAAAATCCTTAAAATAAAAAAAAAGAAGATCGGCTCCAATGTTATTGTCTAAAAATCCATGACTAATATAGTTGAGGGTAATAAATGAGACTAGAATAAAGAATCTAAAGCAAACACGCCTAACCTTGGATCCAAGGGTAGAATCTGAGAGTTTCATGAGCATGTGTGGGAGAAAAAATTGTATCTTTTCTTCTTCACTAGACTCTAACTCAACATTTTCCTTGAGTATAAATAGGAGCAAGAAATCACAGCAATAGGAGCAGCATCTATAACTTTGTCACCAATAGAAATCACAAATATTTTCATATCACATAGTAACTACAGATATCTAAAAATATCATTTACACATGTCACTACTTCAAAATTATGGTGATAGCTAACTGGTTGCTATCTATCTGCCTAAAATTCTCAGCATGCAACATGGATAACCAACTATTGAACAATTATTGTGTATTTCATAGTCATTTGTCCACCATATTCTCACACGTTCTCACTTTAAAATACCATGTTCTCACAGAGGGGACCCAGACCCATGTTGCTTTCCCTACCTGCAATTATTGGCTGATCACTGAAAGAGATGATTCAGAGGCTACTCCAGAGTTGAATGCTCTCATTTCAGTTAAGCAGCAAATCCTTTATACCGTCTTTAATAAATAAAATTAACTCAGCTATATTTTAAATGTATTATTTTATAATTTAATGTGTTAATAAAGAGGTATATATATGACTATGCTATAAATTTAATATTTTGATAAGTATACATAATGCTCTCTTTGTAATTCAATATATCTTATTGTATTCATTTAATCTTCACCAGATGGCCAAAAGGGCCCATGGCACTAAAAAGGTCAAGAGATACTAACAGGTCAAGGCAAAAACTACAAAGTCAAAGCAAAATACACTTTTCCCAGGCAAATTTAGGTCCATCAATATAATCAATTCATGACCTAGGTCAAAAAATATTTTTCACTGAAATTGGATACATAATTATCCTCTCCTATACTTCAAATATAAGCACTCTAAAGGAATTTTACAGTCAAATGAAGAACATAAGACAAAACTTTTAAATCTGGTAATGGTTAATAAGCTTTTTCTTTTTTTATTATCATGGCAAGCAGCATGAGCCAAGGTCTGAATCCTAGAGAAACTCCCTTTCCTAACCACCACCCAACATATTATATAAAACACAGACACTAAATTATTTTATCAATACAGAAATACACAAAATCTGCATCCACTCCTCTTCAGTTGTGCTCAATACCAGATAGCTTCATTCAATGCTGCCTGAACTACCAGGTCTCATGTTAAACCATGGCCTCTTTCTTAAAAGAGGCAGTAAAACAGCAGAAAGAATTTTGAGGCTCAGTTTAAAATGGAATGACTCAAAGAATTCATTGGTATTCTGTTTTAAGACTGCTTTCATACCTAATGTCATTTACTGGGTTTTCCTCACAACACAATGCACGTGTTCTTTTTACTCAGGTTTTTTTGTTTCTTTTTACTCAGTTTACTCAGCCTTTTCCTCACTGACCTCTGGTAACTGCTCCTGAACCCTCCTTTTCATGTCTCTTCCTGCCCTTCTTTTTAATAAACCTTATATTGTGACTTAGAAAGTCCTCAACTTGCCATAGCAAATTTTCCCATTTTCACGATTTTTTTCATTTATTCCTTTTTTTACTATAAAAACAGTATATATATTTTTTATTAAAACATTGGATAATATAAGAAAACCACCCATATTTTTACTACCCTAAGCAACCAATAGATTTTTCTGTGTATAGGGTTTTTTTTTAAATATACCACACATAGAATTTTGTATTTTGCTTCTTAAACTTAACACTCTATCACATAATTTTTTGTGTGTGAAATTTTTCTAAATTTCCTTTTTTTAGTAACAAGGATAATCATCAAATGAATATACTATGATGTTGTTAACCAATCCCTCATTGATGTTTACCATTTCTTATCATGATAAGCAAGGCTGTATCTCTGGATCTGGTTTATATTATAGTTTAGCCTAATAATTCTATATCTGGGAACCAATTTTCATTTCTTATCCGTGCCTCTTCACCTTATCAGAAACCTCTCTAGGCCACACTTTCAGTTTCTCATTCCCCTAACATATACTGACTACATAAAATATGCCTCAAGGAATTTACAGTCAGAGGAGAAATAAAAAACAAAACTTACTTGGCAAAACACTGTGATGAGTGCTATACCAGGAGATTATTCAAAGTGCTATAGAAGAAATACAGAGAACGGAGAAATTGGTTCTGTTGGGGGAGGTCAGATTTGGTTCACATAGAAGATAATCCCAGAGTTAGATCTTAAAGAAACTGGCTTAAAAAAAAAAAAGAAAGAAAATGTACTATAACCAATGATATAATAAGAAAAACATTTTCTGTGCTGACAAGGACATGCCTAAGGTTGGAAGGGCTCTGAATTCATAGACAGAAAGAGAGAGGTTGAGACAGAGAGGGATAGAGGAAGGGAGGAAGAGACACAGAGAGAGAAGGTAGTCCTACATAAGAATAAAACTAAAATTAGTCAATTTATAATTAAAGAGAGAAGATAGAAGTTAATGTTAATATCGATCCACCTCTCCTGAAACCTCACTAAAATAACTTAAAAGTTTAAGATAAAGTCACAGGCATAAAGAAATAGCAGAGGAGATGAAAGCACACAAATTTGAAAATATGAAAGCAAATGCACAAGTCAAACTGAGTAGCAGCCCAGAGAAAGCTGAAAGCAAACTGACCATGAAGGAATCCCAGAACCAGACTGATTTGGGCTGCAGAAGCCAAGACAGCCTCAGTAATTGGAATCCTCAGGTATCCCAGAGAGTGTGTAGTTGGAGCCAAACATGGCTGAGCTGACTGAAAAGTCCAAAGAAGCAACAGTAGGATTCCTGGACCACCATCTCATACTACCAGCTGGTGAGCACTCTTCCCCTACTTTGGCAGAAGATTGAGGCTTTCTTCTCTTACATGCTAAACCAAGTGGATCCTGGAGTTAGGAACACATGGTTCATTGAGAATTGGAGTAAGGTGCATACTAATAGAAAAAAAAATGGGGTAATATTAGAAAGAATATACCAACTGGTGATATTTAGGAGTGCTCACTTTTTTTATATTGTGTTATGTTAGTCACCATACAGTACATCATTAGTTTTTGATGTAGTGTTCCATGATTCATTGTTTGCATATAACACCCACTGCTCCATGCAATCCATGCCCTCCTTAACACCCATCACCAGGCTCACCCATCCCCCTACCCCCTCCCTTCTAAAACCTTCAGTTTGTTTCTCGGAGTCCATAGTCTCTCATGGTTCATCTCCCACTTCATCTCCCCCTTTATTTTTACCTTCTCCTAACGTCCAGGAGCGCCCACTTTTAACTTGCTTCCCAGAATACTGCTTGCCAGGCTTTTACAACTCTCAGGTAATGGATTAAAGGACTTTGCTCTGGAGAAATTGACTCACTGCAAAAATATATTAATGTGTATTTTATATATGTATATGTGTATGTGTGTGTGTGTGTGTCTTTCTCCCAAAGAAATGGCCCATTTCTATCACCCAACCATGTAGCACATCATTTAAAACCTACACACACACAGACACAGAGCTCTTAAATTGCTCTTAAATATGATGTAATCACCAATATCAACAAACATTTGAGGAAAGATTATAACCCTAAAGAGAAAAACAAACGCAAACCAAAAGGCATAAGGAGAAACTTGGAGGAAAAGAGCCAATACTACAAGCAGAAGAAAACCTCGAAAATGTAATTAGTATCTTCCATAAGATAAGATACTGTATTCATGAACAAACACAAGATGATGAAAAAAATTCTTAGAAATTAAAAATATGGTAGGATAAATGAAAATGGTAGGAGGGTTAGAAGATAGACTTAAAGAAATCTCCTAGGAAGTAGAAAAAAGGATAAGGTTTTTTTGCAATGTTTACAATTTTGTCTTTTTTCTCCTCAGCAGCTTTTTTAAAATAAAATTTCCTATTACATCTTGTTTGTACTTCTTGTATATATATATATTAAGAGTTCTATATCCATACTTTTTATATATCATGCAGTTTGTTTCTGACAGAGTGATGAAAGTGGACATCATATTTCTGTTCTCAGCAAAGATTGCTTTTATACTCTATTGTAATTATTTTCACACAAAGGAAGTATGTAAACAAAATTTTGTATATTTGTGATTCCTAAATAATTCACAGCCTTCATTATGTTTTCTCCATTTTCAGTAGCAGCCTAAATTAACTTAAATGAAATGGATAATTTTTCAGGAAAATACAAATTGACAAAACTAATTTAAAAATAAGTAAAATGAAAATCTTAACAGACCAATAGTCATAAAATAAATTGGAAAAATGGATATATATCCAGTGATATGCTGAGCTCTTAAGAGTGGATCATATATATCTCTTCTGTGTTCAGTGACATCACATTGGTAGCTTGAAATCTCCCATAATGGGAGTATATGTTTACATCACAGAAATTGGCAAATGTTACAAATCAGGGCTTTTTCTTTCCAGAGAGCCAGTTGTTGAACATTTAACAGAATATGCCTGGAATACCCCTCCATCTAAAGTAGCTCAGGTCCAGTGGTTTCCAAGTAAAGTTCTATCAAACACTCAAGCACATTACTGTATATTCTTTACTATCTATATTTACATTCCTTTCCATATAATCTCTATATTCTTAATTTTACAAAGTCCCCATACTTTGTCTCCAATTCTACCCCCACCCTCCATTCTGATTTGAATTCACACCAGTTGCTTTCACTCCCACTACTCCAATAGAACTTCTGGTGTGAAGATTATTATGACTCTAGCATTTGATAAATCCAATGATCTGTTCATATTCTTACCTTACTTGACTAATCAGCACTGATTGACATGGTTGAAAATTACCTCTTCTTTGAAACATATTCTTTACTTGGCTTCTAGGTCACAACACTCCACTATTTTTGCTCCTACCCATTTGATGTTCTTGAATTTGTTGGTTCTTCTGAATCTCCCTGATATCTTAAAGTTGTCCAAAGGCTCAGTACTTATATCTCCTCTCAATCTAAACTAACTCTTTAGGAGGACTTATCCACTTCAAAACTTTATATACATTATATAAACTGATAAATACCCAATTTATGTCTCCAGCATGGACCTTATCCATGAATTCCAATTTCATGCATTCAACAGTTTACCACACTTTTTTATCTGGTTACCTAATAGACATCGCAAATTTGACATGTCTAGATATATAGTTTTTGCTATAATGAAATAATGGGTATCATATTCATCCTCCCACAAGAAATAACCCAAAAATTGAACAACAATAATTACACAATAGGTATGAATATTAAATCATTATGTTGTATACCTAAAACTAATATAATGCTCTATGTCGATTATACCTCAATAAAAAAATTGAACAAAAATAAATGAAGAAACTGCTTTAAGCATTGGACAAAAACAATACAGGTGTTATTCTTGAGAGGAAAAATAATGCATGAGATGAACTTCATATTCTTCTTGGCTTCCTGCCTGGAAGCATTTTAGACATAGCAGCACAGACAGTGGATCACAAATAGAGAGCAGAAACCTTGCTGAGTAGAGAAAGCAAAGTGAAATTTGTGAGGAAATGTACCACAGCTGTATAGAATAATAGCCCCATATATCTGTATAAAGATCCCCTTTAGTCTCTGGATAAATATTAAGTTATTCATGCACAGAGCAAGATTCCAAGAGGCTTATAGGGAACAACTATTCAAGGGCCATGAGATTAATGCAGATTCTGAAGCCCTCACAATATAGAGAGATGTTTATGTTTTGACAAGCCCAGTGAAGAGACTTGGCTGAATACCCAAGCATTAAGTTAGGACCCTAAAAAAGACACTTTCTCATTTCATTGTATGAGATTAACATAACCCTAATACCAAACTAGAAAAGAATCTTTTTTTTTTTGGTAATGATTTTATTTATTTATTTATTTTTAATTTTTATTTTTTAATTAACGCATAATGTATTATTTGCCCCAGGGTATAGAAAAGAATCTTGCAAAAACAAGATTATGGACCCTTATCCTTCATGAACAGTCTCAAAATTCTTTAAAAAAAATATTAACATATCAAATCTAAATATACATAAACAAATTATTGAGAGTTAGCTAAACTACTTCATGGTATTGCTGCCTCAGCATCCATTTTGTTTAGCAAACCAGGGTCTTAAACAGATACTAGTTCCCTCAATGCAAGCACATGCCCCAGATAATAGCCCACAGAGCCACAAACAAATATAAGTTCCTCACATGAGTTCTCCAACAGCCCTTGTGACCAACCGTCTCCTCAGCCTCTCAGTGTCTTCCTTTCATGTCCTTTATATAAGACCTTCACAGAGCTTATCAAAACCCCATTCTTTTTGGTTTGAAATGAGCAATCCAGCTTTAATCTAGGAACCCCAAAGCACTCCCCCCATGCACCCTAATAAATTCATGTGCCCCACGTCACTCTGCCTACACCCTAACTTGATCTCCCTATGTGGTCCCTTGAGGCATACTGTATACTTGCTTCAGGACTTACGAGTAATAAACTACTTCAGTTTCTCTTGTGGTCTTTTATGGAACCATGGCTCACCTTCCAGCACCTTGTAATCTACTTAGTAAATCTGAAATTAACAAAGTCATAACAAGGAAAATACCTCATGACCAAGTGGGGTTTATTCCAGAATGCAAAGTTGATTAAGCATTGAAAAATAAATCAATACAATTCGCATTTACAGAATAAAATGACTACTTTAACTTAAAAAATTCCCTCAATAAAAAGCAGAAAAAGCATTTGACAAAATTAATGCTTTTTCTTAATAAAAATCCTCAACAAAATAGTAACAGAAGGAAACTTCTTATATTTTTTCCTTATATTTGCAATAGTCTTCCTACTTTAACATTTGTACCCCTAGAATCTATTCTCAACAGAAAAACAAAGTTATCTTGTTAATTAGACTAATTTCAGTCTTTTGTCCAAAACACTCTATGGCTTCAAATTTTGCTTTTGCAGTTTGCTTGAGTTAGAAAGATATTAATTTAGTTATATTATCGTAATCTCTAAAGCAAGCACTAAAAAATATGAAGAGTTATAAAAAACAAGCCAAAAAGTTTAAATGAATTACCAAAAAAAGAAAAGAAAAAGAAGAAAGGAAAAGGAAGTAAAGGGACAAAACCAGAGGAGACAAGCAAAAATTAAAAAAAAAGTAAAAGATAGACTTAAATGCAACCATCAATAGTTACATTAATGGTAAATGATCCACATACCAATTAAAAGACACGTATTGCATGGAGCACTGGGTGTGGTACATAAACGATGAATCTTGGAACACTGAAAAAATTAAATAAAAAATTTTTTTAAAAAGACAGTAATTGTTAGATGGGAAAATAAAAATATTTTTAACAGATCCAACTACACATGGTCTACAAAAAAATCCACTTTAATAGTAAAACAATAGATATGCTCCTATTATAATCAAGAACAAGTAAAGTATGCCTGCTAGTTCTATTACTAATTAACATTATTCTGGAAAAGTTTGACAATGCAATTGGGTAAGAAGGCAAATTAAGAAGTACAAATATTTAGAAAGAAGAAGAAAAGCTAATATTGTTTACAGATGGCATCACTGTCTATGCATAAAACTCAAAAGAATACAAAGCAACCAGGATTTATAAAAAAGATTAGTAGAGTAGTATCACGAAATAAATAAAGCTCGTTTTTTTCTACATTACAGCAATAATGAATTAGAAAATAAATTACATTCTTAATAGCAAAACAATATGTATTACCTAAGAGTTAGACTCATGAGAAATGTGTGGCATCTCTGTGAAGAAAAACCACAATATTATTATTGAAGGACTTAAAGAAAACATGTCTAAATGGAGAACTATATCATGTTTCCAATAAAGAAGACTTAATACTATCAAGATGTCAATTCTTCCCAAATAAATAAATAAACTCAGTGTAATCCCAGTGGGTTTGAGGATATATTTTTGGAAACTCAACAAATGATTCCAAAGTTCATCTGGAAGAATAATACATGAAACTAGTGAGATTTTGAAAATTATACTAATGATAGAATTTTTTACCTACTAGAAAATAGAATATATTAGTATGTAAAATGATAATTAAAATACTGTGGTATTTAATTATGTAATTATGCTATAAAAACAAGCAAACAACAGAAAAAAAATTTGAGTTTAGAATTATTTCTGTATGAACATATGATTAATGTGTAAAGTGTAGTATCTTACATCAGTGGAAAATAAACTGTAAATAGTGAAGGAGTGCATGACTAAAAATTGTGAAATAATTGTGAAATAAGCCAGATTAATACTTTTTACTATATTTAAAACAAATTCAGACTTATTAGAGATCAAAGTTAAAAAAATAAGCTCTATAGACACTAAAGGAGTATATTTATGAATATGTAATCTTAACGTGGTAAGGAAAATGGCACTTAAGGTATACAGGAAAATATCAAATGTGCTATAAAAATACATTTTATTTGGTAAAAAAATTACATTAAAAATAAAACTAAAACAGGCAAATGACTAAGAAAAATATATGCAACATACTCTTAAGGAAAAGCTCATCAATCCATAGAAAGCTGACAAAGTCATCAAAAGAAAACAAAAATCACTAACAGACAGTAAGGGAAAATTCTCAAAAAAGGATAAAAAAGTATTTGACACCTAATAATTAAAAGTACAACTTAAGAGGCATACCATATTAGAGAATCAAACAGACAAAGCTCTATATAAGTAAGAACAGGAGAATAGAAACTCTCAGATGTTATTGGAGGAATACAGGTTTGTATAACTTTTTTTGTTGTTGTTGTGTTTTTAAGTAATCTCTACAACCAACGTGGGGCTCAAACTTACAACCCAGAGATCAAGAATCGCATGCTCTACTGACTGAGCCAGCCAGGCACTGCCATATAACTTTGGAAAAGCATATTGGAGTTCTTGAAATTTCGTTATTATACCACTTAAATAAATCCTAACAAAATAGTAGTGGATTTCACTAAACGGATTATTCACAGTACCTGCTTATAAAATTCCAGACAAAAGATGCCTACCCAGTTTTCTCAAAGAAATAAAATCACAGTAACAATGAAAAGAGAGAAAAGTGATCTTTGATAAAGCTAGGAGACACCTGTAACCCTGAACTATAATATTTGAAGAAGGGCTGCCAGATGCTGGGAAATGCTCAAAAAGACATCTGTGGCTAAAGGTCTCAAACAAATCAGGCAGACCACAGTACAGTAATCCGAGTATGTGGCAAAATCACAATTCTTGACTGAAACAATGGGAACAGGATGCCTGGGCCTTTAAAGGGAGCTTCACCAGACCCCACAGAATAGGCAGAGGAGGTGGGACTAAACAAGGAAACACACATTTTGGAGAGAAGCAATGTGTCACTGTGGAAGGTAAAGGAAATGGATCTTGAATTACAACCAGTCCAGAAACTGCTGATTTCTTTGAACTAGGGAGAAATGAAGGTTGAAGGAGTTCATGCACACACGCACACATGCGCGCGCACACACACACACACGCACAGACCACTGAGTCATAAAGAGCTTTGCTATGAACCAAAGAAAGTTACTGCTTGCCTGAAACACTACTCTAGTCTCTCCCCTGAAGGAACCTCTCACAAGTAACTGGAAGAATTCACCTCATTCACAAAAGTAATAAGAAAAAAGAACCAGCCAAGTATCTATGCAAAGTTACTTTCAGGAAAAAGAAGAAAAATGTGGGAAAAACAAGTGGCAGGTGATGAATACACACCAGAAAAATATGGCCACTGCTCAGATAAAAATCATGACCAAATATATGGTCATGAATAAAGTCACCTAATGAATCAAAGAGCTCAAAGCAGAGAACTGGAGGAGATGAAACATGAGCTGGCAGACTTAAGAAATAAACAGAAGAAAAAAATAAATCCATCCAAGAAATCAAGGCCACATTGAGCAGCACAAACAGCCATCACTGAAATTACACCAAGGATAGAAGAATAAGATTGAGAAAGGCAAGCAAAATGTTAGAGACAAATTATAGGCTAAATCAATAACAAAAAACAACACAAAACAAAGAAAGAAAATAAAGATATAATTTTGAAAAACTGGGACTTAAACCTGTAAGTTGAAAAAGCAGTTCATACAAAAACAACAAGAACAACAAAACTAAATTAATGCAAAAAAAAAAAAAAAAACTAATGCAACGAGATCAGAAAACTAAAACATACTCAAGCAATAGCACTGAACTATAAAGATGAGAAAAACAAAAACAAAGAACTTTGGGCATTAGGCAAAATGAGTAAGTTACCTACAAGTTTGAGGTAGACTCCCTGTTTCCTCTAAACTTCCTCTTATTTTGGGCCACCCAGGTAGACAATACACTTCCCAGCTTTCTTTGCAATTACTTAGGGTGGACACATAAGTATGTTCGGGACAACTGGATATGTACTATAGTGAAGCATGCAAGTCATCTGCAACTTAAAGAAAGCTGCTTTCTCTGAATTTTGCCTCTTTTTCTCTTCTGCAAGCTAGAATGTAGATATGCAAGGGTCCCACCTCCAATCTTGGGGGTGAGAACAATGCCCTAGGGGGATGGTGGAGCAATAAAACAGAAGAAATTGCTCCCTGGATGACTTTACACAGCATTTGTTCTGATAACCTAGACCAGTCAAACTGATATGTGAGAGAAGATATAAAGTTCAATATTATTTAAATCATTGTATCTCACATTTTGGTACAGTATCACATTCTTTCCTATACCTAATACGAAGGGAAAGAAATTAGACTGGCCTCATACTTCACAACAATATTCCATGCTGAAGGACAGATATGGTACTTACTGTCTTGGTCAGTTTCAGGCTGCTATAGCAGAATAGCATACACTGGATGGATAACTAACAACAGGAATTTATTTCTCACAGTTATAGTTCTGGAGGCTGGGAAGTCTAAGATCAAGGTGCCAGTAGAGAGCCTATTTCTAGGTTCACAGACAACCATTTTCTCACTGGGATGCCATTTTCTCACTTAATATGGCAGAAGAGGTGAAGGAGCTCCCTGGGGTCTCTTTTATTAGGGCAGTAATCCCATCCATGCAATCTCCACCCTCATGACATAACCACTCCCCAAATCCCCACTTTTTTTTTTAAGGTTTTATTTATTTATTTGACAGAGAGAGAGAGATCACAAGTAGGCAGAGAGAGGGGGGGGAAGCAGGCTCCCTGCTGAGCAGAGATCCCAGGACCCTGAGACCATGACCTGAGCCAAAAGCAGAGGCCTTAACCCACTGAGCCACCCAGGTGCCCCCCCAAATCCCCACTTTTAAATATGATCACATTGGGGATTAGGTTTCAACATATTAACTTTGGAGGGATAGAAACAAGATCCAATCAAAAAGCTATTACAAACAACAAGATAATTTAATTTAATAAAATATCTAGGTTCAAAATTAATATAAAGATAATTCCATTTACAACTTTGATATACTTTGATATGCTTGTATCAAAGCAAACCTCCCTACAAAACACACACACACACACACACACACACAAACACACACTAGAAAGTTTGGATAAAATAATCTGTTTGAAAGCATTAGAAACTCTCCAGGCAGCAGAACTTGAGAGGTGAAGCTCTCCAAGAGTCAAGAAGTACTGAGACAAGTTCAACATTCATTCTACTCTTCCTCTGAATGCATTTACTCATTTTCAAGGGTCTAGCATCTGAGAATTCAGTAGAAAATGTTGGCCATGAGGGTGAGAAGCTGGGCAGAACTTTCTGTAGTCTCAAAGGACTAGAGAGAAAAGCCTGGAATTCAACAGGACAGCTAAGACTTAAGAATCTAAGAATTTCAGAAGGAATGGAAATGTATTAAGATGAACCCAACGTTCAACTCTGTAATTAACCTCCAGGCATTAGCTAATTCACAAATAACAGGGAGCTAAGAACATAAAAAGCCAAGCAGAAAGTTGCAGCTAGGATCCTATATCATTTTACTAGGGCTGCCATTACAAAGTACCTCAGACTGGGTGGCTTAAACAACAGAAATTTATTTTCTTACATTCTGGAGGCTATTGTCAGGATTGGTTTCTTCTGAGGCCCCTCTGTTTGGCTTGTAGATGTCCATCTTCTCCCTGTGTCTTTTTTTTTTTTTTTTTAATATTTTATTTATTTTTTGACAGAGAGAGAGACAGCAAGAGAGGGAACACAAGCAGGGGGAGTGGGAGAAGCAGGCTTCCCACTGAGCAGGGAGCCTGATGCGGGGCTTGACCCCAGGACCCCGGGATCATGACCTGAACTGAAGGCAGATGCTTAACCACTGAGCCACCCAGGTGCCCCTCCCTGTGTCTTCACATGGTCTGCCCTCTGTGCATATCTATGTCCTAGTCTCCTCTTTTTAAAGTACACCAGTCACATTGGATTAGGGCCCACCACAATGACCTCATTTTAATTTAATTACCTCTTTAAAGATCTCATCTACAAACACAGTCACATTCTGAGGTACTGCCAATTAGGACATATGAATTTGGGAAGGACACAATTTAGCCTATAAGAGATACTAAGAAATAGAACAAAACTTGGGTAGTTTACTGATGCTATACCTCAAGGAAGGCCTATCAAGGAGGTGAAACATTAGTAAACATGCCAAGCGTTCAGTTAGGGCTCCCAAAAGATTGCTTCTTACAGTCAAATTGGAAGTGGATTAGCCTTCATGTACACTGGAGTCCATCTTCGAACCAGCTCCATCCCAGATTACACTGAGGCGAATTCCCTGTCAGAAGTAGCTACAAATCTTCTCTGAAGAAAAGGACAGCATTTACACTCTCAAATTATCTTGAAAATTTTTCAATATTTGTCATTGATCAAAAATTACAAAGTATAAAAGGAAATAGAAACAAACAACTGAAAATCAAGAGGAAAAGATTCAGTTACTATTCAAATACTAGAGATCCAGAGTTCTATTTTAGATGTACTATACCAGTTTTCAAAAGGGCCTCAAAGATAACCAATAGATTTGGAAGTAAACTAACCACTTCTTGAAATAAAACCTAACCATCATTAAAGGAAGACAATAAAATAAAGACACTCAACAATGTAAAACACATGATGAACAGTATTTAGTATAAAATTACTCAACATGCCATAAAGCAGAAAACTGTGACCCATAAAAGAAAAAGTACTAAAAACACATAATCAAAAATGACAGTGATGATGAAACCAGCGAACAAGTGTTAAGACAGCTATTATAATTATGTTTAAGTATTCAAAGCAAAATACACATACAGTAAGAAAGAAATTGTATGAGGTCTAGAGATAATGTCAAAGATAGGAGCAAAGTTACCATAAATAAATTGCTAAAAACTAATGATAAAGAAAATATCTTAAAAGCAACCAGAAAAAAAAAAAAAATACATGAGGAACAGAAGAACAAAAGTGAAAGTAACTAAAAACTTCCTATCATAAACTACAGAAGCTAGAAGAGGGTAAAACAACATCTTTAAACTACTAAAAAACAAAACAAAGCAAAACAAAACAAAAAACTTGTCAAGCTAGAATTCTGCATTCAGTAAAGATATCCTCCAAAATAGAGATGAAATAAACATATTTTAATTAAAGACATCTTCAAAATATTGAGAGAATTTATCACTAGGCTGTCTGTATTGAGAAGAAAAATAATACCAGATGGCAAGTCGGATCTACACAAAAGAACAAAAAGTACAAAAATGGTAAAGATATGGATAAATGTAAAACTTTACCTCATTTTTAAAATTTCTTTAAAAGATACCTGTCCATTTAAGTCAAAAACTATAATAATGTATTGTGGAATGTATACCATGTATGTAAAAACCATATAAGGGTACCTGGGTGGCTCAGTTAGCATCTGACTTCAGCTTAGGTCATGATCTCAGTGTCCTGGGATTGAGCCCCTCATGGTTGGGCTCTGCACTCAGCAGGGAGTCTGCTTGAGATCTCTCTCTCCTTCTTCCCTCTGCCCTGTCCCACTCCTCTCACCCCCGCTCTCTCACACACGTGCTCTCTCTCTCAAATAAATATATCTTTTTTAAAAAAATCAAGGATAAAGAAGAGGCATTTAAGGAAGTAAGACTCCTGAAGAGGTGGAAAAGTTAGGATAGAACACACTGACAAAGCATGGAACTGAACAAGAGGTGGGATACTGAAACAAAAAGGAAACCAGAACAAATGGATGCAAATGAAAAGAACGTTGTAGAAGCTAAAGATAAAAGTTATGGAATTACTCACTGGATCATTTTTTTGCATAGCAGAATTTTTAAAAAACCAAAGTTATACTTTTCAAAGAATCTTAAGCTATTATGGCATATCCGTGAATGGAAAAGAGAGAGAACTCCTGGAGGATTCCCCAGTAGTGTTGCGAACACAGTTAAATTAGACACCATGAAGCTTAAGGGACTCTGTGTGGTTTCCTCCACAAGTACTTAATGTGCTACAGGTGAGAGGAGGACAGGACTGACTGGCTATAGTTTGGTACTAGTTTGGTACTGGCCCTCTTTAGGATCAGCACAACAAAAAATAGGAAGTAATATTATTGAGGATAAGAGAGAGAGACAAAATGAAGGAGTGGATTGCAGGGTACAGGATAAATACAGGGAAAAAGCGGGGGAAGCCAAAAGTGAACTATTATATTCTGGACAAAATTAATTGGAAAGGGTCTGAGAGAACTGATATACTCAAAAAAAGCATTGAGAGCTGGAGACACAGAGAACACAACCTCCTCTAATATCTGCAGGGAATTGGCAAGCATACAAATGGACCTACTTACAAATTTAAGGTTAATATGAATTGCCCAATATTACAAATGTTCTTTGGCCTCCATGGGCAGCCAGCATGAATACTGTGCTAAATTGGGATTATCTCCAGAATCACAAATTGGAATGTGAAGAAAAGGTGGCATTGGCTTAGGATCCTCTCTTTGCGTGGTGATGAAGTGTGTAAGAGGCTAAAACTATTTGCTAACATTTGTTAAAACTGTTGCTTGTGATAACTTGGAAGACAGATCATACATTAAATGAACTTATAGCCCTAGGAAAAAAGACTGGAAAATGGAAAGAGAGTAGCAAGACTTAGTTGCTCTAGGTGTGTTTGGC
The DNA here is from genome assembly GCA_028534135.1 of Potos flavus. NCBI lineage: Eukaryota > Metazoa > Chordata > Mammalia > Carnivora > Procyonidae > Potos > Potos flavus. The sequence goes on from CM052897.1 coordinate 16,269,201, forward strand.
AAGTGTTGTAGGTTAAATTGTATACCCCCCTCCCACAACCAAAAAAGATTTTTTGGATTTCTAACCCAAGTACCTCAGAATGTGACTTTATATTGAAGATACAGATAATCAAGTTAAAATGAGGCCATTAGGGTGAACTCTATCTCATGTAATTGCTTCAAAATTAAAAAGGGAAATTTGGCACAGAGACACACACACAGGGAAACACTGTATGAAGGTGATGGCAGAGGTTGCGTGATGCATCCACAAGCCAAGGACATCAAAGATTGCCAGCTAGCCACCAGAAGCTAGGAAAGAGGCATGGGACAGTTGTCCCTCACAGGCCTCAGAAGGGACCAATGCTTCTGACACTTTGAGCTTGGACTTCTGGCCTCTGGATCTGGGAGACAATACATTTTTGTTTATTTAAGTCACTCACCTTGTAATACTTTGTTATTACAAGGATCAAATCAAGGGTATGGCCATCACATTCATAATTAAATTTTCTGAATAGGTTAAGATGTCCCAAAGCAAGGTTTTAATACCAATAAATCTTTTTCCATTTTATGAAATGGCTTACAAAATATAAATTTAGAGCTTGGATCTCCATCACCTGAGAAATGTAGAGACAGCTCAAAGAATGCTCAGCTTTCCTCATACCCATAACCTAGATTTGAAGGACAGGCATCCAAATCATCATCAAATGAGTAATTCAATGAATACTAGCAAAAAGAAAGAGTAGTATTTTTATATACAGTGTAAGCTTCAAAGGAGGTATTTATCTAAGAAATTAAAATGATTACAAAATAAGTTTCATGAGAGAGTCTCTCTGTTTTGTTCACAGTCGTATTCTCAGCACCTAACCCAGAGGACCTAGACTAGTAGCTGCTCAACAAATATTTGCCGATAGCAAGAATAAATGATGAAAGGGGAGCCAGAAGAATGTCGGGCTTTTCTCTACTTGTTCATCCTGGTCCCATGATGCTGAAAGAAGAGGAAAATGAGAAACTCATTTAAGCAGTATTCTCAAAGGGAACTGAATTTCACTGAGGGTAAGGAGATAAAGGGAGACTGAGAAATTTGTATAAGACTGTGTAGGGGTTCTTTGGCCCAATCACCCATAGGCAGACTTGCCATTGATTTATCACTATCTCCCTAGCTTACTTCCAGAACTAGTACACACCGCTCTTGTAAAACTCATAAACTTTTACAATCCCAACTTTTATTTTTCAGCAGATGATGCTATTTCCCTTTTTTTACCAAGAGTATTGAAGGCATTTAACATAAGCATTCTCATCGAATCCTGTCATTTTAGTCTCTTAAGTTGTAAAAGAATATTGAGACTCTCTAGTATCCATATCGCAGATGAGGACATAGCCACACCTTTAAGGCTGTATATCTGGGCTCCTGCTTCTTTGCAAAGAGGACATTTTTGATCCTCATGTAGAATATATGTTCTTGCTGAATTGGAAATCAATGCCTTGGCCCTTCACCTTGCTCCCCCATCCCCATCATCTGCTCCTTCAGACCAAGAACTCTTTCTGAAAATATTTACATAAATACTTCCAAGTGTAGAAAACTCCCAATTTTTTGACTCTGGCTACTAAATTAAAAGCATCAGTCCTGGCGATGAGTATTAATGAGGGCACTGATTGCATGGAGCACTGGGTGTTATACACAAACAATGAATCATGAACACTACATCAAAAACTAATGATGTACTGTATGGTGACTAACATAACATAATAAAAATAAATAATAAAGTTAAAGTTAAAAAAAATCATTAAGAGTCCATGTGCACTACCATTATGTAATGCATAGGAAAGGGAACAAAGGCACTAGAACTTAGTTAAAATCATTCCGCAAATCAGGCCCATTATAATTATACCTCTAAGTTCTTACTCTTTCACCTACCCTATTTGCAAACATCCTTGTTCACATTCACTTTCTTGATGTGCACCTTTCTTATGAGGTCTCTAATCACATTCTAGTTCTTCTAAAGACATGAAAATATTTCAGAAGTAGTATTTTCTTTGTTCTTTTTTAAGATTTTATTTATTCGACACAGAGAGAGAGATCACAAGTAGGCAGAGAGAGAGGGAGAAGCAGGCTCCCTGCTGAGCAGAGAGCCCGATGCGGGGCTCAATCCCAGGACCCTAAGACCATGACCTGAGCCGAAGGCAGAGGCTTTAACCCACTGAGCCACCCAGGCGCCCCCAGAAGTAGTATTTTCTATAATGTGTTCCTGCTCATACATTCACCCAGATGTCCCCTGATCACATCTATCCCATGATAGCTAGGTGAAATGGGTGTTTCTACTTCTAGTCCATAGAAATCCAAAGTCATCTTTAAGATTTCTACAAATTCCCAAGGTTTATGTTTTTATGATTTCTTCTGCTCAGTTCTATATTATATTAACCCAAAATTAAATCCAGCTTCAATCATTCCCATAGAAAGGCCTCTATTCACATAAAACATAAATTTTCCTGAATATATAGGGAATGTAAGGAAGGACCACAGCCTACACCAAAGAGCAAATACCTAAGAACTCCATATCAACCATCCTTCTTCTCCAGAGTCTTTTCTGGCCATCTCACCACGGGGGATTCCTCTGTTCCCCCTCAATATACTCAGCACCTAACTTCATGTCTTTCCATAAACGCCCCTCTATTGTTACTCCCTACCCTCTCCAGAAAACCCAGACCCCAGAAGTTTCACAGTATACCTCCAATGTGTTTTTCCGGACAAGTACTGTTTCTTCCCTAAGAGGAATTTTGATGCAAGTTGTTAAGGTAGGTTAGGATCCATGTTGTTTTCTGGAAACCATTTATTAATTGTAGTCTTGCTTTCCTTCGTTTTTTGAATGAGGAAACTGGGGCTCAGGGATCCTAAGTGCCTTGCTTACTTTAGCTCTTAGAACAGTGTTTACACAGACTACCTGATTCAGAATCACTGGATGGTTGGATTTTTTTTTTTTTTAATGCTGAATTTGGAATCCCACCTTTGATCTACTGAATAAGACTCCCAAATAATTTTTAGGCACACAAAATCACTATAACTTAAGGACTGGGAGGGCAGGGGACACTAAAAGTTGTTATAAACTTAATTTAAATCTAAGCTTAAGAATGACAGCTTGGATTCATTTAGCACCTGAAAAGATTTTAAACAACTTTGACACAGGACAAAGTAAATACTAGTGTCTTTTTGGTGGAAAGAAGACCAGACTAGCAGTAAAGGCTAATTGTGTGACCTTGAGCAAGTTACTTAACATCTCTGGACCTCAGGTTTCTAGGGGAAAATACTGCTTTCCCTACTTAATTCCAAGGACTAGGAGAAGGATAAAATGAGATCATGTTCATGAAAACACTTGTGGGAGGAGGGGAAAATAAATAGCTCTCTGTAACTGCTAGGTATTATTTCAAAGTCCTGCTTGGGCCTGGAAAATATCAATCTTCTGCATGTTACCAGCATGCTAGTAAGGCAGCCTGTGGAGTTTTTCAAGAAGCTAGTAGGATCCAAGTTAGGCAGCTCATTGCTCAGGCTGAGTAGCCAGAGAGGGGAATTCTTGATTCAGAGCAGCATCTGTTAGTGATTACGGTTTCAGAGGCATGTGCCTGAACTGAAGGCAATGCTACAGAATTGGTCATAGCAGCAGTCCCAATGGTAAAACAGATTCCATCTTTAAAGTGGATATGAAAGGTAAACATGAAAGCATTATGCTACAATCACATGGAATAAAACGGTGCTTGTTTAACATCCCCCACAACCTACTCACAAACACACACAAAGGAAAACAACACGCAAAGGGTTACGTGAAAGAAAGAGAGCCTGAGGAAACAATTACCACCATCAAACTCAGAAGAGCTCACTTGCACTCTGCTAATTGCTCAATATATTCGTGGAGTGGGCCTCTTTGGCATCCATTCCCTGACGTGTTCTTCTTTCAAAACTCGAGTTTGTTCAATTTGGATCCTTGGCAGAAAAAAAATCCCTCATCCAAAAATCACTATGAATTCTGTCAGAGATGTGACTATAGTTAAAGTAAGTAAGTTTATTATAACTCAGAAGATATGATGGACTTGGAACAAAGACCAAAGACCTGGGCCCAGAGTGGAAAACAGTGATCCTAGGATTTCCAGGAGGGCCAGGTGAGTGAGAAGTTCTGAACATGACTGGGTGAAAGAAGGGTGGAGGCAGAATGAGACCCCAGGGATTTTATTAGAGTTTTTCTGTGAAAGTGTGCATTTTCTACCTATAAAAGGGGATGTATGTGTGTGCTCAAGTTGAACTTAGAAAGCCTAGAGAAGAGTATCTTTAAAAATTTAAAGAAAAAGTCAAGACTAGAAGTACAAGATACGTCATAATTTACTGATGAAGCTATAAATTTTGGTTGAGTGTACATGAGTAAAAAACATGATTTCTTGCACCAGGGGAGAATCCTGGTTTTAATGGGGAATACCTAGAAGATACTCAGAAAATCAGCAACTCGAATGGCCTGGCTGGTTTAGGTTCCATCTTTCTAGAAGCACTTGAAGAGAAAGCAGGGAGAGCTATGCCTATGCCCAAAGCAAGTGACCAGTAGGAGAAGAGAGGCAAAAGATGACTATATGATATATGTGTGCAAGGATGATCTTAGCACAAGAAGCTGCTCTACTAAGGCCAGAGAAAGAACAGAGGAGATGAACTATAGTCATCTCTATTTGGTTAGAAGTTTGTTTGCCTGCTCGTTTGTTATCCATATGGAAATGAATGGTCACCTCATAAACTAAGTCTAGCCACAAATCCCTTAAATCCATCTTACAGAAACTACTTTTAGGGTATGAAATAGATTAAGAAGAAAATAATTTTTTTTCAGTAGAAAGGTCATTAAACTAGGAGTGAAGAGGCTTGGGTTCTAGTCCCAGTTTTTTCAATTACTGGCTGAGGTGGCATTTCAAAACCTCTCTATGTAATCTACTGGAAGCCTGCAGTGAGGGGACAGTGCAGGGTCGGGGGAGGTGGAAAGATGATCTCCAAGGTCCCTTCCAGTGAAAACAGTCTGATTCCAGTTAGCATATAATATAATTGAGGAAGTCTGAAAGGTTATATATCAAAACATGACTAGAGGATACCTCAGGGGAATGGGATTAGTGCAGGAATAGAGAGACAAAAGAAAACAATTGGAGAACACTTTCAATGAAGAAAAAATGCAAAGTCAGGAGGGATTTGTAAGCGAAATATTAAACAAGAAAAGTTTCAGTTAGCATATAAAATAATAAAGTCTGGAAAGCCATATATCAAAACATTACTAGTAGTCAGAGTCTAAGCATGAAGCAGAAAGAGCAAAGGGACTTGGGAGAGCCAACAGTGTGAATATTTTATTTGCCCTCTCTCTCTCCTGCCCTTGTTGGAAAATCCATGGTAGAGGCACTAGATACCACTCAATTCCTTCTAACTGCTCCCTGACCTTTGGACCCAAGCCTCCATGCCCAGTGACAGGAGGAAGGACATATAGTTGGTGTTGCCTGGGAAGGTGCTCTGCAGCCTCCTGTACAATATACCATCTGATTTTCTGGCACAATTTGAAGAAAGCTGAGCTTGTCTTTCATCCTGTACTGATATTGCTGTTTTCCCTGAAGGTTTTAGCTTCATTACTGTGGCTCCTTATGTCATCCTAGTTCCTCTCTTTGTCCCCATAAGCTTCAGAGTCTATAAGTCTATCATGTAAGCTGTTTAGAAGCCAAAAGAAGGCCATGCAATCAAACTGTTTTCAGAAGTTTTCCATAGTTATGAGTGACCCTGTCAACAGGGTCCCAAACTCATCATGTGTCTGTTTCTGGTAGAGGATCTGGTTGTCTTCATGTAGCTGATGACCTTTGTTGGTGCAGTTCATTGGAACTGCCCTTCTGATCTTTACCAAACTATAAATTTGCAGGGTTCCAATGAAATGTACGAACCCCAGATTGATTACTCTGTTGTGTTGTGGAGATCAAACCAAGTCAGCTGTTGAAGGACCCAAGCAAAACTCTCTGGCATTCCAAAGAGAAAAGCAGAATAAGTCCTTGGAAATAAAAAAATTAAACTGTTTCTAAATCACCACTGAAGACTTTTAACTTTATGCTTATATTATGAAGGATATGTCCAGTGTCTACTTCCAAACTTAAAATCTGACATTTTCTTACCTCAGTACCAAGCTCCAGAATGTGTTAGATTGAAAAGCAATGGATAGCTTCAAAACTAAAAGATAAGAAAAGACTCAAGTGAATAAGATAACCAAAACATCTAAAGGTGATGGAGCTTTTGCCTGTGGCTTGTAAAGGCAAAGGGTAAAGATAAACATGAGAATGAAAAAACACACCTCCCCAGTTCTTCTAATATCCAACTATTGGTTTTCAACTAGTTTCTCACCATAGTTTTGCCCTTATTCAGGGAATTATGATTACAAAAAAAATTGGGGGTAGGAGTAGAATAATGGCTGTATAGTTAACTTTTCTATAATTCTTGTTTTTGTTTTGTTTTGTTTTGTTTATTTATTAGAGAGAGTGTGTGATGGGGAGGGCCAGAGAGTGAGAGAGAGAGAGTCACAAGCAGACTCCATGCTGAGCACAGACCCCGATTTGGGGCTCAATCCCATGACCATGAGATCACGACCTGTGCTGAAACCAAGAGTTCAATACCCAACCCACTGAGCCACCCAGGCACCCCTGTAATCCTTGTTTTTATTCTCCTCTGATCTCATCTTCTTATTCCATGAAATGAGTTTACTCCTATTATCATCTCTCTTGTTCTATCTCACTGGTCAAAGTAACTTTCAATTCTATTAATAACTTATAGGTGATACTGAAATCTCTAATTCATAAAATACCATCTGATAAATAAGACTAGACAGAAAGTTGGCTCACTGAGGTGACTACTACTCCTTTTGCCATTTCCCCTTAAGAAATGAAAAGCTTCACCATGGGAAGGTGGTTCTGTATATGAGTTCTGAACTTGAGTATGAGAAAGGTGTTTCTCACCTTCTTCCCTACCTACCTCAAGCTTAACAGACAAGGCTGTGATTTTCTTATGAAATTAAATGTTTGTAATTTCTATAAAAATAGAATTAGTAATTGCCCCTGGGTAAATGGAAATGCAAACGGGTCACTGAAAGTTACTTGAGTAGGTATATATTAGTAAGTAATTATAGTAGAATGATTCATAATTTGGAAAAAGGCCTAAATATGATTTTCTGGATGTTACATCCCTAGTAAAGGAAAAATACCTGGAAAGTGAAATTCATGTTCTGCTACACTTTAAAACTACTTAAAAGTTGGTTTAAATGCTATCCTTGTGAACTGCAAGGAAAAAAGGCTTTTATTTGGCCCAACTATTACCTCCTGGTCACCAAAAACTCACTTGACAGAGTCATTGCCTCAGTTAGTCTGTACCGGAACTGAGCAATTTTCCCAATACACAAGTCTCTGATGTTTTTCTGAAATGAAAAAAATACCATGAAGAGATGTAGAAAAATGGTGGAGTAAGTAGTGTAGGTAATAAAATAAGCAAATATCTTATTCATAGCCTCTTAGATATGAGGCTCTTATGCCTCATTTAAAACTTCATTAACTTGGAAGCCCAAAGTCTGAGAATAAATAAAAAAGACAAGATGAGCTTTCTAGGCCACACCAAAGCTAATTCTGAGTCCAATGTAGCACATGTGGTTGAGTAAAAGGAGAAATTATTTAAAAATATTAATCCCTAAGCTTATCAAGTCCAGAATAACATATAAATAAACCTTCTGATAACACTAAAAGGGGAATATCATGAAGCCCATGTAGTTAAGCACTGTCCTTATCTAACTCTGTTTTCCTTTTCACAGGGTCACAGAACCCACAGAGGCAGAAACTAATGCTCTTCTTCTGGAGCCTAATTATTTGTTCTCAGAAACTCAAACCACTTCACTATACCCAAGCAGGCCAGAAAGTTTGCAGGTAGAGCTGAGCCAGAGAGTCTGGTTTAGTTACATGAGCCAAAACATGAGTCGAACCATTTGAGCTGACTAGACACAGGCAAAGGAAAATACAAAACTTCATATACGTGTGTGTGTACATGTTGGTCTGTGCCGTGTTTGAGCGTATGATCACTGGGGCTGACAGGGAGTAATGACAGAGTATTTTCACTGGCTTGTCTTTTCCTTGGCTCATCTTTACTACTGGAGGCAGGGCAGCAGTGCTAGATCTTGGCTCACTTTAATGCGCCTACTTCATTTCTTGACAAGCAGGAATAGAAAGTGCGGTGGTGTTTGTATTTTTTCTGCAACTGATAAAACTCTTAAAGAGTTTCCGCACCCCCACTAAAGCATCCTTCTTCTAAACGTAAATATGCTTCCAAGATTTTGTGTAGCACTGAGGTAAGAGAGAAAGTTATTCATTTATTCAAAAAAATGTTTGACCTTCCATTTACATGAAACTGTGCTAAGTACCGTAAAAAATAAAAGAAAGAAAGAAAGAAAGAAAGCATAACACACAAAGTTTTAAAACTAACTGTAGGGTAAGAAAATATTTATTAGTAATGCATAGTTCCTTTTCAAAAAGCATGATTCAAATCTCTTTCAATATAGATTGATCTAGATATAAGGATATCTAAGTATAGGTATAGATACAGATAAACAGATACAAAGACAGCTATAGATAACAAACTCTCCCTGCTGTGTAAGGATTTTCTTTCTGCATCCCATTTTAGAAGTTTCTACACATGCAGGTCTGGCCCTGGACAAAATAGTTAAGTCGGTGGCCTTCACCTTCAAGGCTTTCCAACATTCTTACAGATTTTCTGTCCTTTCAGGGTCCATTTTGTACATGATTACTCTAACTGCTCTACTCTAGGACTTGCCCCTCACTCAACGGCCTACTGTGGTCCTTGCAAATTCTTTCTCTCCAGTTCCACTTTCCCAAGTCTGGAACTCTCTGAGGATGACCATTCAGAAACGCCAATTTTGCTAGATTACCAGCAGGCAGCATGGTATGCAAGTTGTAAGGAGTGGTCCTGAATTGAGTTAGACAATTTTGTGGAATCATGGCTCAAATACTTACCAGTTCTGTGATCTTGAATAGTTTACTGGACTTCATGTCTCAGTTTCCTTTTAGGTAAGACTGGATAAAGGAGGATGGTGGCTAATAGTATATGTCATCTAATCGATGATGACTTCTCTTGTCACTTTCACCATGATTTTACACACCACTAGGATAGTAAAGAATGTCCTAAATTATGCACGTAAGATGCTTTTGATTGTAAGATACAACCAGATTCCAGAGTGTTAAAATGTGAAAAAAAGGTATATCCTAAAAGTGATTAAATACAATAGTATCCACCTCATAAGTTTATTCTCAGTATTAACTAAGGTAACCAATATAGGGTGCTTAGCACAATGCCAGGCACAAATTAAGTGCCTGAATGTTAGCTAATATTACTGAGTTTCTCACGCCAGACATACTTTATCTTAACAAAGACTCTTTAAATATGACACCTTGAAGAGGAGGATCAAGATGGCTCAGGAGCAGGACTTGATATTATCAGGTCCCAGGAGTTCAGCTAGATAGTTATCAAACAATTCTGAACACCTACATACTCAACAGGAGATCGAAGAGAAGAAGAGCAGCAATTCTAGGAACAGAAAAGCGACTACTTTCTGGAAGGTAGGACATGAGGAGAAGTGAATCCGAGGTGACACACGGGAAGATGGACTGCGGGGGGAGGGGCCAGCTTCCAGCAAGGGGTAGAGCAGCAGAGCAGAAAATTGGAACTTTTAGAAGTCTGCTCCACTGAGGGATGTCACTCCATAGGCTAAGTGGGGGGTGGAGCCCTCACGGGGACTGTGTGGTCTCAGGACCATTGGGGTCAAAGAAAGACCGGGTGTGTCTGTGTGTGGCAGAGCCCCCAGGTATTGGAGCAGTGAAGCCAATGGCAGAGACGGAGCTGAGGAGGGAACTCTCAGCTCAGGTTTACCTTAAACTGTAATCCGAGGCACAGTTGGGCACTGCTTTTTGAGCAGGGACCCCACAAGTGGCAGATCTGAGGAGACCCCCTCCTTCCTCCTCCAGGAGGAGCAGCACAGGAGCACACTGCAGGAATCTGCTGGGTTTGGAGACTCCAAACAGGGCCATGTGCCAGACATACAAATGCTTGATCACAGGCTGGGTGAGCACGGAATGTGTCCAGAGACCAGGGAGACAGGAGTGATTGACTGCTTTTCTCTGAGGGTGCACTGAGGAGTGGGGCCCTGAGCTCTCGGCTCCTCTGGTGCCAGAATTTGGGAGGCTGCCATTGTCATTCCCATCCCCCAAAGCTGTACGGAAAGCATTCAGGGAACAAAAGGTACCAAGAACAAACCGGAGCAGATTACTTTGCCTGGCCCTTGACAAGGGCGGTGCAATTCCATGTCAGACAAAGACATTTTAGAATCAATCCAACGGTCTCCTCCTCCAGAAGATCAACAAGAATATCCAGCCAAGATCAAGTTCACCAATCAATGAGAACTGTAAAACCTCAGAAATATGGGAATACGGCATATGGAATTCCTGGCTTTCCCCCCATGACTCTTTAGTTTTTGAAAGTTAAATTTTTTCAATTTTATTTTTTTCTTCTTCTATATTTTTTATTTTTCCTCTTTCCTATTTTAATGTTTTTTAAATATTTTATCTTATTAATATCTTTTTAAAACCTTTTTTTAATTTTCATTGTTATAGTCATATTCTATCCCTTAATTGTATTTAGCCTTATTATTTGTATACATATAGGTTTTTCAGTCTTTAAAATTCTGGGATACAGTTTCTTCTCATAGATCAAAATATACCCTAAATCTAGTGCATGGCTTTATTCTAGTCTCCAGCCCGATTACATTCTTCCCTTTTTTTTTTTTCAACCAACTTCTTATCAATTCCTTTTTTAAAATCTTTTTTAATTTTCATCTTTACAGTCATATTCCATCCCTTCAAAATGTTTACCCTTATTTTTGTATACATATAAGTTTTTCTTTCATTAAAATTTTGGGAGGCAGTTTCTTCTAACAGACCAAAATACAAAAATCAACTGTTTGGCTCTGTTGGGTTTTTTTTTTTTTTCCTCCTTTATTCTCCCAGTTTCGGGTCCCTTCCGATTTGGGTAGTGTATATTTTTCTAGGATTGTTGCTACTCTTTTAGTATTTTGTTCTTTCATTCATCTATTCTTATCTGGATAAAATGACAATGTGGAAAAATTCACCTCAAAAAAAAAAAAAAAGAACAAAAGGCAGTATGGATGGCTAAGGACCTAATCAATATGGACATTAGTAAGATGTCAGAACTAGAGTTCAGAATGATGACTATCAAGGTACTAGTTGGGCTTGAAAAAAGTATGGAAGATATTAGAGAATCCCTTTCTGGAGAAATAAAATCCCTATCTGGAGAAATAAAAGAACTAAAATCTAACCAAGTTGAAATCAAAAAAGGTATTAATGAGGCACAATCAAAAATGGAGGCTCTTACTGCTAGGATAAATGAGGCAGAAGAGAGAATTAGTGATATAGAAGACCAAATGATGGAGAGTAAAGAAGCTGAGCAAAAGAGAGACAAACAACTACTGGACCACAAGGGGAGAATTCGAGACATAAGTGATACCATAAGATGAAACAATATTAGAATAATTAGGATTCCAGAAGAAGAAGAAAGAGAGAGGGCGGTGGAAAGTATATCAGAGAAAATTATAGCAGAGAATTTCCCTAACTTGGCGAAGGGAACAAGCATCAAAATCCAGGAGGCACAGAGAACCCCCCTCAAAATCAAGAAAAACAGGTCAACACTCCATCATCTAATAGTAAAACTTAGAAGTCTCAGTGACAAAGAGAAAATCCTGAAAGCAGCTCAGGACAAGATGTCTGTAACATACAATGGTAGAAATATTAGGCTGACAGCAGTCCGATCCACAGAGACCTGGCAGGCCAGAAAGGACTGGCATGATATATTCAGAGCAATAAATGAGAAAAATATGCACCCAAGAATACTATATCCAGCTAGGCTGTCATTGAAAATAGAAGGAGAGGTAAAAAGCTTCCAGAACAAAAACTAAAAGAATTTGCAAACACCAAACCAGCCCTACAGGAAATATTGAAAGGGGTCCTCTAAGCAAAGACAGAGCCTAAAAGGAACATAGACCAGAAAGGAACAGAGACAATATACAGTAACATTCACCTTACAGGCAATACAATGGCACTAAATTCATCTTTCAATAGTTACCCTGAATGGAAATGGGCTAAATTCCCCAATCAAAAGACACAGAGTATCAGAATGGATAAAAAAACAAGACCCATCAATATGCTGTCTACAAGAAACTCATTTTAGACCCAAAGACACCTCTGGATTTAAAGTGAGGGGTGGAAAACAATTTACCATGCTAATGGACATCAAAAGAAAGCTGTGGGTGGCAATCTTTACATCAGACAAATTAGATGTTAAGCCAAAGACTATACTAAGAGATGAGGAAGGACACGATATCATACTTAAAGGGTCTGTCCAACAAGAAGATCTAACCATTGTAAATATCTATGCCCCTAACATGGGAGCAGCCAATTATATAAACCAATTAATAACAAAATCAAAGAAACACATCTACAATAATACAGTAATAGTAGGGGACTTTAACACTCCCCTCACTGAAATGGACAGGTCATCTAAGCAAAAGATCAACAAGGAAATAAAGGCTTTAAATGACACACTGGACCAGATGGACATCACAGATATATTCAGAACATTCCATCCCAAAGCAACAGAACACATATCCTTCTCTAGTGCATATGGAACATTCTCCAGAATAGATCCCATCCTGGGTCACGAATCAGGTCTCAATTGGTACCAAAAGATTGAGATCATTCCCTGCATATTTCCAGGCCACAATACTCTGAAACTAGAACTCAATCACAAGAGGAAAGTTGGAAAGAACTCAAATACATGGAGGCTAAAGAGCATCCTACTAAAGAATGAATGGGTCAACCAGGAAATTAAAGAATTTTAAAAATTCATAAAAACAAATGAAAATGAAATCAAAACTGTTCAAAATCTTTGGAACACCCAAAGGCGGTCCTTAGAGGAAAGTAAACAGCAATACAAGCCTTTCTCAAGAAACAAGAAAGATCTCAAATACACAACCTAACCCTACACCTAAAGAAGCTGGAGAAAGAAGAGCAACGAAAGCCTAAACCCAGCAGGAGAAGAGAAATAATAAAGATCAGAGCAGAAATCAATGAAACAGAAACCAAAAGAACAGTAGAACAAATCAATGAAACAAGGAGCTGGTTCTTTGAAAGAATGAATAAGACTGATAAACCCCTGGCCAGACTTATCCAAAAGAAAAGAGAAAGGACCCAAATTAATAAAATCATGAATGAAAGAGGAGAGATCACAATCAACACCAAAGAAATACAAACAATTATAAGAACATATTATGAGGGGCGTCTGGGTGACTCAGTTGGTTAAGCGACTGCCTTCGGCTCAGGTCACGATCCCGGAGTCCTGGGATCGAGTCCGCATCGGGCTCCCAGCTCCATGGGGAGTCTGCTTCTCCCTCTGACCTTCTTCTCTCTCATGTTCTCTCTCTCTCTCTCTCTCTCTCAAGTAAATAAATAAAAATAAAATCTTAAAAAAAAAAAAGAACATATTATAAGCAACTATACACCAGCAAATTTGACAATCTGGAAGTAATGGATACATTCCTAGAAACATATAAACTACCAAAACTGAACCAGGAAGAAATAGAGAACCTGAACAGACTCATAACCAGTAAGGAGATTGAAGCAGTCATCAAAAATCTCCCAAAAACAAGAGCCCAGGGCCAGACAGCTTCCCAGGGGAATTCTACCAAACATTTAAAGAAGAATTAATAGCTATTCTCTTGAAACTGTTCCAAAAAATAGAAATGGAAAAAATCGAAAAAATAGAAACTCGTTTTATGAGGCCAGCATTACCTTGATCCCAAATGAAAGACCTCATCCAAAAGGAGAATTACAGACCAATAACCTTGATGAACACAGATGCAAGAATTCTCACTAAAATACTAGCCAATAGGATCCAACAGTACATTAAAAGGATTACTCACCACGACCAAGTGAGATTTATTCCTAGGCTGTAAGGTTGGTTCAATATCTCCAAATCAATCAATGTGATACAATACATTAATAAGAGAAAGAAAAGAATCATGTGATGCTCCCAATAGATGCTGAAAAAGCATTTGACAAAGTACAGCATCCTTTCTTGATCAAAACTCTTCACAACGCAGGGATAGAGGGTACATTCCTCAATATCATCAAAGCCATCTATGAAAAACCCACACTGAATATCATTCTCAATGGGGAAAAACTGAGAGCTTTTCCCCTAAGGTCAGGAACACGGCAGGGATGTCTACTATTGCCACTGCTATTCAACATAATACTAGAAGTCCTAGCCTCAGCAATCAGACAACAAAAAGAAATAAAAGGCATCCGAATTGGCAAAGAAGAAATCAAACACTCACTCTTTGCAGATGATATGATACTTTATGTGGAAAACCCAAAAGATTCCACTCCAAAACTGTTAGAACTTATACAGGAATTGAGTAAAGTGTCAGGATATAAAATCAATGCACAGAAATCATTTGCATTTCTATACATCAACAGCAAGACAGAAGAAAGAAATTAAGAAGTCTATCCCATTTACAATTGCACCCAAAACCATAAGCTACCTAGGAATAAACCTAATCAAATAGGCAAAGAATCTGTACTCAGAAAACTATAAAGTACTCATGAAAGAAATTGAAGAAGAGAGCTTCTGGTTCAGTAAACACGTGGAGATTTGTGAAGAGTGGCATACCTGTAGAGAGCATAGACGCTCCATACCTTTCTTCCGTTTTGCCCTGTGCATCTCTTCCATCTGGCTGTTCCTGAGTTCTTTCCTTTTATAATAAACTGGTGATCTAATACAACCAAGTCATACTATAGAGCGATTTTCAGAGGACTTTGGATGTTATGAGAAGCACCATCAAAGATTGCGGATCTACTGGGAAACCTAGTTTTCCAGGAGATAGAAGAGAAGAAGAACAGCAATTCTAGGAACAGAAAATCGACCACTTTCCGGAAGGTAGGACTTGCGGAGAAGTGAATCCAAAGCGACGGGAAGATAGACCGTGGGGGGAGGGGCCAGCTCCCGGCAGCCGCAGAGCAGCGGAGCACAAAATTGGAACTTTTAGAAATCTGCTCCACTGAGGGATGTCACTCCAGAAGCTAAGCAGGGGGTGGAGCCTTCGCGGGGACAGTGTGCTCACAGGACCCATGGGGATATAAAAAGACCGGGGGTGTCTGAGGGTGGCAGAGCTCCCAGGTATCAGAGCGGGGAAGCCAATGGCAGGGACCGAGCAGAGCAGTGAGCTCTCAGCTCAGGCTTACCTTCAACCGTGGTCCCGGCACAGTCGGGCCACTGCTCTTCAATCAGGGACCCCACAAGGGGCAGATCCGGAGAGACCCCTTTCTTCCTCCTTTCAGAAGAGCAGCACGGGAGCACGTTGCGGGAATCTGCTGGGTTTGGAGACTCCAAACGGCCGTTCGCCAGGGACAGAAACGCTCAGTCACAGGCTGGGTGAGCTCGGAGCGTGGCCAGAGACCAGGGAGACGGGAGGGACTGACTGCTTTTCTCTGAGGGAGCACTGAGGAGTGGGGCCCCGAGCTCTTGGCTCCTCTGCCCGGAGACTGGGAGGCCACCATCTTCATTCTCCTCCTCCAAAGCAGTACGGAGAGCGATAAGGGAACAAAAGCTACCGAGAGCGAACCCGAGTAGATTACTTAGCCCAGCCCCTGGCAAGGGCGGTGCAATTCCCCCTTGGGCAAAGACATTCGAGAATCACTACAACAGGCCCCTCCCCCAGAAGATCAGCAAGAATATCCAGCCAGGACCAAGTTCATTGATCAATGAGAACTGCAGAACTCCAGAGTTAGGAAAAAGCAACACGTAGAATTCATGGCTTTTTTCCCCATGATCCTTTAGTCTTTCAGAGTTAAATTTTTTTAATTTTATTTTTTTCTTTTTCGATTTTCTTTATTTTATTTTTACTCTTTCTTATTTTAACGCTTTTTAACTAGTATCCTATCAATACCTTTTAAAAAAT
>CM052897.1:16285799-16304352 GCA_028534135.1 Potos flavus
ATTACTCCTACTCAAAACCTAGTGACACAAATCTGGGATCAGAACTTCTATCACAATTAGACAAATTTATCTCTACATTAAACAATCAAGCCTTTCAAAGGTTTTCAAAATTAGCTGAAGTTTATAACCAACCACACCTCTCCCCACCCCCCAACCCCAACAAAAAAATCACTTTCCTGGCTTACTAGTTTTCTCATGCTCTTTAAACTTGAAAGTTTATTCAAAGCACCAAAAATCATTTATCTTTGGTATTCTAGTTTTTGTCATTTGATGTGTTAAGTTGAAAAAATGTTAAAAGACGAAATGGAAAGATCACCTTTTCACCACAAGACATAGTTATCATTCAGATGAGTGACAATATATTTTAGCAAGCACTTTGAATGACATAAATGTCCTATATTTAGAAATCTAATTCTGTCACCTTTATGTTAAATTTAACACATAAAATCTAAGGATGGCACTCATCCAGAAGTCAGATGTGATATACAGAACAAATTGTACGGTAAAGCATCATTATTTTATAGGTCTTCAGTTTAGTCTGTAGCCTGATAACTTGTTTATGCTAGCATGCCTGTCTGTTAAGCAGTATGTTAACTCTGTTGATGTGATTTTCTAAAGATTTGACTGCCAGTGCAACAGTTGACGATATGTTGCCACAATTACATAACTTCATGAAAGCTTTCACCTTGCCTTTGCCAAAAATTTAGACAGTGTCTATTTATAACCAATCAACCATTTTTAGTGAGTCAGTCCTTTTTCATCTCTTCCATGAACCATATGCTATGATCTAAATTGGTTCATGAAATTGACTAAAATCCTTTATATACATTTGCCAAAGATAGGTAGGTCAATTTCTTTAGACTAAAGACCCAAGTGACAGGCACTAACATCTACCTTCTGAGGCAGAACTTAGGAACCGCACACACCAGAAGACAGTTATTCCAATTTGCAACCCCGAGAACAAAACTGTACTTTCTACACTTGGCACTTCCCTCTGCTGACTACCCTTTCCATGCACTCACATGAAGTATCTGTTTACATTCCAGGCTCTCCTGTTAAACGATATACTTCCTTGAAGACATAAATTGTACCTTATTCATCTTCATACATTCCTTTACCTATTCTTCTTCCTCTCCACATTTCATACCTGATGGAACCTTAAGATTCGTTCAATTAAATTGTATGTCTCCAACTTTCTGCAATTTGATTGTACTTAACAAAATACACTCATTAGTTTACACAAGTTCTTGAAATTAAATGTTTAGAAAGACTTGACAATAAATCTATGTTTAAGCTTCTCCTGATAGAGGGGACCCTGGGTGGAGAAGAGAACATACCAAGTAGAACTATAATTAATTCAGCACGAAGAGCTTTTATTAACTCAGATTTTTTTCTTGATACCCAGCTATTGGAAATTGGGAAAAACCCTCTACGGGGATTGTAATTACAATGCATTTTCCAAGATAAGATGGGTCTAGGAATGCTACTCAGAACACCCCCTAGACCATCAGTCCTCTAAAGAGAGAGTTATGTCCTTAAGAAACTGTGGAGCAGTCTGCTCCCTGCTGGTAAGTCTCAAGTCGATCAACTAAATTAGAGAAATACCCTAGAAATTGACACTAGGATCAAGGAACTTGAAGAGACTTTAGAGATCATCTAATGATTTTAGTCAACACCCTCATTTTACAAATAAGGAATTTAAGCCCAAAACTAAGCTATATGACTTGATCAAGTTCAGAAAATTTAGAGGCAAAATCATGGAGAACCCAGGTATCTGAATTTCTAAAAATATTTTTATTGGGCTGAATTTTTAGATTTGACCAGGACACAAACTGATTGTTAAATTATCTCCAGGTCATTTTATATATGGTAAAAATAATACACTCTGCAGAGTTTGATGTCGCAGAACAACATCAATACAGGACAAAAATAGTCTGTGCACATAAATCTACTCACAATAACAATGTTCACAGAGACATATCCTCAAATGCATCACTACTTGTGCTGATCCTACTGTAAAATATGTCTCAACCCCTTTTTCTCTCTGGTGCCACAGACTTTATTGAGGTCTCTATCACCTTTCCTGGGTCAAAGCAACAAGCTCTGAACTGCTCTCCCTGTTCTCAGCCTCTCAAGCTTTCTCACTGCCATAAAGTTATCCAACAAAAAGCCTAGCTCTTTACATCATCCCTTGCTTCATATGCAAAAACCTTCATAAAATCCAAACACAAAAAGACTCACAATCTGGCTTCAGTAGCTACTTCTAAACCCCTGGCATTTGAGAATATCCAGTCTGAACTTGTCACATTTTTCTGAACACCTGACTTCCTACCTTGGCACATGACACTTCCTAAACTGGAATGATCTTCTGCCACCCTCATTCCCTAGTCCACCCTAACACTATTCTTCACCTGTAAACTCTTAAGACCTATTCATATGCCAACTTCTTAGTGACATTTTCCTTAATTACTCCCTATAGTTACTCCATTCTAACAAATTTGCATGGCTTAAAAAAAACAAGAATCCAGTGAAAGATGTTTTCAAGAGGGTGATAGTAATCAGATTTGTGCATTTAAAGGATCTTTCTGGCTGCTATGGGGAGCAAGAACAAATGCAGAGAAACCACTTGGAAAGGTGATATCAGAGGTGATAGTGGCATCAACTAGGGTGGACAATGGATATAAGAGAAGTATCCCCACAAGAGTTGGTGTTGGATTAGATAAAAAGAATGAAGAGAAGAGGGGTATCATGGTATCATAAATGACCCCAAAGTTTCTAGTATGAGCAGCTGAGCAGTAGGCCATGTCATTTACTGAAATAGGATATGATTGTTTATTGTACTTGTATTTTGTTTTTTGTAGTTGGTGAAGGTGGAGTAGATCATGAGTTTGGTTTTAGATGTTGAAGTGCCTATTTAATATCCAGGCAGAGTTATTGATATATGGGAGTTAGAGATCAATGCCTAAATTTGAGACATAATTCTGGAAGCTATTAACATATAAATGACAAATCTACATGAGACAGACTAAATCTGCTCGGGGAGAGCACATGGAATGAGAAGAGGGCCTGGGTCGTGTCTTGCTTTTTTTCCTCCCTTCTTCCCAAGTCAAAATATTTAAAGGGGTTATATATACCCTCTGCCTCTACTTTATTTTTCTAAATTTTTTATGTAGATTTGACACACAGTGTTACATTAGTTTCAGGTGTACAACATAGTGATTTACCATCTCTATACATTCTTTTATGCTCATCACAAGCATAGCTACCATCTGTCACCATACAACACTATTATAATATCACTGATTATTATTCCGTATGCTGTGTCTTATTCCTGAGACTTATTCATTCCATAACCGGAAGCCTGTATCTCCCACTCCCCTGCACCCATTTTGTCCATCTACCCCCATCTCTGCCTTTACTTAAATACTGTAAGTCCTTCCTTATTACTTATACAATTTGACTCTGCTCTTCCTGCTCTACAAAAATTATTCTTAATTTGTTCCAAAGTCTCTTAGTTATCAAAATCAATGGCTTTTTCCATCCCCTGTTCTCTAGAACCTCTCTGAAGCATGAGATACTGCCAATCACTACCATTCGTTTTTTTAATCTTCTAAGTGTGATTGTTTAAATTCCAGTATCATTAACGTGTTAAATTAGTTTCAAATGTATAATATAATGATTCAGCAATTCTATACATTACTCAGTGCTCATTATGGTGAGTGTACTCTTAAATCCCCATCACCTATTTCACCAATCCCCTCACCTACCTCCCCTTTTGTAATCATCATCAGTTTCTTCTCTGTAGTTAAGAGTCTGTTTCTTGGTTTGTCTCTCTTTTTTATTTTGTTTTGCTTTTTAAATTCCACAAATGAGTTAAGTTATATGATATTTGCCTTTTCTGACTTATTTCAGTTAGTATTATATACCATCTGGATCCATCTATGTTGTTCCAAATGGCAAGATTTCATTCTTTTTATGGCTGAGTAATATTCCATTACATATACATACCATATCTCTTCTTTATCTATTCATCCATCGATGGACACACTTGGGCTGCTTCCATAATTTGGCTATTGTAAATAATGCCGCAGTTAACATAAGGGTGCATGTATCTTTGAATTAGTGTTTTTGTATTCTTTAAGTAAATATCTAGTAGTGGAATTACTGTATAATATGGTAATTCTATTTTTAATTTTTTGGGGGAAACTTTATGCTGTTTTGCACAGTGGCCGCTCCAGTTTATATTCCCACCAACAGTGTACAAGGGTCCCTTTGTCTCTACATCCTTGCTAACACTTGTTATTTTATATGTTTTTTATTTTAGCTATTCTGACAGGTGTGAAGTGATATCTTATCATGGTTTTGATTTGCATTTCCCTGATGATGAGTGATGCTGAGCATATCTTCTCTAAAGAAGAGAAATATCTTTTCATGTCTTCTGCCTATTTTTTATTTGGATTATTGGGGCTTTTTTGTGTTAGGTTATATAAGTTCTTTATATATTTTGGATACTAACACTTTATCAGATGTTATTTGCAAATATCTTGTCCCTTTCAATCGGTTTCTTTCAGTTTTGTTCATTGTTTTGCTGTGCAGAACTTTTTATTTTGATGTAGTCCCAATAGTTTATCTTTCTTTTGTTTCCTTTACCTCAGGAGACCTATCTAGAAAAATGTTGCCATGGCTGATGTAGAGAAATTACTGCCTGTGCTCTCTTCTAGGATTTTTATGGCTTTGGGTCTCAAATTTAGGTCTTTAATCCATTTTATTTTTGTGCATGGCGTGAGAAAGTGGTCCAGTTTCATTCTTTTACATGTAGCTGTCCAATTTTCCCAACATCATTCGTGAAAAGACTATTTCCCATTGCATATTCTTTACTCCTTTGTAAATGGTTAATTGGCCATATAATCATGGGTTTATTTCTGGCCTCTCTACTCTGTGCTGGTGCTCTTCATGTCTACTTTTGTGCCACTACCATGCTGTTTTGATTACTATAGCTTTGTAGTATGTCTTGATATCTGGGATTGTAATCCTTCCAGTTTTATTTTTCTTTTCAAGATGGCTTTGGTTATTCAGGGTCTTTTGTTATTCCATACAAATTTTAAGATTACTTGTTCTAGTACTGTGAAAAATGCTGTTGGTATTTTGATAGTGATTGAATTAAATCTGTAGATTGCTTTGGGTAGTGTGGATGTTGTTTTTTCAACCTTAAAAAATTTATTACAGATTATAAAAGTAATGCATACATGCAGATAATTTAAACAAAAAAAGGTGTGTTACACAGAACCTAAAAATATTTCTGTTTGGTATACTTCTTTTTTAAAATTTTTTATTTAAATTCAATTTTTTTCATTTAAAATCAATTAATTAACATAGTATATTATTAGTTTCAGAGGCAGAGTTCAGTGATTCATCAGTTGCATATAACACCCAGTGGTCATTACATCAAGAGCTCTCCTTAATACCCATCAACCCAGTTACCCCATCTTGCCACCCATCTCCTCTCCAGCAACCCTCAGTTTCTTTCCTATAGTTAAGATTCTCTTATGGTTTGTCTTCCTCTCTGATTTCATCTTATTTTATTTTTCTTTCCCTTCCGCTGTGTTCATCTGTTTTGTTTCTTAAATTTCACATATGATATTTGTCTTTCACTGACATTTCATTTAGCATAATATCCTCTAGTTCCATTCACATCATTACAAGCTTAGCTTAGTTTTCCAAAATGTGGTTTGATTCTATCTTTTGAGCTCTAATTCCCACTACTCTCCTAGATTAACTCTCTGTCCCCCATACAATTTGTGCTTTTTCCACTCTGATGCTTTGATCCCTCACATCTCAAACAATTTGCTTATTCTTCTCCTTCAATGGTGAACACAAATCTTATATCCTCCATGAAATCCTCTGACCATCTCCATCTGGAAATGATAATTTCCTTATTTGGAACTGACTGTACCTGCCACTTAGTAGACATTTAACACTCAAGTTTATTTCATTTCCTCAACCATTGGTTCACTCCTTAAGTATAGGACTCTACACAGAGTATTTATTGGTTGTCCATTAATAGCTTTGATAAATATTCCAAGAATCAAATTTTAAATTCCAAGTTATTGAAGAACGTTATACCCCTATATTTCCACTGTTAACTGTAATCATTATGGCATCATTATTATTTCAGAAAATTGTTCTAAGAAATCTCCAAAATTTGGAAAGTTAACTAGATATATTTACATTCTAAGAAACAGTCTTGCTTCCTCCAGTTCTAAAGTACAAAGATAAAGAAGAAAAGGAGTTAGATATTGATGTTACTAAAGCACAATATTTGAAACAATATTTTAAGAAAAATGCAAAAAAGAAAAATTTCAAGTTGCAACAAATATCATTAACCACAGTTCATTGGCTTGTGATTCATTCCAGATTTCATGTGAATTAGTTTAGATTTCACAGCAACATGATTCCTTGTAATAGCAGAAAAAATCACTTAAAGGATGGTGAATCCTTAATATAATACAAATTAAGTTACTACATATATTCTCAAGTAAGAAAACCAGCCAGTTCAATAAAAATATGGACATTTGGGGGGAATATTTATGTGATTTGCTAACCAGAAACCTGCCAGTTAGTCACTTCTGTCATGACTCTACCTAAATAAGAAAACGTGTACTTTACTAAATTCCCAGTATCTCTGAGTACTCTGAGACCCCAAATCTTTTTAAAATCCTTTGCGATTGTGTGTTTCAGAACTTCAGCAAGCCTCTGTGATTCTTTGCCCCTTCAGGCTCTCTACCACATCTGCAGAGCCTGAGGCTTGACTTCATTTTGGTCTGCAGTATTTGATAACTGAACAATTGTAAGCGAGATGAGATAATCTATTGGGTATGTTTAGAAATCAACTCAAGTTTTCTAAATTATTTCAGAATGAATCCTTTTTGTATTTGTTTGATTCTAATGTTTTCATTGTTGATTATAGACTGGTCCGTAAGATCTTTGAGGATAATGGTTTTTTCTATGTTGTATACCCCTGCCCAGAATATATTCTCCTGTGCCAGATATAATGAAGCCCATGAAGCCACTCAAGAAATGGTCATTAAACTGAATTCTTTTCCCTGGAACAAATAAATGGTATCCAAGGAGGATAGGGTCAAAATTATTGGGCTCTCTTTGAAGTGGAAAATTTGTTTCAGAAGTCAACTAGGTAAAAAACTACAGTTGTTCTCCTGGGATGACTTTTGAAATGAAAGCTGACCATGAGGGAGATCACTATGACAGGCCTTAACCCTGTTGGATTTAATCACCTATGAAAGCTCTTTCCCTGTTGTGCACATCAGGAGGCTTATAAATTGGATGCAGACAACTCAATCGCTTTCAGAAGTCAGCTCTCTTTGAAGGAATTGGAAAGAACGGTTTCATAATTCCTATAGTAAGAGGAGTTGCCACAGTAAAATAGCAGCAATTGGGGTTAGGTAGGCCCCCTTTCCCATGCAGATTCCCCAGTAAGTGTTTTTGTTTCTTGGTTTTGTTAAAATAAGATCCAAGTTATGGTTTCATAATTTCCCCATCACTAGCCCTGAAATGAAGTTACTACAGCCCTTAAGCTGGAATGACTCCACTGGCTGCATAGCAAACCTTTGTCCAAGATTCAAACCAAACTGAATGTTTGAGGGTTTGGGTTGTTTTGAGTTTTCTAAACTTCAAGCTTAAATTTTCATGAACCTTATTGCACTTCCTGATCTTTTCTGGGAGAGAGAGTGGAAAAACTGAAGTGTTTTGTGCCAGTGTTAGAAGCAGCCCTCCAACCGTTGTAACTATCTGCATGGAGAAAAGATAGGCCTAGATAGGAATATTGTAAGACAGTCAACTCTGGAATTTTATTTTTTTATTTCTCTCTGAAAATTTCTCTTAAATTCTGTTTTCCTAATACGTACCTTTAATTAAAACATTAAGTAGAAAACTGGAGTGCAATGTTCCTAAAAACCATAGCACAATGATAAAAGCAAGCCAGCAATTTTAGTTCAGAATTGAAATAAAATAGCTACTACCTATTATAACAATAATAACTAAGTATTAAACAAACATGACAACATCTTCAATGCCGTCTTAGGAAAGGAACTGGTTGGAAGAAAGAGGAATGTCCAGATTTAAGTCTCTTTTTTTTTTTTAATTTAAAAATCTTTTATTTGTGACTCTCTGAATATTATTATTTTTTATTTAGGATGCAACTTTTTTTATTAAGTTCAATTAGCCAACATATAGTACATCATTAGTTTGGTTTTTTTTTTTTAAGATTTTATTTATTTGACAGAGAGAGAGAGATCACAAGTAGGCAGAGAGGCAGGCAGAGAGACAGGGGGAAGCAGGCTCCCCGCTGAGCAGAGAGCCCGATACGGGGCTTGATCCCAGGACCCTGAGATCATGACCTGAGCCGAAGGCAGAGGCTTTAACCCACTGAGCCACCCAGGTGCCCCACATCATTAGTTTTTGATGGGCTTGGAAAATTCTTAACTTCTACAGATCCATGGGAACAGAGTAGAATTATAGGAGGAAAAGAAGTTCAAGAAGTAAAGGAAATAAGGTATATAAAAATTCATAGCAGAGCTACTTGGTGTGGTGAAGACAATATAAGCCATGGATCAGACGAAAAATCAAGAACTATGTCATTCTCAATAAATGTACTGCAGTCTACAGGCTTGGGTGGATGCCAGCTCAGAAGACGACTCATCAATGAGCGCTTCAGAGTTAAATATTGATGGTCCGTGTTAAGAGGGAACTTCAAGGAACACTGATCCATCAACAAGGATGAAAAGGGCAACTGTAACCGCAGCATCATGAGCACTGTCTCATTTTTTCGTTACCGTGATGGCTAATTTGCTCATACAGAAATCCAGTGGCTATATATGAAGTCAAATGTATCTGAAGTTGCTTGGCATGAACTTTCACTTAATAAACAAACACCATATTGACCCAGCCAGAGCCTCTCTTAGGAAACTTAAAGAAATCATTTGTAAGCAAGCCAAATTCTGAATGGGAATCTCTACAAGCCCTGCTGAAGAACCTTATCTTAGAAGTACTGGGATCTAGGCCTCCTCATTTCTCCTGATAGAACCCCATAACCAGGGATGCCTGGGGGGTTCAATCGGTTAAGCATCTGCCTTCGACTCCCAGAGTCCTGGGATTGAGTCCCACATCAGGCTCCTCAATCAGCAGGAACACTGCTTCTCCCTCTGCCTGCCGCCACTGCTGCTTCTGTGCTCTCTGTCTCTCCCTCTGACAAATAAATGAAATCTTTAAAAAAAGGAACCCCAGGGGCGCCTGGGTGGCTCAGTGGGTTACAGCCTCTGCCTTCAGCTCAGGTCATGATCTCAGGGTCCTGGGATCGAGCCCCGCATTGGGCTCTCTGCTCAGCAGGTAGCCTGTTTCCCCTTCTCTCTCTGCCTGCCTCTCTGCCTACTTGTGATCTCTCTCTCTCTCTGTCAAATAAATAAATAAAATCTTTAAAAATAAATAAATAAAAATAAAAAATAAAAGAAGGAACCCCATAACCAAACATATCTGGACATCTTTTTAAAGAGCTTAATGAAGGCAAAGCTGATATATCCAATTCAAATTCTTAATCTGTCTCTCACTACCAAAATCTAGAGATAAAAAATACTTTTATTCAAATCCTTATAAATATTATCTTAAGCAATCACAACTATCCATAACTACGCTCTGAAGGAAATCATGTTCAAACAAAACTGACCACAGGGCAATTATCAGGTGTGGGGAGTTCTAGAATCATGACAAAGGGAAACTGCTTGCTAGTCACAGACAAAACAGGAATGTTAAAAAATCAAGAAAGTAGATTAAATTATGCATTGGTGCAGGGGGGAGTTTCAATCTGGAGTTTCAATCTGGAGCCGTGAAATCAGTTAAGAATCAGTAACAGGACGGGGTCCCTGGGTGGCTCAGTCGTTAAGCATCTGCCTTTGGCTCAGGTCATGATCCCAGGGTCCTGGGATCGAGCCCCGCATCGAGCCCCGCATCGAGCCCCGCATCGAGCCCCGCATCGGGCTCCCTGCTCAGCAGGGAGCCTGCTTCTCCCTCTCCCCCTGCTTGTGTTCCCTCTCTCACTCTCTCCCTCTCTCTCTCTCTCTTTGTGTTAAATAAATAAAATCTTAAAAAAAAAAAAAGAGAGAGTAACAGGATGGGCAGAAAAAAATTAACTATGTGAGTTACAAACTGTTTTTTTTAAAGCCTGGTGGTGGGTGTTGAGGAGGGCATGTATTGCATGGAGCACTGGGTGTGGTACATGAACAATGAATCTTGGAACACTGAAAAAATAAAATAAAAGTAATTTAAAAAATAAAAAATAAAGGTATTCTTCCATCAAACTATATTTCCCATATAAAAGCAGATAAGGTGAGTTGTTTTTTGTTGTTGTTGTTTTAAAGATTTTATTTATTTATTTGACAGAGAGAGATCACAAGTAGACAGAGAGAGGAGGAAGCAGGCTCCCTGTTGAGCAAAGTTTATAAACATCAGTTACCAAAGCTCCAGAGCCCAGAAACAAATCTTAAATCACATTGTTAGCATAAACTATTTGGATAAACTGGTATAGCATGGTTCAAGGCCTCAGGCATGAAATGCACACACACACAAACACACTCTTTTTTTTTTTTTTTAAAGATTTTATTTATTTATTTGACAGAGAGACAGAGATCACAAGTAGGCAGAGAGCCAGGCAGAGAGAGAGGGGGAAGCAGGCTCCCTGCCGAGCAGAGAGCCCGATGTGGGGCTCGATCCCAGGACCCTGAGATCATGACCTGAGCTGAAGGCAGAGGCTTTAACCCACTGAGCCACCCAGGCGCCCCCCCATACACACACACTCTTATTCAAAAGAACATTCCAAGAGCCCAGCTCCCAGGGGTCTGCAAAAGGTCAGTCCTCATTGGCTCTAGCTATCATACTGAACATATTTGTTTCCAATTTGTTTTTTTTTTTTTTTTTATTTTTGTAGTCTTTCTAGTTAGACATTCATATCATCTGTGAACAAAGGTAATTTTGTCTCCTCCATTCTGGTAAATACCACATTATTTTGTTTGTTATTTATGCATTTGCTGGAATTTCCAGAACAATGATGAATAACAGTGATAATAGTGAGCATTAAGTCTTTTTCTTGACAATAGTGGAAATGTTGTAAGGCTAATTATTTTATTGGTGTTAGTATTTGACATGTTCTTTTCCATGTTATTTATATTTTATTAAGTTTTTTTTTTTATTTTTCATGGAACAGCTGTGGAATTTAATCAAATGCTTGTGGGCATCAGTTACAATAATGATATCTAAGATACTCAAGAAAATAAAATGTGAGCTAAAAATTTTATATCCAGCAAAACTGATCTTCACTGATAAAGGATACAAATGATTTAACAACATGCAAAACCTCAAGGAATATTGTTCCTATGGGCCCTTACTGAGAAACCAACCAGAGAAATAGCTTCATACAACCAAAATGACTACACAGACATCAACAAAAGTCTAGTAATGAGCATTAAATATATAAATATTATACTTATAAAATAATAAATGAGTGCTTAAAACAGAAGACAGTATGTAATGGTTATGTGCTCAGATAATGGTCAACACTTGCACAACTTTAAAAAATGGAGTGGACATATGAAAAAACAAAAAAACACCTTCTTAAAATGCTCCTCAGTATATTGGAGCTATATTTATATTGGAGATATAAAATAATAAATATTTTGAGATTATGTACTTAATTTAAGAAAATTAATGAGTAATTATGAGCTATTCTAACATCCCCTGTGTCCTTCAGAACTAGGATTTTCAGTGGGAGGGAAAAAGTAGATACAGATATAACACAAAAGAGATTGAGTTAAAAATCACTACAGGGGAATTTGAACTGAAAGCATTAGTATGAATTCATCAGATATTTTATGTAATATACTGTTTTTATTTGCTATATCCACTGAAGAGGCTTAGAAAAAATGACCAACCCAGTAGCAGTGAAATCGCTGCTACCAGGAAATCTCGGCATTGAAATTCCAACTCTTATTTCAAGACTTAGTGAAGAAATGAGAAATTCAGGTCTAGCAAAAGAAATGTACAAGATGAACCTGGAACACTGGGTCATACTAGATAGCAAGAAAGCTATCACAGACTCAGGAGTCCATGTAAAGAGGCTCTCACTGGCCAAAGATGGGACAAATTGAGCTATAAGTTGGGTAATAATCTCAAGTGAATGAAACACAGCAAATATGTTTAAATCCATGAGTTCATATTGATACTTAGGGGAAAAAAATAAATGATCACCTTTTGAGAATGAAAGATGAAATTCATTATTCTGAACACTGTAAATAAGGGGAAAAAATTAAGCATCTATCTTGCATGTCTCATATACACTGTACCACCAAGAAACAAAATATTAGATAAAGGGGAACATCTCTTATAAAAGTATTTCAAATAATAAATGAAAAGAATGATAAAATTAAAATTTCATCATTTTTAACCCCCAATTGATCATCAATACCTGATAATAACATTCATGTGCCTCTTGATTAAACAAAGCAAAAATGTCACTTATACACTTGCTGAATGGATCAAATGTGAGTTTTATTAAGTCTCTGGATCCTACTACCAATTTGCATGAAATAAGCAGGGCAAAGAAATATGTTGAACTCCTCGATGAGTACATAGTTAGCAAAATCCTGACTGTGGGAAATTCTACAAGTCAAATATCTTGGGCTAGTCACCAGATAAACTGTGAAAAAAAGAAAAAGATGGAGGGGAACCTATATGTTAAAAAGAGACTTATAAGATCTCAGTTTGTTGTTTTTTTTTTAATGAGCAAAACTAAATTATGGTGTCTAGGCATGAACACTTGAGTATTCAAAGTACAGAGAAAATCAAAGAATTCGTTACTATAAAGATAACAATAATGGTTATTTTGGGGGTGTTAACTGGGGCAATTGGGCACAGAGGCTTGTTATGTGTAAAGTTTTATTTCTTCTCTTGAGTGCTGATTATTTTATTTTATAATAACTAATTAAGCTACACATTTGTGTTTTTCTGTTTTTTTTGTGTGTTATTTTACAATAAAATGGCCCAAAAGTCCATTAAATATTTAATTGGTCAAATATGAATAGCCTCATTAAAATAAGTCCTTTGCCAATGTTGCTGTCATATTTTATTTATTTTTTTAAGTTTTATTTAAATTCTAGTTGGTTAACATATAGTGTAATGGTTTCAGTAGAATTTAGTGATACATCGCTTACATATAACACCCAGTGTTAATCACAAGTACCCTCCTTAATACCCATTACTCATTTAGCCCATCCCCTGCCCACTTCCCCTCCAGCAACCTTCAGTTTGTTCTCTATACTTAAGAGTTTCTTATGGTTTGCCTCCCTCTTTTTCCCCCTCCCCATACATATGTTCATTTGTTTTGTTTTTTTAATTCCACATATAAGTGAAATCATATGGTATTTGTCTTTCCGACATATTTCACTTATCATAATACACTCTAGCTTCATACATGTTGTTGCAAATGATAAGATTTCATTCTTTTTGATGGCTGAGTAATTTCCTCTGTGTGTGTGTGTGTCTGTGTGTCTGTGTGTCTGTGTGTGTCTGTGTGCATCTGTGTGTATGATATCTTATTTATCCATTCATCAGTCAATGGACATTTGGGCTCTTTCCATAGTTCGGATATTACTGATAATGCTGCTATGTCAGGAAAATGTGCCCCTCCAATCAGTATTTTTGTATCCTTTGGGTAAATACCCAGCAGTGCAATTGTTGGATCTAGTTCTATTTTTAACTTTTTGAGGAACCTACATACTGTTTTCCCGAGTGGCTGCACCAGTTTGCATTCCCACCAACAGTGTTAAGAGGGTTTCCCTTTCTTGACATCCCGGCCAACATCTGTTGTTTGCTATGTTGTTAATTTTAGCCATTGGGACAGGTGTGATGTGGTATCTCATCATGGTTTTGATTTGTATTTCCCTGATGATGACTGATGTTGAGCATCTTTTCATGTGTCTGTTAGCTATCTGCATGTCTTCTTTGGAAAAATGTTTTTTCATGTCTTTTGCCCATTTCTTAACTAGATTATCTGGGGGTTTTTTGAGTATTGAGTTTGATAAGTTCCTGTAGATTTTGGATACTAACCCTTTATCAGATGTGTCATTTGCAAATATCTTTTCCGTAGGTTGCCTTTTAGTTTTGTTGTTACCTTCATTGTGCAGAAACTTTTTATCTTGATGAAGTCCCAATAGTTCATTTTTGCTTTTGTTTCCCTTGCCTCCGGATATGTGTCTAGTAAGAAGTTGCTATAGCCAAGGTCAAAGAGGTTAGTGCCTGTGTTCTCTAGGATTTTGATGGTTTTCTGTCTCATACTTAGGTTTTTCAGCCATTTTGAATTTATTTTTGTGTGTGGTATAAGAAAGTGGTGTAAGAAAGTTTCATTCTTCTGGATGTGGCTGTCCAGTTTTCCCAACAGCATTTGTTGAAGAGACTTTTTTCCATTGGATATTCTTTTCTGCTTTGTCGAAGATTACTTGTAGGTCCATTTCTGGGCTTTCTATTCTGTTCCACTGACCTATGCGTCTGTTTTTGTGCCAGTACCATATTGTCTTGTTGACTACAGCTTTGCAGTATAGCTTGAAGTCTGGAATTGTGATGTTTCCAGCTTTGCTTTTCTTTTTCAAGATTGCTCTGGCTATTTGGGATCTTTTCTGGCTCTATACAAATTTTAGAATTGCTTATCCCAGCTCTTTGAAAAATGCTGGTGGTATTTTAATAGGGATTGGATTAAATGTGAAGATTGCTTTGGGTAGTATAGACATTTTTAACAAGTTTGTTCTTCCAATCCATGAGCATGGAATGTTTTTCTATTTCTTTGTGTCATCTTCAATTTATTTCATAAGTGTTCTTTAGTTCTCAGAGTACAGATCTTTTACCTCTTTGGTTAGGTTTATTCCTAGGTATCTTATGGTTTTTGGTGTTGCTATCATATTTTAAAATGAGAAAACTAAGCTATATAAGTAAATAATTCCAGTTTCTATAATGACATCCTTCATCAAGTAGCATTAATTATTCACACAAGTGTAACATTATCCTGTATTAATAAGGAAACCACATGATGAACTTCTACCAAAGAAAGATAGGTCAATGTGATTAATTTCAGTAAGACTTATTGAGTGGCTACTACGTGCTTGATTTTTGTTTCCTGAATGAATAAATGATACTTCAGGTCATGGGAAATATTTGACTAGCTATGGTCAAACAAAATTTACCAAAAGTCCTTCATTACCTTAACCAGTTTTTCCTTTATAAAAGTAGAAAGTGTATTTTTCTTGCTTTCCATAAAGTTACATTTAAGTCAAATTAATAAAAGCTGACTCATCAGCAATTTCATACTCTTAAAACAGCAGTTTTTCCACCTGCCCACAGTAACAGGTGCTAGGCAGTGAGCAAGACTATAAGCTATCAACATAATATTCACACTTCTAATTTTCCTTACTTAATAGAATTTCAATACTATTCTGGGTGCTGACCAGATCTAGCTAAAAATTGCCTCCTGGCTTCCCTTGTAATAAGGAGTGATTTTTTGAGAGGTAGACAGACATGTCTTGTGGGGCTTCAACTGATGTGTGCTAGACTTTGCTTCTCCCCTCCACAGCTCTTTTCAGCCAGGAATACAGATATGATGACTACAGTTGCTGCAATTACCATAATGACCTTGGGAATAGAACTCAATACTAAGTATGGCCAAGAACAAAGAGAGAACCTAGTTTCTGGTGACATTGTGGAAGCACGATGCTCTGATTATGCCCAGACTCCTCTTTGCATGGAGAAACTAAATCTCCCAATTTATTTAAGTTCCTCTATTATAAATCTGTTACTCAGCTAATCATTAACCAATGCAATAATCCCTTTGACTAATATGAGTTTCAACTGTGTGCATGCCAACAATAAAAAGCACACACAGATATATGACCTTAGAGAAATCTGAAGTTGCAAAAATCAACAAAAAATAATTCTCAGAGTTATAAATTACACTTCCTTTTTTCCCCCCCTAAAGATTTTATTTACTCAAGAGAGAGCAAGAGAGAGAAAGTGAAAGTGAGAACACAGAGGAAAGGGAGAAGCAGACTCCCTGCTGAGCAGGGAGCCCAACATGGAACTTGATCCCAGGACCCCAAGATTACCACTTGAGCCGAAGGGAGCTAACTGACTGAGCCACCCAGGTACCTCCATACCCCCTTCCTTAAAGAAGGATTGCTAGGACTTAAACAGCATGAGCAAGACTTGCTGATTTGAAGGGAAAAATGAAATAGAAATAATAAACAATGACAAAGTGCCAGTTCATGCCACTTGTAGAACTTTCTATGGAATGTCATTGGCAACATCAACAGCAGTAGCAGTATTGAAAATATTTATTAGGCATCTGTATAGCTTCAAATTATACAGAGGTAAGTAGTATGAATTTGACAGCATGATCTCTGCTTCCAAAGGAACATTCATATATGTATGTCACGACATATGATGAGCTTCAAAGACACAATGATTGCCATCAACAAGAAAAATATAGTTCTTGGCAACTGCCAGGACACATCATTTCTTTCCATCACTAGCAAGATCTTGGCTGGAATTCTTTTGGATCAGCTACTGTTCAATGATGGCAACTGTGAACTCCCAGAATAACTGTGGCTTTAAACCACAGGGCAACTGACAAAATCTTTTCTCTATGTCAGAAATAAGAAAAATACAGAGAGCAGTCTGGATATTACTAAATTTATTGACTGCACAAAAACTTTTGACTCTGTAGACCTGAACTATGTGTTACTATGTAACTTTTTGTGCCTATGCTTTGTAAGGATCTAAGAAGTTGGTGAGACTGTACACATTAATTAACCGAAGGTCGTTTAAATAGCTACCATACACCCAGCACTATGCAGATTATAGCTATTTGTATGTTTGACTATTTAATGAGTATCTCTCCCATTAGAATATAAGCTTCATATAGAAGGGCCTGAGGCTATCCCATCATCTACAGAATTCCCAGTGCCTGGCAATGTCTGGCACATATTATTAGATACACAGTAACTATCTGTTGAATGAATAAAGGCACAATTACAAAACACAATACTTACACTTCCCATGGGGAGACAAAACATAAAATAACTGTATCTTATTATCTAGATTAGTCTTCACAATTCCCACTGTCTATGGCACTGCTGTCCAGTAGAAATTTCTGTAATGATGAAAGCGCTCTATAACTGCACTGTTCAATATGATAGCCACCAGCCAGATGTGGCAACAGAGCACCTGAAATGTGGCTAGTGCAGCTACACTACATTACCGTTTACTCATCTTAAGCTACATAGCTTCATTTGGTTTTTATTAACATTTCAATTGGGATTTTGGAGTTTTAAGTAGAGAATGGGGAATCCTAACTTATATTTTCCATTAAAGTGTCTCTACCACCCCCCACCAGTGCCCCCAAAATATACACAACTAAAAGAAATTTAAGAAAGGTTAACAGGTTGTTTGCCAGGGAATTTCACTTCGAAAAGTTGTAAAGAAAGAGTAGAAGAGAGCTTAGCCATTTTTAACTACATGGAGAATTAACCCAGCATTTCAAGTTCACAATAATCAAAGTTAAGAGGACAAGGTCAAGCATTTAGAATACAAATAAATCCACAGAAATAATATCTCCATATGGTATTAGATAGGCAGACCATATCCCAGCCTCAAAAATGCTGGATGGCTAACTGGACTGTCATATTGCAGAACATTCAATGAATTATTCAATATATATTTATTGAGTGCTTGCTGTGTGCCAAACACCATTTAAAGCTCTGGGGATATAGCAATGAACAAGCTGACAAAATCCTTGTCCTCGTAGAGTCTACATTTTGGTGGATGAATAGAGACAGCCAGTCAACAAAAAAATAAGTAAAATAGCATATCAGGTGGTACTAAGTTCTAAGGAAAAAAAGAAAGTGGGAAGAGGGACAGGGCATAAAAGGAAAAGGCTGGTTAAGGAAGACCTTACTGGGCAAGATGGCGGAGGAGTAAGAGGCAGAGATAGTGTCTGATCCAGGAAGTTCAGCTAGATAGTTATCAAACCACTCTAAACAACTACAAACTTAGCAGAAAATAGAAGAGAAGACGAACAGCACCTCTAAGAACAGAAAATAGACCAATTTCTGGAAGGTAGGACGTGCGGGGAAAGTGAATCCAAAGCGACGCAAAGATAGACCGCGGGGGGAGGAGTGGCGGAGCCCAAAATCGGAACTTTTAGAAATCTGCTCCACTGAGGGACATCGCTCCAGAGGCTAAGCGGGGGGTGGAGCCCTCGCGGGGACAGCGTGGTTTCAGGACCCGCGGGGTCACAGAAAGACCGGGGGTGTCTGAGGGTGGCAGAGCTCCCGGATATCAGAACAGGGAAGCCAATGGCAGAGACGGAGCCGAAAAGTGAGCTACCAGCTCAGGCTTACCTTGAACCGTGATCCAGGCACAGTCGGGCTGCTGCTCTTCGAGCAGGGAC
>CM052897.1:16304852-16335785 GCA_028534135.1 Potos flavus
AAAAAAAAAAAAAAAGGAAGACCTTACTGAAAAGAAGAAATCTGGGACACAGCTTGGAGGTAAAGACACAAGCCAGCAGATACCTGCAGAAAGTTTCAAGCATGGAAACAGCAAGTTCAAGAGACCTCAAATAAGCCAATGTGCCTGGAGCCAGGAGAGCAAGTTTAGGAGTGGAGAAGAGATCAGAAAGTAAGAGAGGCCACCAGATGAAGGAGAGGTTTGGATACCACTACGCAACCTGAAATGTGCTTCTAAGAACAATGAGAAACTTCTGGAGGTTTTTAAATTGAAAAGTGATTTGACTTGCATTTTCAAAGGTCTTCTCTGGATGCTATATTGAAAAGAGAGTGTTGGTGGGGGTCAGGAGGGAAAATGAAACAAAAGAGACAAAATCCCCTGCCCTCAGTTAGCTTACATTCTAATGACCAGAAGCAGGTAGCAGGTAGTTCTCAATTTCACAAATAACTTTTTTTTTTTAATTCAGTTATTTTTATAACCGAATTTTGGAAGGAGATGAAGTAGCACAGAGAGGTTAAGTAACATGGTCATGTGTACACAATACCTTATTTGGAAAAAAGGGTTTCTGCAGGTGTGACTAAATTAAGGATCTTGAGATGAAGAGCTATTGCTGTATTATTCTGGTGGGACCTAAATGCCATTGCATGAATTCTTACAGGTGAGGACAGAGGGATTTTATAGACAGATACACAGGGGAAGACACAAAGTAGAAAATCTTATGAAGACAGAGCACAGACAGCTGTAGCCAGCCACAATGCCAACAGCCACCAGAAGCTGGAAGAGGCAATAAAAGATCTCCCGTAGAGCCTCTGGAGGGAGTGTGGCCCTGCCTACAGTTTGATTTCAGACATCTGGCTTCCAGAGCTGTGAGAAATAAATTTCTGTAGTTTCAAGCCACCAAGTTTATGGTAATTTGTTACAGCAGCCCAAGGAACATAGCTATCATACTTTGTACTGTCTGTTATCTTAACAAATAATTATTCATACATTTATCTTTTATTTAGTTAAAGTCTACTATATGCCAGATTCTGGGGTTTTCTAAAAGATGTATTTATTTGAGAGGGAGGGAGAGAGAGAGAGATTGAGCACACGCATGAGTAGGGGGAGGGGCAGAGGGGAAGAATCTTCAAGCAGACTCCCTGCTGAGCACAGAGCCCAGGGTGGGGCTCAGTCTCACAACCCGTGAGATCGTGACCTGAACCGAAACCAAGAGTCTGATGCTCAAACGATGGAGCACCTACGTACCCCCAGATTCTGTTCTTAATACCAGGAATAAAAATGTAAACAAAACAAAGTCCCTACACTCCTGGACATGTACACAAATGAGGTAATTTTAGAAAATAATAAGCACAGTGACGAATATAAAAGAATGAGATGGAATAGGGAATGACTGGGAAGAGGGCTCCTTTAGGCAGTGGAGTCAAGGAAGCATTCTCAGAAATCACGCCATTTGAGCTGAGCCTCATGATGATGAGGGATAAATGCCCATACAAATAATAGGAGGAAGATGTTCCTGACAGAGGGAACAGAGTAGGGCAAAGATCTAGGAGCCAAAAATATCTTGGCATATCAGAGGAACAGAAAGAAGGCCAATATGGCTGGAGAGTGATGAAAAACGGAGGAAGAGAGCAGTAGGCCGTGTAGGCCATTTATATCAATTATCTACTGCTACAAAAATGCTGTGTGACAAACACACACAAAAGTTCATGTTTATAGCTTATGCTTCTAGAATCAGCTGAGAGTCTGCTAGGCAGCTCAACTGACTTCAACTTGACTTGCTTTAATGTCTGATGTTTGAATTGGTATCTACTGATCCAGGAAGGCCTCAGCTGTAGCAAATGGGGCTCTGCTCCATGTGGCACTCTCTCCAGCAGATTAGCAGGGGAATGTTCTCATGGTGATGGCACAGGCTCAACAGAGAATATCCAGTGTGCAAGATGGGTTCAAGCCTCTGCTTGTGTAATATCTGATAACTTTTCCTTAGTTAAAGCAAGTCACTTGACTGAGGCCAAAGTCAAGGATTGGTCACCCTGCCCACAGTGGGAAGACACAGTTACATGGTAGGGATATAGAAAACAATGAACAATTGAAGCCATCAAGGCAAGCTTCTGCAATATATAGGGCCTTGATAAACTACTGAATGTAAGAAGCAATTGTTTTCTAAATAGGATAATAATGTATTACAAATGTTGTAGGAGTTCAGAAAAAAGGTATTTGACTATAATACTCAGAGAAAGCTACAAAGAGAAGGGTCTTGAAAAATATTTGTTTTAGATGGGTGGAGGGACAAGATGAGGAAATTTTAAGAGCAGAGAATAACATGAACAAAATTATGATGGGAGAAAAGAGCACTGTATACACAGAATGAAGACTGTCATGTAGACCAGTATCAAGATGTTTTCTTCGGATTCAATCTCTATCACAAACAGAAAAAAATGAAGTAGAACAAACAAATCTCATGTGCATCCTACATAATAGAAACCACTCCATTTCAAAATATTTTGAGAGTCTAGAGTTCTCAATGTGATAATCAGGAATGTCTGAGGACAGAAGACAGCCATGAGAGTACAAACATAAGATTCCAAACATGTGCAACAATGAAGTCTCAATGTAGTATTTACCATAACGGTGAAGAAACCTGAAATTATAAATCAATGTATACAATATAGCAATCCTTTTTGGTAACCCAATGTTGAAAGCTATCATCACATTGTTATTTTGGAAGCATGCTATCAGATGACTCCAAAATTGCTAAGAATCAAAACAACATCCAAGAATTTTCTTTTCAAGGCAACTGAAAAATTTGGCCACAAACATAGTCTCAAGCATGTTCATGTAACTCTTGAGGTTACTTATATCTTGATTCATGGCATTAAGGTTTTAAGGCAATTCTCAAGAAATTTTTAAGCTCTAAAAACTGGTAATATATGATTCACTAGAACTGGCTGTTCATCTGGCTCTTTAATGATTAATTCTGCTTATATGACACTAATAGCAACATATCATCCAGTAATGAGATTCAGGGAAACAGCCAGTCCACTAGTGTTCATAGACAGGAACGAATTCAAATATTCATACAATTAAATAAAAAAAGGAAACCTCATGCAAAGCAGGCCCCTAATTCAAATACATATTGTAACAGTATAAATATTTACATCAATTAGCAGCTGTGACCGTGGAATAAAGCTTGAGGATACCAATGTGTCTACTCACCTGGTCTCATATTCACTAATTCCAGTAGAACATCGCCAACTCTCCCCATATTTTCGAACAACCATTCCACAAACCCACTACACTGAGCATGGTGACACGATACCCCACCCATCCCCATTGTATGAGCAAAACTGAAAAGCTTTATAGCTTCCACAACCCTCGGCTGGGCCCCATATCCATGAAGAATCTCTAAGCCCTCACTATGAGCCTGAGCCTGCATGCTGGGAGACTTGAATCTATCCTGAGCCCTCAAATTGAAGACACCGAAGTTGACTCTTCCCAGAAAGACTAGAGTCAACTCAATAACTAAATTCAAACTCTCAGAAGTGTAACCTCCTAATTTCGCTGCTGAATTTTCAGCGGCCTAAATGCTCATCAGGATCTACCCTTCCCTGACTACTACATAGACACCATACACAGACAGAAACACCACCCTTTCTAAGAAGTGTGGAGACTAATTCTTTTGCCAGCCAAATCCACCTTGCCATATACCCTGCTGTTCTTGTTGTCCATCAAAATGTGAGCCCTCCAATCATCCATCTCCCCCACGCTGTCATCTCCAAACAGCTCTGTGCTTCCTCCCCCCTCCCTCCCCAATTTGTACTATGCTTTCTGGGTAATAAACACCCTTATGACCTTCTCCACTTCATTGATATTTTAACCACCACACATACTTTTTTTAAGAGTGAGGATGGGGAATGAATGTCCTTTTTATTCCACACTGTCAATAACATGTAAAATCTTCTGTTACGTGAGTCCCATAAATTCAGCAATGCTATTTCTTTCTTGTTATCATCATGCTATAATATCTTCTATCTTTCAAGAGAATTATTCCCTTGGTGCCACACCCTCTCCTGTCCACAGCCCAATTTTTCTGCATTCCTCAGCATAAATTGTTGACATTTTTTTTTCATACTTAACATCTCCACTTATTCTCTTCCTAGTTCTTTCTTAAATCCTCTCCTATAGGGGTTTAATCTCTACTAACATGATTGAAACTTCATCAAGGTCACCAGGGACTACCATATGGCAAAATTAAAGATGAATTCTCACTTCTTATCTCACCCAGTATCATTTGTGCTTTTCTGCATTTATCCAGATCATGTTCTTACTCCTTTATTCAATTAATATGGTTAATCTGATTTTTTTTTTTGAAAGTTAAACCACTCTACATTTCTGAATTAAACCTCACCTGGACATGAATTATGATCTTTTCCATATAACTGGTTTCTACTTGAAAATATTTTGTTTAGAATTTTTACATTTATGTTTACAAGAAAGATTGGCCTATTATTTTCACTTCTTATAATATCCTTGTCAGGTTTGGTGCCAAGTTTATGCTAGATTCAAAATAAGAGTTGGGAAATTAGCAGGATTCAGACAAACAGAACTAAACACATACACACACACACACACACACACACACACACACGATTTGTCACAGGGATTCTATCTCATGCAATTGTGGAAGCTAATCAGGTAGTCTCCAAAAGTTTGTAGCATCTGTTGCTGGAGTCCACAGGGCAGGCAGTTGGGAAGGAAAGATGGACATAAAGTAGGGAAGAATACGACAAGCTGGAACTCAAAAACCATGAGCTGAAACCAGTGAAAACAGACCGAAACTCATATCTGATCTTGCTGCATCTGACACGTCCTGTAGGAGGGCTAGTGCCCTTTATCACAGAACTACACACACACACACACACACACACACACACACACACACACACACACACACACACACACGTCCCAGGAATCAGAAAAACTGAAAGTGGATCCAGGGGAAGGTAGAGCAGTTGCAGGCCTGTTGCCCAAGCCAACCAGATGAGCCAGCAGGTAAGGAACATCATGTGTAAGCTACAAAATGAATGCTGACACTTCTGTCCTCTAAGTCTCATACAAAAATGTCTCTTTGGCCAACTCCAATTAGAAACATACAGATAAAGGGAAGGAAATTTCAGAAAATGTAATTCAGTCTAGGCAAGGTGATACATTACAAAGCTACCAGAGAAACTATTTCCTCTTTTTCTATTTCCTGATAGAGTTTTTGTAAGATTGGTATTATTGTTTGGAAGAATACACCAGTGAGGGCATTTGGGCCTGGAGTTTTCTTTGCAACAAAGGGTTTTCATTTATAGATTCAATTTATTTAATAAATATAGTAATGTTTAGATTTCCTATTTCTTGTGCCAGTCTTATGTCTTTTTTTCCTACTGTATTTGTCTATCTCAGGAGACTATGTCC
The DNA here is from genome assembly GCA_028534135.1 of Potos flavus. Lineage (NCBI taxonomy): Eukaryota > Metazoa > Chordata > Mammalia > Carnivora > Procyonidae > Potos > Potos flavus. Next base: position 16,310,328 of record CM052897.1, read on the forward strand.
CTTAGGCTGTCTGTATTTGTAAATAAAGTTTTATTGGGACACAGTAATGCCCAATTATTAAATATTATGTATAGCTGTTTCCATGCTGCAATGGCAGAGCTGAATAGATGTGACTGTACAGTCCACAAAACCCAAAATGTATACTGTCTGGCCCTTTACAGAAGAAGTTTGCCAATCCCTGATCTGTCTCATCTAAATTTATTGGCAAAAAGTTGTTCATAATATTTACCTTTTATCTTTGTTAATGTCTATAAGATCTGTAGCAGTGTTCTCTTTTTATGTTCCTGGTATTAGTAACTTGTGTTTTTTGGCTTTCTTAATCAGTCTTGCTACAAGTCACTAAGTTATTACTCTTTCAACATAAAATTTTTCTATTCTATGATTTCATTCTATTTTATTGATTCCTGCTCTTATATTTAGTAACCTCTCCCTTCTATTTTCTTTGAGTTTACTTTGCTGTTTTTTTTTACGAGTTCCTTAAGATATAAGCTTAAATCATTAATTTTTCAATCTTTTTTATTTTCAAAAATATGCATCTTAGAGCTATATATTTTCCCATAAACACTGCATAACTAAATCCCACATTATACTATATTTTCATTATCTTCAGTTCTAAATATCTCTGAATTTCTATTGTAATTCTTCAACCATACATTACTCAAAAATGTATTGTTTAATATCTAAATATATACAGATAGTCTTAGCTGTTTTTTCTGTTAATGATTTCTGTTTTAAATCATTAACAGAGTGATAAAAGAGTATGCACTATGATTTCAAATATGAAATTTGTTGAGACACAGAATATCCAAAGCAGTTTTGAAAATGAACCAAGTTGAGCCACTTACATGTTTGACTTCAATATTACTATATAACTACAATAATCAAGATAATATGGTACTGCAATAAGAATCAACAATTAGATCAAGGAAAAATTAGAGGGTCCCAAAATAGGTACTTTTGGTCACTTAGTTTTTGAAAAAGGCATAGAAGCACCACAATGAGGGAAGGAAAATCTTTTCAACAAATGGTACCTAAATAGTTGTATATCCATATAAAAACAGGAACTTACTAAACTCTACCTCATACTCACACCATACACAAAAACTAATTTGAGATGGCTCATAATAGACCTAAATGTAAAAACTAAAACCATAAAACTTTTAGAAGGTAAGCAAAAGTTTCTTAGGACACAGAAAGTAATAATGATAAAAGGAAGAATTGATAAATTAGGCTTTACCAAAATTAAAAACTTCTGTTTGTCTAAACACCCAAGTAAGAAAACAAATAGTCAGGAGATAGAAAAAATACACACACACAGCAAAGATTGGAATTCAGGATATTTAAAAACTTCTTACAACTCAACAATTAAAAAAAAAAAATCCATCCCCCCAAAAGAGCAAAGATTTAAAAAGTCACTTCACAAAAGAAGATATGTGAATAGTTAATAAGTACATGAAACATGCTCAACATCATTAACATGGAAATGCAGATTAAAACTACAATGAGATATCACTCTTCATCTACCAAAATGATTAGAATTAAGACGACTGACAACATTGAATATTGGTGAGGATGTGGAGCAACCAAAGCTCTAATAAATTCTTAACTGAAGTATAAAATGGTAGAATCATTTAAAAAAATAATCTGATAACTTCTGGGGCAACTGGATGGCTCAGTCAGTTAAGCATCTGCCTTTGGCTCAGGTTATGATTCCAGGGTCCTCCCTGCCCAGCGGGGAGTCTGCTTATCCCTCTCCCTCTGCCCCTTCACTCCCATTCATGCTCTCTCCCTAATAAAATCCAAAAAACAAAACAAAAACAAAAACAGGGGCGCCTGGGTGGCTCAGTTGGTTAAGCGACTGCCTTTGGCTCAGGTCATGATCCCGGGGTCCTGGGATCGAGTCCCACATCCGGCTCCCTGCTCAGCGGGGGGGCCTGCTTCTCCCTCTCTCTCTGCTCCTCCCCCTGCTTGTACTCTCTCTCTCTGTCAAATAAATAAATAATAAAATCTTTAAAAAAAACACAGATAATTTCTTATAAAATCAAACATACATCTACCCTATGGCCCAGCAATTCCATTCCTAAGTATTAACCTAAGAGAAATTAAAAAAAAGGTCCACAAAAAGACTTGTACAAAATGTTCATAGAAGCCTTAAATTTCTTATAAAATCAAACATACATCTACCCTATGACTCAGCAATTCCATTCCTAGGTATTAACCTAAGAGAAATTTTTAAAAAAGGTCCACAAAAAGACTTGTACAAAATGTTCATAGAAGCCTTATTTATAACCGGAAAAAAAAAAGATACAATACAAAAGTCCATCAAAAGGAGAATGGATAAACCAACTGTGACTTACTCTAACAATGGTAATAAAATGGAAGGAACTACTGTTTCATACAACATCACAGATGAATGTCAAACATGCTGAGTAGAAGCAACCTTACGCAAAAGACTGCATACTGGAAGACTCCAGAACAGGCAAAACTAATTCACAGTACAAAAAATCAGAACAAAGATTGCCTCAGAGCAGAGGACTAGGGTGAGGAGTGGAGGCAGTTGACTATGAAGAGGCAAGAGATAACTTTCTGGGGTGATGGCAATGTCTTACCTTGAAAGGAGTTTGGGTTAGGCAGATGAACAGATTTGTCAAAACTCACTAAATGCACATTTATGAACTGTATATTTTTTGTAAATTTTACCTTAAAAGAAAAAATTTGTAAGCAAATATTAAATTCTAGTTAATGATATGCATGTTGAAGTATTTAGTGGAAAGTATGTTGATAACGTATATTTTGAAATGCATTAGAAGAATAAGATGATTAAGGGAGGGACAGAAAGACAGATAGATAATGAAATAGGTGTAGTAAAATATTAATGGTAGAATCTAGGTTGAGGTGTATGGATTATTCACTATATAAATTTTAGAAGGAATTTAAGCTTTCTTATATCTTTTGGTAATATAAGTGAGCAATCTTGGCTTCTAGATTCATAAAATTGACCATTAAGAAATTCAGGGTTCTCAGTAAAACAATGACCAATCCCTTTGATTTGTATTGCAGTTACTGGCATCACAGGGCAAAGATCTGTTAATTGGAAGAAAGAAAATTTCGATAAAGCAGTTTTCAAATATATGGTATTAGTAGTTCTTCAGAAAATGAAGATCACATCTGATATAAACCTTTAGCCTTTCCAAGGTTTTCTGAACCACCCAAGGCCATCTGGCAAAGTTTTTCTTCTTCAAAGTTCCTTTCCACCACTTGGGGACACTTAATTTTCAGCATCAATGGGAAAAGAAATCTACTATGCTCCATTGCACATCAGAGTAACCAATTTTTTTTTTAAAGTTATTATCATTTAAGAAAATTGGAAACTATCTCCATAATTAAATCGTTAGGAGAAAACCTCATACTGTTCAGACGCTATGACAATTGAAGCAAAATATAGGGAAACATCAACTAATTTTTCTAAACTGTTAAAATGGTTTGAATTTGGTCCCAATTTTGGATAAGGATCAGCCAAACCAATTCATCTAGTGGAAATTTAAAACAAAATACGTAATTATAAATATTTATTACATTTCCAAAACAGCAGCTAAGAAAAAAAAAAAATTTACCATTAACAAGGACTTTTATAGATTAAACAGCACCTCCAAAGCATTTTCAAACCCTGGGAAACAAACCAAGGCACAGCTAACAACATCAAGAAACCCTAAGGGGAAAGTCAAAGGATATTGGAGTCTTTTATTATAAATACACTCTCAGAAAACATATCCCTAATAAGATTTAAACAGTCCCCCAAAGAATCAGCAGCTATTTCCATCTATAACAAAATATACTTAGAGAAATCAGAATATTAAACAGTATTGTCCAAGAACTAGAAATATACCCCTATAACAGAAGAGTTAAAAAGGTAATACTTTAATATGCTATATATATTTTTTTGTGTGCAAACAGATTCCCTTTCAGAGAGAATTTTATACTGAAATATGAATTGATACATCCAAAACCAGCAATATGGCAGACTACTTGTGTAGAGACACCTCTCAGTAAAAAATATCTTAAAATGCTCAACAAAAACATCTTTTATAAAGTATGGCTGCACTGGTGGTAAAATAAGGGACACCATAGGAAGCTAGAAAAGAAAAAAATGCAATATTCCACAGGAGTTAAAAAGGGTTAGAGACAGCATTTACTCTGAGAGATTCTGTGAATTCCTGGTGGCCTAGCACCTGGTTTTAACGACCCACATATGCTGGGACAGAAGACAAACCTTAGGACCCAAGTAAAATGAGAGCTCAGATCAGAAAATCCCACATAAAGCTGGGAACCCCCATAAGGAAGTAAACTATAAAAAATCCAGCTAGTAGAAGGAAACAAGCCTATGTTGGCAAAGGCTCTGAGAAGAAGAGGGAGAGGGGAGGTGGGAAGAAAAAACATATACTGTCCTAAGAATTCCTAATGACAAAGGCATACTAACTTAGTTTGATATTTCTACTAACTCTGTGGCCTGAAAAGCCTCAAGCAGAAATTTTAAAGTGGCCTTGGATTTCTATGCTCCAGGGGCATGGCAGAAGCAAACACAGGAGTTTCAAGAACTCCTCTGGACACAGTTCAGTGAATATATGCAAAAATCTGAAAATTCACTAAACACATGAAGAAGACACCATGAGCTAGGGATCGGCAGAAACAAGAAACTACAGACTCAAACAGGGAAAGACAGCAGATACTAGAATAATTAGATACAAATATGAATGTTTAAAAATAAATGTTTTAATAGATTTAAAGCAATAAAAAGAGACTTTTTTTTTTACCCCAACATGATGCCTGGGAGAAAAACTATACCAATCTACCTATAGAAGATATATAGGGTTTTTCTGAAAATATGGGCCTTTTAAAAGAATTTCATTATATTGCTACTGACTTATGTGTCCCTTCTACTCCAGATATTTTTTTAAGTTTCTTATTGATCTCCTTAGGCGTGGTTCCTCAGAAAAATTTTAACAGTTATTTCTCTAGCCTCTGTGAAATAATTAATAATACTTAAATAAACTCTTAATTCAGAACTAGAATTCATAACTTAAAGAATTTAAGATGTGTGCTTTTATAACTATAATAATCACTTTCTTATTAATGTCTTGTAAATTTTAATGTGCAGGTAGGGCTTTTATTCCCTCTCAAAATAAATGGAACAAAACTGAGAAAATAATAAAAATAAAAAATATGCTGAAAAATAGAAAACAACAACTGACCAGGCAGATCTGAAAAGGAACCATATAGAATTTTTAAAAATAAAAAAATATAAGAAATTAAATTAAAAACTCAATACATGGGGGCGCCTGGGTGGCTCGGTTAAGTGTCTGCCTTCAGCTCAGGTCATGATCCCAGTGGGCACCTGGGATTGAGCCCTGCGTCAGGCTCCCTGCTCAGTGGGGAGTCTGCTTCTCCCTCTGCTCCTCCCCCCCTGCTCCTGATCTCTCCCTCTCCCTCTCACAACTCTCTCTCTTTCAAATAAATAAATAAAAATCTGGGTGCCCGGGTGGCTCAGTTGGTTGAGCGACTGCCTTTGGCTCAGGCCATGGTCCGGGAGTCCTGGGATGGAGTCCCATATTGGGCTTCCCCTGCTCTGCGGGGAGCCTGCTTCTCCCTCTCCCTCTGCCTGCCACTCCCCCTGCTTGTGCTCTCTCTCTCTCTCTCTCTCTCTGTCAAATAAATAAATAAAATCTTAAAATAAAAATAAAAATAAACAAAAATCTTTAAAAAAAAAGCTTAATACACAGTTAAACAGCATATTAGACACAAGTGAAAGTGTACTGGTAAGCTGGAATATAATTGAATAATTATTTAAAATGCACAGAGAAAGAAAGAAAAAGTAGGAAAGAGAGGTTATAAGATCTAGAGGACAGAGTAAGCAGGCAGGCCCAATATATATCTATTGGGAATTCCAAAAGGACAAATAGAACAGGGGAGAGGCAATATTCAAAAGAATAATCACTAATAATTTTCCAGAATTCATAAGAAACACTCAACCCTTAGATTCAAGAATGTAAGCCAGGATAAATTAAAAGAAATCCAAATCCACACACAAATGTGCAACTGCAGAACATCAAAGCCAAAGAGAAGATTTTAAGATCAGCCAGATAGATACAGAGATTACCTATAAAGACATCATGATTAAAACCAACAACTGATATCTCACCAGTAACAACGAAAACCAGAAGAAACTGAAATAGTAACGTACTAAGGGAAAATAACTGTCAATTATATAACTGTATAGTCAATGACTCTATTTTTCAAGAAAAATAGCAAAATACATTTAATTAAAACAAAACACTAACAGACCCTCACTAACTTAGCATCTAACTCAGTATATTTCAGAAACTTGTATTTCAGAAAGAAGAAAATTGTCAAAGGAAGATCTCAGAAAAAAAGGAATGGTGAGAAACAAATAGTAAACTTGTAGGTAAGTCTAAACAAATTGTTAACTGTGTAAAACAGCATAATAGTTTTTAATTTATTTCATTAAAAAATCAAGATAGAACTTAAATCTTAGAGAATAATAGCATATAAATTAGGAATAGCGGTACCTGAAGTTAAAGATTCTAAGATGTTTACATTATTTGGGAGGAGGGCAAAAATACCAATTAACTTGAACATAAATAACTGAAGATGATATGAAAATGTTTAGGGTGGGGTGCCTAGGTGGCTCAGTCGGCTAAGCTTCTGACTTCAGCTCACATCATGATCTCAGGGTCCTGGGATCAAGCTCCGTGTTGGACTCTGTGCTCAGCAGGGTATCTGCCTTTCCCTCTCCCCTTATCCTTTCCCTCTCCCCTTATCCTTTCCCCGACTTGTGCTCTCTCTCTCTCTAATAAATAAAATCTTAAAAAAAAATAAGAATAAATAAAAATAAATAAAATGTCTAGGGTACCCTCTAAAAGAACAAAAAATAAATTAAACTTAGTCAAAAGGCAAGAAAGGGAGGATGGGGTGGGGAAAACATATTAGAACAAATAAACATCACAAAATAAGATAGTAGTACTGAATCTCAATAATTTAGTAAACGGAATAAATGTAAATGGACTAAAGTCTCCAAGAAAAGGCAAAGACTGTCAGACTAAAAATTCCAAACTCAGCTACATGGTATTTACAGTAAACACATCTAAAACATAAAGATACAAGAAAAATAAAAGTAATAGACACATTATTAAAGCTGGAGAAGGTCATGATGCATGATTTGGTTTATGAGGAAGATGAAAAAATTTCTAATTTAAGTGTCCTAATAACATCAGCTAAAAATAAGGCAAAAATTGCAAGTTACAAAGAGAATTAGATAAGTTCATTGCAGTGAAAGATTTGTATCTTTCAGTAACTGATAGTCCATGTAGACAAAAAATACACAAAGCATACAAGATTTAAACAACATATTATCATGTTTCATCTTATGGACACATATAGAATTCTGCCCTCAACAATAATGTAAACATATTCTTTTCAAGAATAACAGAACTTTAATGTAAAATGAAGATAATATAGGCTATAAGGCAAGTTTCTATATGTTGAATTATATGAAATTGGTATTTGTATGTCAAAAACAGCTGAAAATCATAATTATGTATTGTTCAATCTAAGATTTCAAATACTCTAAATTTATAGACCCAAACTTCTGATAACAATTTTGTTGGAACTTGGTACCCTCTCCCCCAAAATTAAATTCCCATATATTTGGAATATTAAAAATATCTAAGTAACTGAGGAGCTAAAGAAGAAATAATAATAAAAACAAAAAAACCCTGAGAATTAAACATTGAATGTTCTATTTATCAAAATTGTGGGAATTAGCAAAAATGATACATAATGGAAAACATACAGCCTTAAGTGCTTATTTTTAAGTATAATGATTTTTTCTTCCAATTTAAGAAGTTATAAAAATTAAAAAATAAACTTTCCCCAAATAATAGAAAGCAGAGATTAATGAAGTAGAAAAATAGAGAAGAGCAACAAAACCAAAAGTTTGTTTTTGAAAAGGCTAACCAAATTGATAAACCTCTAACAAGCCTGATCAGAAAAGAGGGGTGATGGGGCGCCTGGGTGGCTCAGTGGGTTAAAGCCTCTGCCTTCGGCTCAGGTCATGATCTCAGGGTCCTGGGATCGAGTCCCACATGGGCTCTCAGCTCAGCAGGGAGCCTGCTTCCCCCTCTCTCTCTGCCTGCCTCTCTGCCTACTTGTGATCTCTCTCTCTCTGTCAAATAAATAAATAAAATCTTTAAAAAAAAAAAGAGGGGTGAAAGATAGGCAGAGATCACAAGACTACAAATAAACATAATTAAAATGAAATGCAACTATAGATGGAGCAAAGTTAAAAAAATTTAGAAGAAAATATTATTAATAACTTTATGCTAGCAAATTTGAAAGCTTAAATGGACAAATTCTATAATAAATTAAATTCCTGAAAAAAACTAAAAAAAAAAAAAAAAAGAAATAGAGAGAGAAGCTGAATGTTTCTACAGTTACTGAAGAAAGTGAATTAATCATTAAAAAAAAAAATCCCACCAAGAAAACCCCACACTCAAATAGTTTTACAGGAGAGAAAAGAAAAGGAATAAACTTACTCCCAAATTCATTTTATGAAGGTAATACAACCTTAATGCCAAACCAAACAAAGGCAATATAAGGAAGGGAAAGTACATATCAATCTCAGTCATGATAATAAACACAAAATGTACTAAATCAAATATTACCACATTGAACCTAATTATATTTTTAAAAGGTTTGTTTCATGAACACATGGTTGATTTAACATGAGAAAAATCTGTTCATTTATTTACTAAAGACTGAAGGAGAAAAATTATATGATCATCTCAATAGATTAAGAAAAAGTATTCGATAATATTCAATAACAATGATAAAAACTATTAGTAAGTCAGAAATACAAGAAAACATCCTGCAAGTTATAAAGAATATCTATGAAAAACCAAGAGTAAACATCATGCTCAATGGCAAAACATTAAAAGCACTCTATAAAATCAGTAATACTGTAAAGATGTCTGTTATCTCCATTTCCAACATTTACCGGAGGTTTGGTCAATATCAGCATGTATGTCCACACAGACAGACAGACAGACACACACACACACACACCCCCAAATATAGAAGGACTTGGAAGGAGGAAATAAAATGCCATTATTTTTTATTTATATCAATTGTCTTTATAGAAAACCCAAAAGGATTAGTACATTTATAAACTATTTGGAATTAAAAAGAATTTAGAAAGTATTTTGTGTATACACAAAAGCCAACTGCACATGTAAACCAGCAATAACATTAGAAAAAGTAAATTTTTTAAAGATGCCATTTATAATAAAATAATTTAATTATAATTATAAAGAAGTATAATTGTTGCAACAAAATATATGTAAGAACTTTATGAAGAAAATAGTAAATGTTATTAAAAGATTTTAAAAATCTATATAAATATGGAAAAGTACTATAGTAAGAAAATGAATTATCTTAAAAGTGTAAATTGCAAAAAAAAAAAAAAAAGTGTCCACTGCCCTCCAAAATTAATCTATAGAATCAATACTATTTCCTTCAAATTCCCACCAAGTTTTTCACAGAACTTGAAAAGCTGATGTTAAGATTTATTTAAAAAAAAAAATGGACAAGAATGGTCAAGGAACTACTGTAAGAGAAAAACTGGTGGGTGAATAGGGGGTTGGAAACCTGACCTACCAGATATCAAAAATTATTTTAAAATTATAACAATTAAGACTGAAGATTTGGCAGTGAAATAAGAGTTCAAAAAGAGACCCACATGTATACAGAAAGTTGATATACTGCAGAGAAGTCAGTGCAGATTAGTGGAGTCAGGATAAATTATTCAAGAAATGTGTGAGGACATTTAGAAAAAGTAAAATTGTATCTCTAGTCTACATCATACACAAAATTTCAGATGAATTAAGAATTTAAATGTAAACATCAAAACATTTAAACTTCAGGATGTATAGATGTTGATGATGTCATGGATGGGAAAAAATTTCTAAATGATAACATGTTGAAAATAAAGCAAAAAAAAAGAAATTTAAATAAAAAAATTTAGCAGTTTGGTTCACCAAAAGACACCCTAAAGAGGTTGAGAAAACAAGTCACAAAGTGAGAAGAAATATTTAAAACACATATAACTAACAAAGAACAATATCCAAGATATATAAAGAACTCCCATAAATCAATATGAAAAAGACAAACAATCCAAAAGAAAAATGGACAAAGATGTTTTTTAAAGGGCATTTTATATAAGAGAAATGATAAATGGCTCATAAACATATGAAAAGACACTCAACTTCTTTGGGAATCAGAGAAATACAAATTAAAAGGACAATAAGATACCCAAGTATTGGTTAGGACATGGAGCAATGGGAACTTTCAAACCTGGCTCACGGGAGCTTAAATGGCTACTACTATTCTGTAAACATTTTAGTATCAGTAAAGCTGAAGATGCATATTCCATGACTCAGAAATTCCATACCTGGGAATATACTATAGAAAAATTTTTGCACATATGTACCAGAAGACAAATACAAGAATGTATTATCTTACTTGGTGGGGTCAAAATGAGAAATTATTATGAAATGTTTAAGAATCATACAACATATTCATCCAAAATTGGTATTTATGGAACATATAAATATTCTCTTCATGAACTTCTTATTCATTAAATATTAAAATCATTAATAAATGTCAATAATATCATTTGTAAATACAGAGATAAAACACACCTGACAGATCAATTTTTGTTATATCATGAATGACTTTATGTTCACACTGATAGGCATATATACTTTAATCACCAAAGACTAAACTAAGCATTTAGGAAAGAAAATCCTTTTTGAAGATTATCTTGAAGATTATTTCGATTTAATCAGGATTAAAAATAAATAACACTTTTATCCTTATCAACTTTAAATAAAATAAATTTTAGTTTTAATATCATACTTAATCAGAAAATATACAAAAGAAAACAATAAGCATATGAAGAGCCTGGTGTCCTATGATCTTCCTTAATAACAATCCATTTTCAAGAGACTGTAATCTACTCAACAGAAAGCATTCTACCAAAGATATTAATCAGATTCTAAGAAAATTCGCACTCGAAATAAACAATATGCCACTAAAACCAAAACAATGTAGGTATTAGCAGCTATATAAGAGGTTAGCCTCTATCTGATGAGTCATTTCTAAAATGATGAACGTCTACGTCTTTGCTTTGAAGTGCTTTCTATTCAAGTTGGAAAATATAAAAAGGTAGGAATCACCTACAAAGTAGGTTGACTGAGAAATTTTTCTTCATTTTCCATATTCTTATTTGACTCTATGCAAACATCAAACTAAGAATGGCAAAAATGAGTCTCTCTTCCTACCTATTAATACTAACTTTTTCTCTGTTTTCTCAAGGCATTTTACTTTCAGCATCCAAGTCCATAAGAAATTTAGAAGATGACATGGTATTTAATACATTCAGGCTGGGGAAAACCTTTCAGAAGGAAGATACTCCACAAAAATCAGCTGTTGCTCCTTCTCTGGAACAATATAAAAATGATGAGAACAGTTTCATGAATGATGAGGAAAACAAAAATTCAAAGGTGAGTGGCAATGTGACTTTTCCTTTCTTCAATGGAAATTTGAATGATTTTTATGATACCTTTGAAAGTAAAATTGATACTTTTATAAATAGAAGTATATATAAACAGTCACATTAGGCTTTAGGACAACTGATGAAATTTCATACATACCAAGTTGTTCTTCCACTCTGGACAACACCTCGTATCCAAAAGTTTTTTCCCCAAAAATTTTTATCTAATGTATTTTTAAAGAGTCAAAACAGTACAGAGCATCTTTGAATTGACCAATGAGAATATTATACAAATACATTATAGTTCTATTACCAGTAAGACAGCTAAAACACAGATCAACCTTTTCTTTACAGAACACAGGCTCCAAACATAATTTCTTAAATCATGGTCTGCCATTGAATCTGGCTATAAAACCTTATCTTGCACTAAAAGGATCTGTAGCTTTTCCAGCCGAAAATGGAGTTCAGAATACTGAATCAACACAAGAAAAGAGAGAAATTGGGGATGAAGAAAACTCAGCTAAATTTCCTATAGGAAGGAGAGATTTTGACAGTGAGTAGTCTTTTAAAAAATTCAATTCTTCTATCTTAATACCATGAAAATAGAACTCTGAGTTTAACTGGATTTGGATCCAATCTTAACAAAATCAAATAAGACCATGGTTCAATTAAGTGACTGCTGCCAAAGATGTGGGATTAAAAGGCATTTAAGAATTATTGTAATTTTGATTTATTCAGAATTAGCTGTATTAGATCCATTCTCTCATTTCTAATAAATTTTGTGTGATAATAATAGTGCTTTACATAATTTAAATCTTTTTTTTTCCTCCAGTGCTCAGGTGCATGCTGGGAAGAGTCTATCGACCTTGTTGGCAAGTCTGAAACCTGTTGGACCACATCATCTTTTCTGAAGAAAACAAAATCATTTAATTGTCTGTCAGGGAAAAAGCCCTTAGCATTACTATGACTTGTGTTATTTTAAATGTTTGTTTCAAAAGAAAGCAGCTACTAACATATATCTGTAGCCTAAATGACATGCTTTATCTGTGCATTAAACTTTGTGAATATTCTGCATAATAATGACTTACTAGTATTTTTTAAATGCTTAACATACTAACCTTATATATACTTCAGACCAACATAATAAAGAATCATAACTTATGCCTTGCTCTCTTAAAAATTAAGTAGATGCCTTTGGTGAATAGTTTAATATATATAGAAATCTAAAGCACATAAAAACAAATTCATAGTCTAAAAAACTGAGTTAGCTTTGTCTGGCCAGTAATCAATTTGTCCTTGGCTGTCCACTTGTTGTTTTTTGCTATTCTGCCTACTTTGCCACATGATTTATTCTGGAAATTGTTTGATGTCTCAGGTATCTTAACATTTTTATGTTGAGGTGGTTCATTTCCATTATCACAGAGATTATTTTTATCATCTAAATCCACCTGTTTCCTTTTTGAGCTTTTATTTCCTGTCTGACAACATGATTTTCTTGCTACTTTTTCAATTTTACTTCTGTCCAGATGAACATTTCCAGAACTTGTTCCAATTGTTGGCCTTCCAACAGATGAATTTACACGTTCTGTTATGCAAGATGAAAAGAGGAAAGAAATTACATAATATTTAGAATTTTTTTACAACAAACTTTAAAAATCACTAAAGAATATTAAAAAATTTAATTTGCAATCACATAATGCTATAAGTTACATGATTAACAAATACAGCTACATTACTAGCACATTACTTTCCATTTACCATATCATTTTTTTATCCCTCCAAACAACAAATATTTGCTTTCTTTGAATGCATGACACTTAATCTTTAAATGCTACAAGTTATTTCTTAAATACATTTAGCTAAACTGTGTCCTATTCCTCCTAGATTTGTACCCAGGTTTAACTTTTTAAATAAACCTATCTTAAAAACATAAACCTTTACATTCCACATTTCATATTTTGCAAAACAAAATCTCGTTTTACTTAAGTTAAAGCCAATTTGGGGTGCCTGGGTGGTTCAGTCGGTTAAACATCTACCTCCTGCTCAGGTCATGTTCCCAGGGCCCAGGGATCAAGCCCAACACATTGGCACCCCACTCGGGGAGGAGTCAGCTTCTCCCTCTGCTCTTCTCCCTGCTCATGCTCTCTCTCTCTCAAGCGCGCTCCTTCTCTCTTTCTCTCTCTCAAACGAATAAATAAAATCTTTAAAAAAACAATTAATATACTAGAATTAAATAGTTGCTTAATTACTCAAATAAGCTCAATTACCAGAAAGGTCATTTTCCATGTGAAGTACATACAAAGGCTTGGATGCTGAATTAACATCATTCCATTTATCTTTGCTTATTGTGCAGTCATCTTTATAAGTACAAGCAAACTGGGATCTAATTAAGGTTTGCTTCATCTAGTAACAGGAAGAAAGAAGAAAGCATACAATTTTTTATTTGATTTATTTTTTTTAATCCAGATAGAAATATACTCTACGGTAATCAAGATATAAAATTTCCCTTAAAAATTCCATTATTCATTGGGAATTTTTAATCCTTGATGTTTCATAGTTTACAAACTCATCCATTGCTACACCGGCAGTTTTGTGCTTTTCAGTAATACCAGCTTTACGCAACTTTTTATACTTTTTAACTGTTTAGAAAAATTAATTTTAGACTCCAGAATATGTGACTACTTGAATATTTAGGAAAATAAGAAAGACGATTCAAATATATCATTCTAGGAAGATATGACCAAGTGATTTAACGGTCAAATATTCAAAATAAACTCTTCCATTTATCTTCAAAGATCATAAATAGGAGAAAATCAGAAAGCTAAATTTAATTCTTAACCACGAAAAAGGATGTCAAAAAAGTAGTTTTGGAAATGTATTCTACAAACATAAAACCAGTGGCCATTTTAGGGACAGAAATTAATTTCAGAACAAAGTAATCTATATGGATAATGCAAATTTCAGTAATTATAGCTGATGTGTAATGACATTCAGTTATCATAGAGAGATAGCTTCAAATTGAGATGTAAAATCCTTTTCAGAAATAGATGTTTCAATTTCAGATAAATGAATAAAGAAGACATCAACAATTCAAAAATTTAACACTTCTAAGCATAACTGTATTATGTTGAATATTACTTAGAAAATACTGATTGATAACAATGTTTATAAAGTCTGAAACAGCACAATTTTATATTTCATATTCAGTAGTTAAATATTATGTTATACATTCAGAGAGATCATTGCATTAACCAACTTAGATGTTAGCAAAGATAATGGCAGTGAAATCCACAGACTAAAGTTTAAAAAAAATTAGATTAATCCAGTTGCTTCATAAAAGCAAGTGTTTCCAGGGAGCGCCTGAGTGACTCAGTTGGTTAACTGTCCAACTCTTGATTTCGGCTCAAGTCATGATCTCAAGGTCCTGAGATTGAGCCCCAGGTCAGGCTCCAAGTATAGTGGGGAGTCTGCTTCTCTCCTTCTCCCTTTACCTCTACCCCTCCCCCATGCTTTCGTTCTCACTTGTTCTCTTTCTCTCTCTCTCAAATAAATACATAAGTGGATCTTTAAAAAAACAAGAAAAAGCAAGTGTTTCCAGGATGACAAGTTTTATATTCTTCTGACTAATGGTGTCTATGAGAGCTCCCATTCCCACATCACTAAAAATTATGTTTACTTTGCTTGAAAATTAAGACGATTAGAGTTCGATATCTTCCATTTTAAGCACAAAAATTCACAAAATTGAAAAAAAAATGTGAAAATGTAAAAGATCAAAAACTATTTTAAAAAGTAGAAGAGAGTAGTAGGCTCTTGATTATGGATGATGAACTACAACCCAATATCTTCGTGAATCTCTATGAATACAACTACTATTATACAGTTTCCATCATGAGATGCCCTAAAATATAATCCAAGGTTTTAACTACTCCTTTCTGGACTTTATTAACTCCATAAGTAAAGAATTAAAACAAACGATAAAGCTATTAAAATAAATTTTGTTAATAAAATGAACTTTGTAAAGTTTATACTATATCACATCGTTACTGTAACAACATTATCAAAAACCTTTTATTGCTTTCTGCAAAATCAGTACTAACTGTTCACGATATCTTTATTATTATTATTATCATTACTATTGTCTGTGACATTATACAACATTTATTTCATTTCACCAGAGTTATTGCTTGGAAAGAATAAACTTATTCTGGGCAAATAAACGTAATGACCATAATGAGTTATAAAGAGTATGGTAAGACCATGAAGGCAAATGAATGCTAAGTGGCTGGCTAGGATTGCTTTCATAGCACCCAGATAGTGAATGCACCTGTGGGTGGCCTGGTGGACTTTAGCATCCCACCACAAAACCTTCATCAGCCCCCCCATAAAACACTCTAAATAAAAATACATTAATTGTATTACTTGGGACAGAAAATTGATGTTTTCTCAATCTCGTGGTTAGCAAAAATAAACATTTCTTTAGAAAGCTGTGTTATTTTTAATAATTTTTGACACATCTAAGTAAAAACCTTTCCTTGCTGTGTAAATACAGTCACAAAATAGGTGTCATAGTCCTCCTTACACTAGATTTCCTCTCTTCAGGCCTCCTATAGAGAAATTCATGAGCCTCAGTGACAGTAGGGTAATTTCAGAAAAACAGAATTACAAGGCAATGGATTCTTAAAATACTGAGAATGGATTCAGATGTGAAAGGAAATAGTTAACCACTTTATTTACCATAAAATATATTATTTATAAAAATATCAAAACATGAGAACCACAACAATTCTACAGTAATCTTTGGATAGTTATATCCAAAAGCAATAACTGAGTAGTTACATTCAAGGTATTTTTTTTCTTTTTGTAAAAGATTTTATATGAGTTTTCTTTTCCCTGCCCTGTACAAAAATCTCTTTTTGTCAATTATGACTTATTAAGTTCCAACTATAGGCACACAGAATACTAAAGAGATTACTAAGATGGCTCCTATAGTTACAAAGACATTCCACTTATAAAATCTGCTGTTGACACACAGCTGGAAGAAATAATAAACTGGATAACAGACTCAAGATTGAAAAGATGTCAGAAAGCTAGAACCATAAGTAGAAAACAATAAGATGACAATGAGTGAGGATAAACAAAGTCCTGTATTTAAGTTCAAAATATCAATTACAGATGAGGATGAGGAAAACCTAACTTAAAAGCAACATATGAAAAAGAGCTAGAGATTCTCATTGATTATGAACCTGACCGGAGCCAACAATGTGCTATCTGGCTAAAAAGATCAGCACGAAAAGACAATGATGTGATGGGAAAGGCAACAGATTTGTAGTTAAAAGACCTGCCTTCTAATACTGGCCCTATCACTTATAAACTAGATGATTTCGGGTAAACTTATGAACCTCTCTCACTTACCCACACATACATGGGAAGGATATTTATCTTACAGAACTGTCAGAAGTAAATAAAGTTAAAAATTTGAAAGGACTATATAAGTTCTAGAGAGCCATGTAGATACCATGCAATTAATTAATGTAATAACATCTATGAAGACGGTTTTTCTGTAGAGTAGAAATCTGTTAAATTAGATTCCTCAGGACCAGCCAACTCTAAAATTATTCTAGGAATGCAACTCAAAAACTGAACTTATAACCAGCATCTTCATTTTAGTTATTAAAACAATACAAGCTGCACTGGCTTGTATTTATAGCATAAAAGAGATTGCTTTTCCTTTGTTCATAAAAGTTGAATTTTTCTGCACAGGATTAGTGGCCACATAGAATTGAGATTACTTCCTGTTGCAAATCTTCCAAATCTCTCTGTGTATTTGATTTGGAATCACAAACAAGCAAAACAATTCCCTCTTGAAAGTGCTTTTGAAGTACTAAACAACTAAGAATAATGTCCAGATTCATACATGGCTGTTAAAATCATTTTATGTTCAAGTCACATGAGAGAAAAGGATTGAACATTTTCCTTTGTAGAGTGATTTCCCCCCTTTGGAAAGATTTCTATCCACAGTAAAATTGCAATGAACTTCAAACTTGCCAAGAATTGGAAAAGTCCTTTTGCCACAAGCTCTTTTTAAATTAGAATTATTAGTAGGTTCCCAGTTTGAGGAAAATAGTACTTCACATAGGAAAGCCTGACTCCAGTTAAATTAAAATAAATGAGTCAAAATACTGTAAAGTCACAGTTATTCCTGGAGTTAGCCATTAATAAGATACTGAAAGTGCTAAGACCCATTATGCTGATAAATATATCAACAAGTTTGAAAAAGGAAATTATTCTCAACATACTTATTAAATATGGAAATGAAAATATTCTAAATTTATCTTTTCATTCTTACATTATTATCTTTTCAAAAGAACAGATTTGCTACCCCTAACAGAGTATGGATTGTAAATACATCAAATAAGCCATTTCTTAATCAGTGAAATTTCATTTATTTTGTTAAATAGCAGAAAGATAATATTTTCGACCTAAGTAGTAGCATTACTTTTTTTTATGACTCTTCACTATAATTACTATGTCTTTTATTTACTCTTTGGAAATAGTATAAAGTCTTTGAAGTCTTATATCTGAATACATATTCTTGCTCTTTTATTTACTAACTATATGATCTAGAAAATGATTCCTTCTAGAATGATTAATTGGGATGAAGGATATAAAATGTCTAATATAACACTTGACACTTAGTAGGTACTCAATAAATACCAACTTCATTATTTTAGCCCAATGAATTCAACTTTAGTTCAGCCTAATAAAAACATCTCATATTCATTCTAATGAAAAAACCTGCTCACTCTGTTAAAGTCTTTGCTTAATGTCACCTTCTCAAAGAGACCCCTACTAAGCATCTTATCTAAAACCAAAACACACACAGGAACACATTCTCCTAACTCCCTTCACTAGTTTTGTTTTGTTTTGTTTTTGGGTTTTTTTTTTTTGGGGGGGGTTTTTTTAAAGATTTTAGTTATTTATTTGACAGACAGAAAGAGAGCACAAGCAAGCAGAACAGGAGGCAGAGGGAGAGAGAGAAGCAGGCTCTCTGCTGAGCAGGGAGCCCGATGCGGGGCTTGACCCCAGGACCCTGGAATCATGACCTAAGCCAAAGGCAGCCACTTAACCAACTGAGCCAACCAGGCACCCCATCCCTTCCCTAGTTTTATTTTACTCCACAGCACCTTCTAATGTTCTACATAATTCACTTGTTCATTATTTGCCTTTCCCAACTAAAATGAAGCTCCATGAACAAAATCCTTAGTTTGGCAACCAGTGGTGACCTGCTCTGGCCTTCCTGTGGCCCTCCCCGCCTTACTGGACTTGTGATGGCCTCTTCCTCTAGGCTCAAGGGCTGACTATTTATGGCAAGGGTGATGAGGAGTAGAGTGTGCCCACCTCTTAGTGGAGTGTCCCTAAGAGTATAGAATAGAACAAGGGTTGAAAGAGGGTATAGGGATGGGCCAAGGACTTCTATTTAAATTCTTGTACCCCAGCCCCACAAATACCCGGGGAAGATTTGCCCATGAGGGCAGGGCAAAACATTTGTCTGTTTTGTTCACTGATGTATCCCCAGTGCCTAGGACATAGCCTGGTACCCAGAGGCATTTGATAGATGTTTGCTGAATGAATCAATTAAGTAAAATTTTAAGACTATAACAGATATATGCAAGAGGAAAGTATGAGGGAACAGAGACATAAGTAAGCAAAGGCTTGGAGGAAGAAAAAAATTTACAGAATAGATTCTACTCTTTAATAGAGAGAAAGGACACCATATGATACAGAAATGAGAGAAGTAGACTGGCAAAGAACAGCTAAATCACCCCAAGGATAAAAGCATTGAGATAGAAAAAGATGTACAAAATAAAATCTACTATCTTCAACAGAGTGGTGAAACCATTTGGTAAAGAACAAGAGAGATGCATACACACAGAGAAAACCTAAATCACATTTGGGTACTGAGAATCATGCAGCTGAGTCCTTAAGCCCCATTATATCCACTGGCCCTTTAAAGTTTTTAAGAGTCCACCTTTCTCAGGTTCTCATGCACATATCCTTACAATAAGCCCTACAAAGAATAAGCGTTCCCCCAAACCACAGAAGTCATATTTTCCTTAACCTTGCCCCACACTATTCACTTATTTTGTACAACTACCCAATATATAGTCTATACGAGTGAGATAATCTAATACTTTCATCAGGTTATTTGCTTGGCTTGGCAGTCTCTCTTCCATTCTCTCTGCCTATTTAAATCTTATTCTCATCTCTCGCAGTCAGAGCACCATTTCCTCTACTTATTTGTCTCCCGTTATTCCTTTTGTAGGTATCTCTAAACTACCAGAACTGCAACTGTTTTAATATGCTAGCCACATGTCGTTCACCAATTAAAATTAAATTAAATTAAAAATCCACTGCCTCAGTTGCAATGGCCACATTTCAAGTGCTTAATAGCCATGTGTGTTGACACAGTTACAGAACATTTCCGCAGAAAGTTCCACTGGAGAGCACTATTCTAGAACAAAGCTTTATCATCTATACCCTGTGGCACTTTTTTTTTTTTAAGATTTTATTTATTTATTTGAGATAGAGCAAGAGAGAGAGAGCACACAAGCGGTTGCTGTGGGGCAAAGGGAGAGGAAGAAGCAGACTTGCCACTGAGCAGGGAGCCTGATGCAGGGCTCAATCTCAGGACCCCAGGATCATACCTGAGCCGAAGGCAGACACTTAACCAACAGGCGCCCCATCCTGTAGCACTTTTATGTGCTGCAAATGGATTCTCAAAGGACTCTAGGACATTGTTTTTTGCTGGGTCTGTAATATTGGAACCCCTATGCAACTTTATATTAGTAAAAAAGACCTCACATCTGTTCCCCATGTCTTCTAACTACCACCTAATGTAAAAGAACCAATTAAGCTTTAGAAAAAAATTACTTATATCTTCTAGAAACACCATTTCTTCCTATTTTCTCCTCTCATTCTGGGACTCTAATTAGACACGTTAGACTTTTTCTAATTGTTCTAATGACCCATCTTCAAGTCCAGGTTTACCACCGAATGCTATGTGCAGTTTACTACTAAGCTCATGTAATGAGTTGTTAATTTCAGATGTTTTTACAGTTCTGGGAATGACTCTATACAGTTTTACAGATTTTAATTCTCTGCTGGTATTCCCCAACTTTTCATCCATTTTTCCCGTCTTTTCCTATGATTACTTTTATATGTCAAAAAATTTTTAATCCATAGTCTGCTAATTCAAATATCTGGATTATTTGTAAGTCTGCCACTGTTTTTAGTCTTCTCTCTTAATTAAAAGACAAATCTTCCTATCTCTTTTCATGTCCAATATATTTTATTTCATGCTGGATACTGTGTACAGAGAAACTGTAAAGGCTCCAGATGAAGAACCTTATTCTACCTAGAAGGGTTACTCTTGTATCTATTAAGCAGACACAGCAAAGGGCTAATAACCTCAGTGCAGTCAGGGACTGAGTTCACTAGCTAGGTTGCAACTTGTCATAACTTACATTCGACTTCTGGTTCTTATCTCTTCCCTGGGAATGTCCCTCCCAGGCTTCAGTCAAGAACTTTGAGAATTTCTATCGTCTCTGACCTAAAAGTCTGGAGGATTCATTCTGTCTTTCAGAGGTTTTTAACATTATGCTCTTTGGCCTCCCACCTTACTTCATTCCCAAATATAATAAGTATGTGAAAGGAGACAGCTATGTGTTGAAGGAAGAGCCCACTCCTCAAGCAGAGCCTTGTCTTCTAGCTATTTCAAGAGCATAGGTGATTTTAGTTTACCAAATTGAAGCTTCTTAGCCTCCTGCTCAGTTTCAAAATCCAGCATATGTGCAATAGGTAAAAATAACCGTGCATTCAGGGATCCTAAAGTTTCCAAATTGTTGCCACTGCCTCAAGATACCATAATCTTTGTTGGTTCCTCTTTTCCTCAGTAGAGGTCTTTTATCTGGGCCAACATTGACCCTTCGCTCATACCTAAAACTGGCAAATAAGTTCAGGGAAGAAAGCAGTTGACAATAAGCTGCTCACCTCAGAAGGACTTTACCCTCCTCAGATTTTTAGTTTACTTAAACTGCTTTGCTTACATAGCTTTCCTATGTCTTTAAAATATATTCTCCTCTATTTATCTGCTTTTTGTTACTGTAGCAGAAATGGTATTCTGCCATGACCTACTATATCCTAGTTCAAAACAGAAGCCTCCAAGTCTGTGAGTGATTTCTTGAATCTGTTCCCTCCTTATTTGAGAGCATTTTATTTTCTCCTTAGTTACATTTTGAAGGCCACATACTTTCTGTTACTCCTCATTTTTCAGTAGCCTGAGGAGTGGTGGAGGCAGAAGTAGCATTTATCAGAGGATATAGACAGTTTGAAAACATTTCTTGGTTCTCCACTCTCTCCTAAGAGTTTATTATATGTTATATGTACTATAAGAAGTTTTACTCCTTCTAATTAGCCACTATATCTCATTCAAATGGAAGGGGATCATTTAGATAATTTCCCCAGTACATTATGTGGCATTAGAGGCTTCATTTGTGTATGTAAGTTCCAGGGTTCATCTTTCACATTTAAGCCACATTACTATCTAATTGCTACTTCTACTATTTCTCTGATAAGGGGGAAAAAAAAAAAAGAATGCACACACTTAGTTGGCTCCTCAGTTTGGGAAGTATTAGTGATAATTCTCAGGATTTGTCAACCTACTAGTATAGTATCCAGGGACTGGGTTATATGAAGTCGCTAAGTCATGCTGTGCCTCTTCCCTCCGAAATCTTCAGTTTCTTTCCTTGGCCATCGTTTTTGAAGTTATTGTATCTAATTGCATTATTTTTTATTGTTTGTTCTTGGTGAATGTTTTTGCTAGTTGTTATTATTTTATAAACATTTTAAGGGAAGAGAAATTTTATGAGTTAAGCTACCATTTTAATTTGGATATACTCAGAGTTTTCTAAGACTCTAAAAGTTAATATTGGATATCTAATTAAGAATTTTCTAACGCCATGAGCACTGGACTGCCTGACTGCTTACAAAGGTACCAGAGTTATTGCCAGTCTATTTTTCACACTACCTGAGCCCTAATTTTTCACTCTCTACTCCATGTTTTAAAGATGCAGTATTTTCCTGATCGGCTCACTTAACTTACTAAATCAGTTAATGCTGATTATTCTATGTATTACTGTATGTATATGGGCAAAAACATTAGGCTCAAAATAAGGAAAAGACCTGTCATGTGACTTTTCAGTTGTGCCTGATGTGCAAAATCTGCTAAATCAAGCTGAAAGGACTAAAACTAATTAATTTATAGGGATATAAGGAGGTATCTTCTTGAAAATCTTTTAAGAAAGAGGTATGAGGTACTTGTATAAACTGCTTGGAATTGGGGGTGGGGTGGGGAATGGGATGTAAACATTTTCTAAAGGTTCCTATCAAAACCATGAAGGTTCAGGAAGAAACTTCTGATTTCTATCACAGGGGTATTTATTTGACCGTCACGGACAAGTTTTCTAATAAGCAATAGTAGGAAATAAAACTCGAGGACTTAAAATGAATATGGTTTCACAAGATTTTGTGATCAGAGGTGTTTCTATTTTTATTTATAAATGGGAAACTAAAATCTTCTTAAGTTAATTTGCCCCATATAATAATGACATGAATACTTCACAATCAATTACTATCTATAACACCAAAATTCTAAGTTCCCTAATATTTTCTATTTTTGAGGGGCTCTTTCCAAGACACTATTTCGACTACAGATCATATATTCTTTTCCTGACTAAAAAAAAACCCTATGCAAAAAGAGCAAAAGTAAACAGACAACAAGATAAAAAGCTGTTAAACTACTTTTCTATAGTTACTTAGTAATAAATATTAGTAACATTTTTTGTTATTCCAACAAAATACTTTAGCTAGCTATGGTTCAGCTGTATACCTGGCTAAACCAATTATTTTCACACTTTGCTTTTATAAAGACCACTATACAGTAAAATACAATCATAAACACCAATTCCTTCCTCTCTCTATTGCCATTTAGTGTAAGAGCCAAGTAGACTAAGCCTATGAAGTAACAGAAGCAATGTAAATTTAATCTCATTAGTATTTAACCATGGCTTTGCACACTGGCATAAAATATTTCATAGTAGTTATGAGATCTTAGATAAGGTGTTTTCTCAGGCTTTTGAGACTGTATTAGATAATCTCTCCTCTACTTCCCAAAACTTTCTAAATTTGTCTATACATTTTATAGTAATTAGCTAACTCTTAGCAGTTTCTAAAAAAAAAAAAACCTCATTCTTCATATAGACATGATCGTTTTGATTTTCTTAATTCTAACAAAATATCCCAATGATCTCTTTTTAATTTAAATTCAATGAATTAACACATAGTGTATTATTAGTTTCAGAGGTAAAGTTCAGTGATCCATCAGTTGCATATAACACCCAGTGCTCATACATCATGTGCCCATCACCCCATTACCCCTTTCTCCCATCCCCCTCCCCCCAGCAAACCTCAGCTTTTTTCCTATGGTTAAGAGTCTCTTATGGGGGGGCGCCTAGGTGGCTCAGTGGGTTAAAGCCTCTGCCTTCGGCTCAGGTCATGATCTCAGGGTCCTGGGATCGAGCCCCACATCGGGCTCTCTGCTCAGCAGGGAGCCTGCTTCCCCCTCTCTCTCTCTGCATGCCTCTCTGCCTACTTGTGATCTCTCTCTGTCAAATAAATAAAATTTTTTTTTTCAAATAAATAAAATCTTAAAAAAAAAAAAAGAATCTCTTACGGCTTGTCTCCCTCTCTGATTACATCTTGTTTTACTTTTCCCTCCCTTCGTCTATGCTCCTGTTTTGTTTCTTAAATTCCACACATGAGCGAAATCATATAATTGTCTTTCTCTGATAGATTTATTTCACTTAGCATAATACCCTCTAGTTCAAACTATGAAAAGAGCCGAGATGTCCATTGACAGATGAATGGATAAAGAAGATACGGCGTGTGTGTGTGTATATATATATATACACACATATATACACATATATATACAGATATATATATATTACTCAACCAATGGATAAAGAAGATATGGCGTGTGTGTGTATATATATATACATATATATATATATATACATATATATATATATATTACTCAACCACCAAGAAAAAGATGAAATCTTGCAATTTGTTAAAACATGGATGGAACTAGAGGGTATTATCCCAATGATCTTTAAATGAAAATATCAAAGTTTATCAGTATCCATAGCATGGAAAAAAATTAAAGAATTTATACATTAAATTTCTGGTTCTAATAAAGTCCAAAGAATGGATTTTTTTTATTAACATATAATGTATTATTTGCTTCAGGGATATAGGTCTGTGAATCATCAGTTTACACAATTTACAGTACTCACCATAACACATACCCTCCCCAATGTTCATAACCCAGCCACCCTATCTCTCCCACCGCCACCCCCAGCAACCCTCAGTTTGTTTCCTGAGATTAAGAGTCTCTTATGGTTTGTCTCCCTCCCTGGTCCCATCTTGTTTCATTTTTTCCCCTCCCTTCCCCCCACAACCTCCTACCCTGCCCCTCAAATTGCTCATATCAGAGAGATCATATGATAATTGTCTTTCTCTGATTGACTTATTTCGCTTAGCATAATACCCTCTAGTTCCATCCACATCGTTGCAAATGGCAAGATTTTGGGGGTTTTGATGGCTGTATTCCACAGCCATCAAACGGCTTTGTATATACCACATTGTATATAGCACATCTTCTTTATCTATTCATCTGTTGATAGACATCTAGGTTCTTTCCATAGTTTGGC
>CM052897.1:16336285-16378054 GCA_028534135.1 Potos flavus
TTTTAGCCATTCTGACTGGTGTGAGGTGGTATCTCACTGTGGTTTTGATTTGTATTTCCCTGATGCCGAGTGACATTGAGCACTTTTTCATGTGTTTGTTGGCCATTTGGATGTATTAAAGAATGGATTTTTTCAAAAAAGGTTTTATGCCTTGACTATAAGTACTTATATAACAAAGAATTAACAAATTTTACTCATAGAAAAATTGTATAAAACACTGTAATATAGTCCATAGGTATTACGTACTGACAACTAAAAATAACCAAAATAAAGACAAGACTTACTAATAGAAACTAAATGGGTTTTGGGTATGAAACTGATAATAACTAAAAGTTCTGCTAATTGGGACTAACTTTCCAAATGGGAATATAAAGAGCATACAAATTATAGTTCTCAAAGTTGTATCAAGAGAAATAACTGCTTGATAATTAAAGGTAATTGTAAATTTTACATGAAAATTTTGTTGAACAAATGAATGAATTTCCAACTACAGAAGAGTATATCTAGCACATAGTAGATGCTCAATAAATGTATGCTGAATGAGTTAAGATTAAGTTTCTTTTTGAAAAATAAGATCAAGAAAATTTTAAACATTTAAAAAACATAATATTGGCTACTTACAGGCACAAATGTTTGAAATGAGGACAGGAAAACTTAGTTCAAATCAAATAAAGATATAAAAATATAAAGAATAACTCTAGTCAATAAACAATGTGAAATGTTCATCTTGGCTTAATCTACAATTAATGATATCCTGCATTGTAATGTCTTCAGACAGGAACAAAATGGAATTTATAAAGTCTCTCAAGATTCAGTTTAAAATGTGAGAAATGTAAATGAGAAAATCATGTCTTATTTTCCCCTTCATTCACTGCATAGATATTTATCAAACATTTATAATAGCAAGTGCTTATTCCTTTCCTTCATTTAGGTCCAGCAGATGGAATAAGCCAAAGACTAATTAGATAAGCTTGTATAAAAGGAAAGTTTCTATATGTCACAGTGTCATAACTCATTTTCCATTTAATTCCTACTGTTCCATATACAATGTATATTTATAATACCCAGCTCAGCTTTCTATATTTCTTCTACAAATAAAACCATTTTTGGGGCACCTGGGTGGCTCAGTGGGTTAAAGCCTCTGCCTTCGGCTCGGGTCATGATCTCGGGGTCCTGGGATCGAGCCCTGCATTGGGCTCTCTGCTCAGCAGGGAGCCTGCTTCCCCCTCTCTCTCTACCTGCCTCTCTGCCTGCCTGTCTGCCTACTTGTGATCTCTCTCTCTCTGTGTCAAATAAATAAATAAAATCTTTAAAAAAAAACAAACCATTTTTATCATTTTTATGACAGTACATTAAACTATACCTTCATTTTTTTCTCTTGCATTGACTTATGGATGCGTTCTCTTAAGGGTTTCACTGATGAATTATTCACTTGTGTGGGAGATCTAAGTCCAAAAAAAAAGCAAAAATGTATAAACAAAAGTAGCTTTTTAACTTGTTTTTGCCCCTCCCTTATCCAAAAGCAGTAATAAAATAAAAAGACAAGTAAATCTAATTGTTTATAATACTGCATAAAAGTGTCGGTATTACTACTGAGAGCTCTAAATAGTAATAATTTGCTAAGTTAATTATTTGAGTTTCTAATATATGTAAGGCACTGTGTAAGATATTATGAAGGATAGAAAGTAGATTCGCTCACTGCCCTGAATTCAGGCATCCTAAAGCCTAAGGAAATAAGATATCCACACAACTAAAATTTAAAATAAAAAAGGACAAGTGCTGTAGCAGGGGAATTCAAGAGAAAATACAGTTTAGAAATAGGACGGTCAAAGAAGGCACAATGGAGAAAGAAACACTGGAGCTTTGGAGCCAGACAAACCTGGATTCCTCAATAAATTCCTTTCTGGCTTAACAGAGCCAGAGTCATAACCTCTTTAACTCAAAAGACTGTTATATAAGAATAAAGAAGAGTCTATTCTGAGGAACACTAGTTTATAACCTTACATTGACTTATATTCATAGACCACATTGTCCTTAATTTTATCATTTCAATGCAGACCATGAAAAAGTTCACTTTACCATGAACTGGCACTTGTCTGCACAATGATAATTGCAAATGCTAAAGTAACTGTAAACAACTGAAATATGTTTGGCCATATGGTTGAGAAAAATATTTCTTTAAAATGGATGTAGGGATTGATTTTGTTTAATAAAATTCTATAAATACAAAACAACTTTCTCTTGAAAAAATAGTAGAATTGAATCTGAGAGAAAATTTAATCACTTATGTTTTTACCTAAAAAGCAAAACTTGTTGAACAGAAGTAAGGTAAAAGAAGAAAAAACAAAGGTTCATTTTCTTTCCACTTTTTTCGTAAAACATTGATAAAATAAATTTTCGTTGTTAGGAAAATATTTGAACACTTTTGAGGAAGAACATGGGTGAATTTATCATGCCCAAATATAAAAGCATAATCATTAAAAGCTGGTGAAGAGATTTAAATAAATTGGAGGACAACACTGAATTACAGATCATTGCAAAGTTTCTCTTTAAAGAGAAGAGAAAAATAGAAGAGAGCAAACAAGTAGGATGACTTTGTAAAGTTTCTCTATAATGTACTAAATAAAATTTAAAATTGTTGTTCTAAAATTTTACGTGTTTCTATAAATGAATGTTCATTAATGCAAAATACCACCAACCTCTTCGTTTGACCTGGCTGTTGTTACAACTAGAGCGTATCAATATCTTGCACAGAATACCAAAACTGCTTTGGTAAGTATTTTTCTTCATAAGAGGAAGAATTAACAGATATCAATTTCAGTGTAAGTCTGGTGTATATGCTCTCTCCTATTCTTATGCAGAGCAGCACAACACGTGAAGGACAGACCTTAAGTTTTGGAGCAAGACACTTTTGCTACTTGCTAACTGTACTCTCTCAGGTAAATTACTTAATCTCTGCCTCTCAAGTATCTAATTTTTTACTTATGATATGGGGCTATTACTGAAAGATGTTGTCATGAGGGCTGAGGTAATATAAGCGAAAGCAGTCAAAAAGTTGTTGACATACACAGCAAAGGAAATAAATATTTCCAAAGCAAAAACAAATGCAAAAAAATAAAAACAAAAATACATGTCATATTCTCACAAAATATTATGTTTTTATAAAAACTTCCTCATATCCAAGTGTTCAATCTCCCTTTAGCTTTTGTTTTCTCTCTTCACACTTTTCTGTAGTCTCCAAGTTTCTTCTTAATCAATGAGGTGTTTTTGTTTTTTTTAAATTCCCTTTGTAGACTAGCGTTAACATTCATATACATATCACTTTCACATTACTTACCTAAAAAGTGTAAGGACAGAAGTTCCACTATGATGAATTGTGTTTTCATCATCATATAAAAGCTCTGCTTTGTTTTTGGTAGGCATACTGGCTGCTTCTTCATCCAAAAGAACTAGTAAAATTTTCACAGTATCTCTGCCACAGTATGCAGTGCCATGGTTTATGGCATAAGATTTTGGCTAGAACAAAAAATATTATTAAGTAAATGTCACGATCACCAAAGTTGGGGCAATCAGCCACTCTTTTCCATTTCTTGTGCCACTGTTCTCCTCCTTCTGTTGTTTTAAGTTATAAAAAACTCAGCCATGGGAAATGGCTGTAAGGCATGTAATATTTCTCTCTCAAGTCATACTAAAATCAATCTTATCACCTTCCCAAAGCACAAAAAAATAGAGAAAATAGTATCGTCACAGGAAGATATTGGTTCTGGTTAAAATAACATCTAGCTTTAAGTCAGGAAATTTAGTAACTATGTAGTTATACGACCCTAGCTACTAGCTTCATGACTTAGGCTCCCTGTGTATTTTTTTCTTTCTTATACCAAACTGAGATGGGGTTATGTTGATGTGAATACCAACCCCACAGATGGTTGTAAAGATCTATTCAAATGCAGGGCACCTAGGTGGCTCAGTAGGTTACGCATCTGCCTTTGGCTTGGGTCAAGATCCCAGGGTCCTGGGATCGAGCCCCACATCGGGCTCCCTGTTTGGCAGGAAGCCTGCCTCTCCCTCTCCATCTCCATCTGCCTCTCTCCCAGCTCATGCTCTCTTTCCCTCTCTTTCTCAAGTAAGCAAATAAAATCTTAAAAAAAAAAAAAAAAGATCTATTCAAATGCAAAAATTAAAAACGAGCTGATATTCATTCATTCATTCAGTAATCCATTGACAAGTACATACCAAGTCCTAAGCAAAGTGTTTGAAGCTAAGGCTACAAAGGTAAAAACCACTGCCTCAAGTAAACCATAGTCTCCTTGATAAAATAAGTAAGTAACCAACAACTGCATTACAAAGTACTAAATGCTATTTCTAACAGAATGTATACATGGTACAATCGGAGCACACAAAGGTACTGATCAATTTACTCTGGAATCAAGGATGGCTTCATGGAGGAGGAGACACACAGGGGTGGGAGGGAACATGGCACTTTTTTTTTTTAAAGATTTTATTTATTTAATTGTCAGAGAGAAAGAGAGCACAAGCAGGCAGAGTGGCAGGCAGAGGCAGAGAAAGAAGCAGGCACCCCACGGAGCAAGGAGCCCGATGCAGGACTTGATCCTAGGACTCTGGGATCATGACCTGAGCCAAAGGGAGACGCTTAACCAACTGAGCCACTCAGGCGTCCTGGAACATGGCACTTTTAAGGACCAGATTAACGTGATATGGCTAAAGAACAAGGTAACAGAGAGGGAGTTATATGAGATGAATCTGGGAAAGCTCTATAAATCCAGCAAAGAAATTGTAAATCAGTCTGTTAACGGAGTTAAAATCTTTTGCTTTATTAATCAAGGACATAAATGATCCTATTTAGATTATAAAAAAATGATGTCAATGCATAAAATATACTCCAGACTTATTAAGTCTGGAGACAGGACCACAAATTAAGAGACTATAGTAGCCCAGGTTGGAAATGAAGAAGGTAGTCACAGTGAACTAAAATAGTAGCAGTGCAGATAAAGAAAAAGCTGGTTAAAAGAGCAGAGCTACAAAAACGTAGTGACTAGATAGAATATGGGAAAATAGATGATAATATAATATTATATGTAGATACATGTAAGCGCAAACTCTGAAAATATTTCTGGCTGGGTTTGATAGCAACTTACCAGTAGTTATACAGTGTTTAATTCTGGGAAAGTTCCTTAACCTCACTGTGCTTCAGTTAAATCACTAGTAAAAAGGGGGTAATGATAGAATGATAGTGGACCCATACAGTATGTTAGACATTGGGCCTAAATATCGAAGCTGCCCTTTCTGGGACATCTGTTGTAGCTGTGCCACTTTCCTCAGCTTTCATCAACATGGTCTTGGTCTCCTTTCTCTACTGGGCTTGAGCAAACTATACTGTAGAGCTACCCTGGAATTTTAACAAACTGCTTATCACAATAATGATTGCTATCACATTATATGTGCTTATCACACTAGTAATGGCTAAGAATGTGCTTAACATATATTTTTCATTGGTACCAAAGAAAAAGTCCATATTGTTTAATATTAACTTATTGAAAATTACTGGATAGTATTTTTCAAAGATTTCTGATTTTGCTGAAAATGTAAAATTAAGAACCAGCTTGTTTGTATCTTTATTTCTTGTGACAGGAAATGGCAGAGACTGGTGCTCTTAATTACCCAAGCTGTGAAAGTTTCTGATTTAGACTTACAGTAATAACCTGGTTGTCATTTGAGCCAAACTAGTCACAGGAAGCATTAACACACACGAAACACATGGGGCAACAACCCAGAATCTCCCCTATGTCCCACCTTCCAATTAATCTGAAAACATGCATTGTTACAGAAAAATAACTGAAATCGGTTCCCAAGGACCATGAAAATAGATGAATAATAGACGGATAATAATAAATAAAATAGATGTATAATAATAATAAAACATAAGCAAAAGTCTTTCTTCATACACTGATTATAACAATCACACCTAAGGAAAAGGGGCTTTTGTTGCTTGAATTAAACTGCAACAAATGGATTATAACACATACCCCAAAATTCTTTTTTAGAGCTGAAGAGATGGTAGCCAATTTCTCCTATAATACTATATAGTTATTATACTGTACAAGTTTGTACAAAAAAAAACAAACAAACAAGAAAGAGGTAAATATTCTAGGAATATATAGTTAAAAGATTTCTAAGTATAGGAAAAATTCTTAATGTTTGCAGTAGGCTGGTAATAGAGGTAGAAAACAACAGATTATAAAGATGAAAAAATTCTATTAAAGAAAAAAAGAACTGAAAAAAAAACATTTCTGTTGTTCTACAGAGTACTGAAGACTGGGGCCAGAACCAGAGAAACCTTTCTCTTATTTTATATTTGAATAAATGGCAAAATAATGGTTTCATAAGAATAATTATTGAAAAATATTATAAGACACTTTAATATCCATCAAGAATTATAAACTTCTAGTGCTACAAGGGATTCTGAAGATTATCCAACACGCTACTTTAACAAATAGAGACAATTTGGCTCAAAGATGTTATGATTTATTTCAAGTCGAACGTAATCCTACATAATCCTATTGAGAAACTTAAATTTTCAATATCTCATAACACAGGAAAAACATTCTTCTGACTTAAGTAGCAATAGTAAAACATTTCTATAACAAGTAGAAGCGATAATGTTTTGTATAGAAGGATAATGAAAAATAAAAAGCTCATTACCCGTGCAGGACTAATGTCAGTGGTACTAACAGCTACATCTCCTTGTTGAGAATTAATAATATTTTTAATCCTCAAATCCAAATCCTGAGTGACTTCCTCTACTGCTTTACAAAAAGGATCCCTGCTGTTCTGGCCTTTAATCAGCTGCATCTTTATCACCGAGAGTATCCGATCCCCTGCAATGCTGAAAATAGAAATAAGATCACCTTTATAATAGTATTAGAAATGACGATATGCTTATAAGCTTGAAAATAAACTTCTCAAAGTTAATCAACACTTTTCAAAAAAATATGACTTTGATCTTACAAATCAAACACATTTAAGAAAAGGAGAAGAACCATGAGCAACAAAATTAAAAAAGTTTTTCTTAAAGCAAGTCATTTCAACAAAGTTACTTCTTCCCTGATTTGAAAGCTGAAGGAAAATATTTTAGTTATAGATGATATATAGTAAGTTTCAGGTGCAGTTATACACACATAATATACTTAAAATATATACCTTTAGATACAAGGTAACAGAAACCCTATCTCTCATTGAATACCTAGAATCCTACATTACCTTAATCTTAAAATCATTTCAATAAGTATTAATATCCTTAAATCACAGATGAGAAAATTGAGTGTCAAAAGGTTAAATAGCTTGTCCAAGAACATGGTGTTCTGGGCGGGGAAGGAGGTGGTGAGGACTGATCTGAAACATGACATTGCATTCTAATATGAGAATTATTATGTGGAAGGGGAAATTAAGCTAGTTAATATTGATCTAAAGCAAATCAAAGACTGGACCAACTATGTCCAACAGACAAGTGTTTTAAAAAATCTGAAATCAATTATTTCTTTATACTAAGCCTGAACCTGAATGAATTTAGGTTGCAGTTCCTGCTCTAGAAGCCTGACCTAAAAAATGTGAGAAATATATAGGAAGAAGGAGTTTGATCTATTGCAAGGAAGAAATTAGAGGTGTCCAACAATAGATGAGGGCTCTTTTTTAAAGTCAGGAGATCTCCATCCCTAGAGGTATCCCTGGAAAGGCTGTGCAGTGCTGAATGAGAAGGTGGTATGGCCTAGCTATAGTCAGACTGCCTGAGCACAAAATTAACAGCTCCCCATCCCCGCCTCTCCCACCCTTTACCCTGAGTATGCTATTTATCTTTTCTGTGACTTATATAGTAACATAAAGGAAATTATAAATTACAGTTTTATCTGCACTGCCTTATTGCCAGGTTTTATGTTTTGGGGAAGAAGACAGGTTTTCTAACAAACATTGGCAATATGGTTGTTCACATTCAAATAACTGTTCCAAATAGAGAAGGAAAGTTAGAAGAATTGCAGAAACACTTAATGTATGATTAGACCAGTATATCCCAAATTTGCCTGATTATCAGAATCATATTCAACATTTGTTTAAGATATCAACTCCGATCCCATCCTATTGAATCACAAACTGCAGAGAAGGGTACTGAACAGTTGCACTGTTTTAAAAATACCACAGGTTATTCTGGCTACATAAGTTGGAGAAAAGAAAAGAAAAGAAAAAAAAGAAAAGGAAAGAAAAGAAAAAAGAAAAACTTAAGGAGACTCCCATATGTTATCAACTCTAAATACAGCTGCTTTAGCCTTTCCTAACTCCTATTAAATTCTCAATTGACCAACCTTGAACCATAGGTAGGGACACCTCTACGCCCCTATTTAGCAGGAAGAAGCTACAGAAGTTGAGACCTTCTTGCCTTCGACAACCTTAAAGATTGGGTCGATGTTGTTCAGGGGGGAAAATGATGAGGGAAACAGAGGCAAGAGAAATGTAGCTTAAATTAAATCTCCTTACAGCTTGCAGCCCACTGATTCCTGAAACATGCAGAGTGTGACCTTCCTCAAGGAACTCATGGCCACCTTAGTACCTTAACATTTATGTTTTATTAAAGACTAAAAGTAACTTTATCTTAACACCAGTTAGCCCCTTAAAGTCCTGAAAGGCTTGCTTCCAAATTCCTTAGAGATTTGCACTACCCTTAACCACCACTAATTAAAAAATATATAATCAGTCACTCCTCACAATCCCAGGGCAGTTCTTTCTGCCCATGGGTCCTGTCCCCATGCTATAATAAAATCACCTTTTTACGCCAAAACAAACATAAATAAATAAATAAAAAAGAAGTGAAAGAGAAAGAAAGAAAGAGAAGAAAAAGCTCCTTGAGAAAGGAACAATATATTTACCAATCTTTATACTACCAGTTTATACTTGGCACACAGAAGAAATGATTGCTACGTTTGTTAAATGACCACTATCACACGCAACAATCTAAAGTTTTTTTTTTTACAATCTAAAGTTTTTAATAGTAAGACAAAAATATATATTTTACTATTACTATATTATTATTTGCAATACAAAAGTACTTAGGGCCTTTCCACTTACATGGAAAGACTAAATAAATGGCAGACTAAATAAATACTCTGTGGGAATATCTCACCAGGTTTCGCAGCGATAGGGGGAAATCTCTAATCTCTCCCCAAAAAAGGAAAAAACAAGAGCTGGAGTGGAAAGTTGGGAGCTCTTAAGTGGGAGGCAAGCAGAATGAATGGGTTTTCCTGAAGACAAAAATCTCTGGTAGCACTTTGATCAGGACAGAAAGCCCCAGATGGAAGAGGGCAAGCAAAGAATTTCACCTTGAGTCTGAACTTTCTGAGGAGGAAGGAATTACTATGGCTTTTATTCAATTTATTTTATGTATTTTGTATTCTCGAAGCTCTTTTTTTTTTAATTTCTATTTGGTGATAGCATAGAAATACGATTGCTTGTTGTTTATTGTCCTTGTGTCCAGCAACACTGTTAAACACTACTATTAATATTAATAATTTGCCTTTACATTCCTGGAGTTTTCTACATATACAATCATATTATCATCAAACAGAATTTTATTTTTTCCTTTTCAATTGTTATATCTCCTGTTTCTCTTTCTTGCTGTCTTACACTGAATTGAACATCTGATATCACGCTGAAAAGAAATGATAAGATCAAGAACTCGTATCTTGTTCTAAATCTTAAATAGAATGCTAAAACACTTTAACACCAACTATAGAAACCCTTTATCAGGTTAAAGCCCTTATTCTTAGCTCATTTTACACAGAGTGGGCAGCCCTGTAGAGTGGGTATGTTCAATAGACTTCTCACCTTAGACAGTCCCTGGGCTTTGTCCTTGCACTCTCAGACTTAGTGACTCTAAAAACAGACGTTCCAAATCACCATACTCTCAAAATAAAAGCTCACTTCCCTTCTTGACTTCCCTCTCTGGCTTTCTTTCCTCCCCTAGTTTTTGGCCTGTATTTTCATTACATATGCCTACTCACCAATGCATTTAAGAAGTATTTTAAAACTATGCTATCCAGCATTATTAACTATTTTCAGTGTAAGGGTCAACCTGGGGACCTAATCTGCCATATTTGCATAATCATAAGTCTGAGTAAATATATATATATATATATATATATATATGTCTGAGTAAACTTTAAGAATTTATAGATATATATATATGTCTGAGTAAACTTTAAGAATTTATATATATATATATATAAATTCACATACACACATGTGTGTATATATATATAGGCATTTTCTTTTCTTTTTCAATGTTTTTTTCCTTGATTTTCAATCAAACGCACAGAAATCAATTGGATGAAATGAAGCCAAAATGAAAACACAATACTATGAACTCTTTCTGCAAAGTAATCTAATGGAAGAGTGTTGGAAAAGATTCAAAAGGATAATAAAATATGAAAGAGTGTTATAATGTTAATTACAAGAACAAAAAAATGCTTTCAATGATATCAGGTAAAAGTCACCTTTGCCTCCTTTTCTCATTCCTTCTATAAAAACAAATACACTAAATATTAAAGATGATATGATTCCCTGACTGAATTATATTAGGAAAAAATTTATAAAATTCGTGTTTCAGATATTTGCCAAACTCAACATTTTGACCCTTGGCAAAATACCTCAAACATCAGTGCTACGACTAGTCTATTGCTATACAATCTCTACTAAAGTCAAATATTAGCTCTTCAAATATCTGCTCAGCAACATGGTGGCATAATCCAGATTTTTTGCTTCTAGAACCTGGAATCTCTGAAATTTTAACTCAGATGACACCGGAACATTTGTGCTAGGCACTGGGATACAATGAATAAAATATTTTTCTTTAAGAGGTCACAACTGACCATGTGAGAAAATGAGATACTGAAGGTATAGAGGAAGTTTGAGTGAGTGGGTAAGAGAAAAAGAAGTTATTCAGGAAGCATCTCAGAAGATAAATTA
This sequence comes from Potos flavus, assembly GCA_028534135.1. Classification (NCBI taxonomy): domain Eukaryota; kingdom Metazoa; phylum Chordata; class Mammalia; order Carnivora; family Procyonidae; genus Potos; species Potos flavus. The sequence continues at coordinate 16,347,314 of CM052897.1, forward strand.
TGAGTACTCTGGATAAACATTAATAGAAGAATTTAGGTGAAAAAGAGGTAAACTGTAGCTCTGGACTACCAAATGTATCACATTAGAGCCCTGGGCAGAAAGAGAATAATAAACCTAGTGAGGAAGATCATAATTAAATCCCAAGCCTGGGGGCACTTGGGTGGCTGAGTTGGTTAAGCATCTGCCCTTGGCTCAGGTCATGATCCCAGGGTCCTGGAATCGAGCCCCCCATCAGGCTCCCTCTCAATGGGAAGTCTGCTTCTCCTACTCCCTCTGCAGCTCCCCTGTTTGTGCCCCCCTCTGTCAAATAAATAAATAAAATCTTTAAAAAAAATCCCAAGTTTGTATTAAAGTGTAGTGACTGAAAGAGATCAATAAGCAATAATACAAATGATTGGTAATACTTTTCTGTAATTACTGAATATCTTTACTATATGGATTGGCTTTCCCTTACCATCTTCAAGAATTAGATAACTATTTGCTAAAACATATCTTTAAAAATTAAGTATGATTAAAAGTGCTCCACGAGATATATCAAAAATGCTTCTAGAATATTTGTTTAAAGATTTATTTATTTATTTGAAGGGGAGAGAGAGAGAGCACACACAGAGGAAGAGGGAGAAGCAGACTTCCCGCTGAGCAAGTAGCCTGATGTGGGGCTGGATCCCAGGACACTGGGATCATGACCTGAGCCAAAGGCAGATGCTTAACCTACTGAGCCACCCAGGCTCCCTTAGAATATTTTTAAATGAGAAAAATGTAACAATATGATTTTGGATTGGATAATTTCAATTAGATAACATTCTATAAATGTATAATATTTAGTCCAATAAAGATAATTCAAGCGTACATTAAAAAGTCATTGTCATAAACTTGAAATACATAATTTTAAACATTTGAACAACAGAGAACTAACTAATTTATGTAACCTGAAACCCCTAATTTAAGATATTTTTCAGGAAAATATAGTATGCATTTTATGGTGGCACCTACTGGCAAAATGTAAAAATACAACCAAATTACTGCTAAGATGGCTTGATGAAAAGTTGGCAGTGGGGAGGGAAGTGTGAGAATCAGTTCTTCTTTCATTTCTTTGCTATATATTCCCCATTTTTCTTTTGATTCAAAGATTATTGTGATTCCCTACCACCTCCACCCTATTATAGTCAGTTATAAGAGTTAAATACATTTTTATCTCTAAGTTTTAAGGTTGAGAGACAGAGGCCAGAGCAAGATACAGGCAGGAGTTAGAGCACATAGAATTTCCACATCATACTGAGGCTTCTGGAGTCTTACCCTGTACCTAATATGAAGTCATTGAAGGATTTTAATCATGGGAGTAACATTTGTTGTTTTAGAAAGACCTCTGGCAGCAGTAAGGACAATAGGATGGGGCAACTCAAGATTGGAGGCAGAAAGAACAACTCAGAGAGAAGTGAAGGAGTTCAAACAAGAAAGGATAAAAGACTGAAAACAGACTTTCCATTAAAAAATGGAAACAAGGGGCGCCTGGGTGGCTCAGTGGGTTAGGGCCTCTGCCTTCGGCTCGGGTCATGATCTCAGGGTCCTGGGATCGAGCCCCGCATCGGGCTCTCTGCTCGGTGGGGAGCCTGCTTCCCCCTCTCTCTCTGCCTGCTTGTGATCTCTCTCTCTGTCAAATAAATAAATAAATCTTAAAAAAAAAAAAAAAGGAAACAAGATAGTAGCTATAGGAATAGAGATGAGAATAAAAAGCATTAAAAATGTTAAGAAGAATTCATGGATCTTGGTGACTGAAGGGACAGAAAAAGGAGTTTAGGATATGTTCCAGATTTCTGGTTAGGTAGCTGGAGGAAGAGAGGCTTCATCAAGTTGGGCACTTCAGGAGGAGAAGCAGGTTTGTAAGAAAAGACGAAGATTAGTTTGGAACATGTTAAGTTTTCGTTGCCTTTGAGATCACAATATATAGTTGAAGATATATTTTTTTAAACTCAGGAAAGAGGTTTGAATCTCACTGAAATATAGATTTAGAATTTGCATATATGCAGTCCCAGAAGTAGGTGGAAAATAAGAGACTGAAATCTCAGAAGTACAGGGAAAAAGAGTTCTAAGAAAGAAAATGATCAAATTTAAGGACTCAAAAGAGACCAAAAATTCTATACCAACTAGATCACAAGTAATCTTTGGTAGAATAGCTTCAGTAGAGTGGAAAAGTGAATTACTGTGAGTCAGTTAAGAATAGACAAGTAAATAAATATTGAGTGTCTTACTCTGTGCCAGAAACTGTGCTAGGACTAGGGAATATTAGTGCAGAAAACCAATAACATAGACTTTACAGCCGGGGGAGAAATATATATTAAATAATTAGAAATTCAGAAATGGAATAAAGGATAGCATTTTTTTCAAGAATCTCAGCTATAAATATAAGAAAGAAGGAATTGACAAAAACAGGGAAATTGTTTTATTGTTTCTTTCTTATAATCTTTACACACTGGCAAAAGTACTAGAAGCTGAAATTCTAAGACAAAGTGAATAACCAATAAAACAATGTCCCAATAGGTTAGCCATAGTATCCCCACTGCAGGAAATATCCTTCCTTCTCCCCATCTAGATTTCATTTCACACCCATTCTCCATGTCTGCCTAACTCCTTCAAGTTCATACTTCAAGATTAAGCTGAACTGCAACAGCCACCCAGGTAAGCATTCCTGACACTTTTATCCCTGGCTTCTACAAACTAGGTCAACTGTCCTTTTCTCTGTACATCCTTCTATTGTTGTATAAGTAGGATATATGTTTTTAGCTTTTAACAATTTTTTTAAAATTATGAAATGAATATATATTTAATATATACAAAAATCACAATAAAGATGAAATAAAGAAGAAAAAAAGAAAGAAAAATTGCTCAGGTGGACTATTTAGACACCCACAGGAACATACCCACTATTTAGACACCTACTTCTTTAGTGTTTTCTCTGGAACATAAAGTAATTACTCACTGTGACAAGATAGGATATCCAAAATAACTCACTGATAAGTTAAAGAATTTAAGTCTATTCGCTCATCTTAGATGCCCCTAAAATGTACTTCTATCCTATAGATAATTTATTGCAACCAGAAATTCCTCGGAAATGTAATTATAACAATCTACATTGGATTGAATATACACATTTTTATCTGCTCCCTCCTAAAACTGCACTAAAAATGACAAAAGGGCAAGTGTTTTAAAACCCACAAAGAAAGAGAATGTTGGGTCACCTGGGTGGCTCAGTTGTTAAGCGTCTGCCTTTGGCTCAGGTCATGATCCCAAGATCCTGGCATCAAGCCCTGCATCGGGCTCCCTGCTCATCGGGAAGCCTGATTCTCCTTCTCCCATTCCCCCTGCTTGTATTCCCCCCACCTCTCTCCGTCAAATAAATAAATAAAATCTTAAAAAAAAAAAAAAGAGAATGTTAGAGGAGACAATAACAGATGACAGCAGAGAAATATAATGAAAGCATGGAAAAATGAAAAGCAGATGAACATGTGGTAGCTGACTACTCAGAACACAGAAAGCTAAAACATAAGTAACTGCTAAAAGAGACACCAATAAGAAGCAACCACAGAAATTCTCAGAATTCGAATTCAACACTGAAGGCTACAATAAAGACGGGGTTGCAAACAAGAAAGCTGGTTGAAAGTTTATATCAGAAACACTTAGACACCTAAAATTGCCTCTCCTATTCTGAGCAGTCAGGCCAGTGCTCTTCTCTCCCCTAAGCATGGAAAGCAAGATTACTCTGAAGAATCTACCAGATCGGCTCTGGACCTCAAGAAAGCAGGGGCTGAAAACAGAGTGATTAAGTAAAAGTCTATGTACTGAAGTGGGAGACTCAGCACCAACCCCTACCCTACCTCGAATTCCAGAATATTACTAGCTAGACTTACAGCTTTCCGAAAGGGACTCAAGCATGCCACTCTGGAAACTTTGGGGTAAGTCCCAAAGAAAAGACCTATAGTTGCCGACATTTGGAGAATCCCCAACAAAAGAGCCAAATGGCTACCATGCTATAATGAAATCCACTGTATAGAGCTACTAATCAGCTTTCTATGGTCTCATTCTTAAATATGATAAAAGGACTGTTCAGAATCACCAAGCATTTTAGAAATACCTCTAACATGAAAGAGGGCAAAACAAACAAAAACATTCAACTTAGATAAAATAAAGACCATTCAGGAAGCAGATAAAAATAATCTTAGAAATAAATATAATAATCTTAAATAAATAAAACATGGCATAAGATCACATACAACCAAATGCGAGAATATGATAAAGGTATTTGTCTCCTATTTTTCTCAGAAAGCCATGTGACCAAAATAAAGGGCTTACCAACTAAAAATAAAATGACAAGATCCAAAAAACAAGGCAGAAGCAAAGAAAATTCACAAGGTAATGAAGCTTCACCATTACCACTGCGAAACAGGCCGAATAAGCAAAAGTGCACACTCAGTGAAGAAGATAGAGGACTCTCCAGAGGGAATGCCTCAAGGGCAAAAACCAGAACTAACAGATGATCTAATTAGAAGAATATGTATGGTTTTGTTGGAAAGCTCAAAAAAGAATCAATGATAAATATATAGGAAGTAAAGCAAAAGAGAAAAATAATTATTAAGCCTAGGAAAAAAACACAAAAATTTGTACAAGAAAGGAAGTATAATTACAGCATATCACATAGCTTAGGTATAGGCAGTATTTACAGAGTCATAATAATATAAATTCTAAAATATAACTTAACCTGAAGTTGTGGTATAACTATATTAGAACGATGAAAGAAGAGAAGTTCTGTGTGTGTAACAGAAGGAGGAAGACAGACAAGGGGGGGCTGGGAGGTTGGTGAGTGAGTAGCAAATCACCATCTTCCAGGGTAGGAATTTAATAATATTTCAAATGGAAAAAATCAACAAAGAGTTGCATTAAAATTTCATTTAAATGAGGTAAATATAAAAACAAACGCACACAAAAAATTTAAAGACAATCTGTGCAGGACTTTTTTACTATTTGACTTTAACCAAATATACCTATATTTGCTTTGCTAAAAATAAAATGTTCTTAAAAATTATCTGCTCTCTCAGAAGAAATAGCCAGCCAATATATTATTTGAAAGTTCAGAAGATGGGGCGCCTGGGTGGCTCAGTCATTAAGCGTCTGCCTTTGACTCAAGTCATGATCTCAGGGTCCTGGGATCGAGCCCTGTATCAGGCTCCCTGCTCAGCAGGAAGCCTGCTTCTCCCTCTCCCCCTGCTTGTGTTCCCTCTCTCGCTGTCTCTCTCTCTCTCTCTCTCTCTGTGTCAAATAAATAAATAAATAAAATCTTAAAAAAAAAAAGTTCAGAAGATGCCACTGATATTGGCTATAAGGCATATTCAAAACCCTCTTCCAAACTTACTTTCTTGTAATGGATATCCATAAAGACAGAAGGATGCAATTCAGAATAAAAACCTGAGAAACAAATTCTTCTTGGAATATTAAAATGAAAAGGAGTTTCATGGAATAAGATACAGTGATTAAGAGAATGGGTTCCAGGTTCAGAACTGAGTTCAGATCCCAGCTCTGCTACTTAAATAGCAATGTGACAGAGGTAAATCACTTAGTCCCAGAACTTCACTTTCTTCCTCTATAAATTGGGTATTTATACAGTACCTACAATGTAAGGTTGTTGTAATGATCAAATGGTAATTCCCATAAAGAGCCTGACACATAAAAAATGTTCAATAAATACCAGCTGTTTAGCATGCTAAAGCATTCCAACCAAATTGGCAGTGATCTACCTTGATTGCTAACATATACGGCCCACTTCTGCACCCCCCAAATTAATCACAAAATTACTCGTCATCCAATATGCATATATTATAAATGGGAGTTTATCAGATAAGAAAGAATCTCTTACTTCCATATCATATAAAAACAAATTCCAGATAAACCAGTGATTTACACCCAAGAAAATGGAAAAAAAAGTAGCAGGAAGTAGAATATAGATTTTACCATATCTTCAACAATTTCCTCATTCTTGGTATAGGTTTCCTTTAGTGCTAACTACAAATTTTAAAGGAATTATCTATTCAGGGGCGCCTGGGTGGCTCAGTAGGTTAAAGCCTCTGCCTTCGGCTCAGGTCATGATCTCAGGGTCCTGGGATCGAGCCCCGCATCGGGCCCTCTGCTCAGCGGGGAGCCTGCTTCCCCCTCTCTCTCTGCCTGCCTCTCTGCCTACTTGTGATCTCTCTCTCTCTGTCAAATAAATAAATAAAATCTTAAAAAAAAAAAGAAATTATCTATTCAGTCATGTCCAGTCCTCCAAAAACTATTTCCTCCAGATAAAGACAAATAGTCTTCTTCCCTAGTCAAATTTCATGTGAACATGCCATTTGACTTTGGCAAAAATTTTAGAATCAAAGATAGGCAGAAATAGGGGGAAAAGTCATGAGATTATAATTTATTCATCTAGATATTGTTTCTTTTCCTTACTGTTGATGCTTAGTGATTTCAATAGCTCGTATATTCAAATCTACATCTGATCCTGTAAAATTTTAAAGACAGATTAATAACACACATTTGTAATTATGAAAAGTCATTACCTTGGATTTGGTATTTCTCCAAGAATCTCATCTAATTTGTCAATGAAGTTAATAAAATTAGACAGTCCTTTTACATGTGCCCTTAAAGGATCAGATGGTGATGGTGCATATCCCTTCCCTCCAAGCTCCAGTGTTCTAATAAATGATGTGGCCACCTATGAATTAAAATAAATGATTCAGTTATGTTTAATGATTTAGTAAGTTAAAAATAAAACTTTATGAAGCTGGGTACATTTATATTATTTCTGGGTATACAGGTAAAGTAAGCACTTTTTATGATTCATGTCACTTTGATTCAGAAGCAAATAATTAAAGAAATAGATGCCATGCAAAATTCATGCCAACAAGGGTGATGGCAATGCAAGTGGAAACTGAGGAGCCAAGTCAGGTGACAAACTAAAGGCATAAGAACATATTCATAAAACTATATCACTGACTATAAAATATTTGTTATGAATATATTCTCATATAGATTAAACTGGAATTTTTAATATGAAACAAAGGGGTTTTTCAGGGTCAACTGTGTTGATTTATTCAAGAGTGGGCAATTAATTCAACTCTTCCAAGCTTTATCTTCTTTATTTATAAGCTCAACATTTAGACTAAATAAGAACAAAGTCCTATCTGGCTTTCACATTTTAGGATTATTTGATCATGTGTAGTTCAAAGTAAGGCCTTGCCTTACTTACCATGATAAAAATAGGTATAGGATGGCTACACTTAAGAGCATCTCCATCAAAGATGAAATATTCTAAAGTGTATCCTAAGACAAATTCTATGAAATTTCAGTAATTTGGAAGAAAGTTCCAAGGTTAAATAACTTAAGAAAAAACACATTTAGTAACAAGGTTAATTTAAGCAGATTTCTTAATGGTAAGATTTCTCAGAGCTTTTGATATACAATATGCATTACATATCTTCAATAAAGGTAGACATTATTTCCACACTGTTTGCCTTTGGAAACATTTTATTCAAGGAGTATTTAACAGGGACTTTTGCCTTTGGAAGTATTTATTCAAGGAGAATTTAACAGAGATACCACTGTATAGAACACATGTAGAAAAACAACGCTTTAGAGAAATTTTCTCTTGTCAAATTTGAAGAATATGGTAATAAATTAAAATACCATAGGTTTTCAAATACAAAGGAAGAGCATATATTCACAATTTAAAAGTTGTTTTATCATAGTTACAAGAATTCTATATTAATTCTATATACTATATTCTATATCTACTGTTCCTAAGTCTTTAAAACATATTAAAAATGTAACATGTCCATACCAAAAATATAGACATCTTTTTCTCTTGAGCAGCATGTTTCAAATCAGTGAAGGCTTCTCTTCCAAGTCCTCTATCAGGGATATTGAGAACATGAGCCAGAGCCAAGTCATTCTTTGAATTCACTAGTAGGCTTAAATATGAATAGATAATTTTTCTTGCTAGTAACTGCACCTGTACAATAAAATATTATTTTTTTATTGAACTTGTTCTAAATCAATAATCTTTTCTTCATATACAGTAAAAATATTTATGACCATTCAATAAACAATATCTCATTCAACTCTATGGAAAAGAGAAAACTGCCATACAACAAAAGATTTAGTTGGACAATTAACATATCCCTGCTAATGAAACAAATGTGGCACTAGTAAGAATCTATGAGCAAATAACAACTATCATAATTGTTGAAAAATACCTCTTAAAAGTGATATAAAGGATAAATCCAAAGTTTGCATTTCTAACAAGGCTGAATCTCATTTCCTTGTACACATTTGTCACTAAATAGCAAGGAGAAATGAACTCCCGTAAAGCTTAGGGAATGGGCCAGCTTGCACTATTTGGTCCTATACCTACCTACACAGGGCTGGAGATAAGGGCTGAAGTTAAATGGTTAAATTTGGGGGTAATATTAGATGCTGACTTTGACAATACCAAATAACCAAGTAAGTATTATAATGAAGAGATTCAAGCAAATGTTAAGAAAATAACAACAAGTAGTTGATGTTGACATCAGTTCTTTCATATATACCATACTTGTCTTTTATGGTCAAGGGCATTTTATAAACCAAGGCATTCAAAGATCTCATTCTTAAAATTTCCTACTTATAGCTATTTAAGGTCTTGCAACTTCTAGTACTGGGGAAGTGATAGTGTGAACTCCCACAGGTAACTACAAAATATTAGTAAAATTTCAAAAACATAACTTCACTGGAAAGCATACACAAAGAAGACCCAAGCTGGAGGAGAATTTTATTTTAAAAGAACTGCAACAAGAAGGGTTGAGAATAGCAAGTTTGTGGTAATTCAAGGTCCTAAACTTCCTGTAATAGTGGAGAAGTGAGTGATCATGTGAACCTCACAGAAAACAAACATAAAATAGTAAATAAGAAATTTTAAATACTACTAAAAGACAATGGAAAGTATCCAGAAGGTAGACAGGAGCTGGAGGAATATTTAATTTTAGCAGAACTGCAATAATAAGGGAATGAATTAGGGGTGTCTGGATGGTTCAGTCAACTGACATCCAACTTCTGATCACAGCTTAGGTCATAATCTCAGGGCCATGAGTTCAAGCCCCACTTTGGGCTCCATGCTGGGTGTGGGGCCTACTTAAAAAAAAAAAAAGCATAAATTAAGTTTGTGGTTTACTGGCCCAAATTTCATGACTATGGCTGTGGCAGATAGAAGTGACTATAATGGTGCCCTCAGAATCCAGGGCTGGGAAATCAGCTAGAAATTTAAAGGGGAAAATCTTGGAAATAATTGAGAGCATAAGGAGCCATAATCTATAGCTGACAGAGAAACTACACAAGCATGGGGGAGACTCTGCAGGCCCATCAAAAACACAGGCAGAAATCAGAAAGAAATACATTCAAGAAAGATTGAGCTACAAGGAACCAGAGCTGTGAGTTGGAAGGTTTGCTAAAATGAGTGCATTCCTCAACTGTATGTAGCTTAAGTCACAGAAAGCTGAAGCTGGACAGGCTTGAAGTGTTAAGAGTACAGAGCCAAAACTTGTCAGAACAACTGGAAAATACAGGAAAATCCTAGGAAAAAAGAATCCATGGAAAGAATGAACTCTATACTTTCCCAAATCCTTGGTTTACTGCCACATTTGGCAGGCAGAAGAAAGATCTACAAAAGCCAAACTAAAAAAAAAAAAAACAGCAAAGGGAAACCATAAAAATAGATATCCAAAAAGCTGCATATCAAGGACACAAAATATGAAGTTGATATCCAGGCAAGAAAACTGCCTACTAGAACAAAAACTCAATTGTCTTCAGAAGAACATGACAAAACCCAGAATCACTCTAAAATATTATCTATAATATCCAGTTTTTGTCTGAAAATTTTGTCTAAAAAGTTCAAAAAAGAAAGAAAGAAAAAGTGCTACCCCCTCTAAGGATAAAAAGCAATCAATAAAAATTAACACCTAGTGGACCTAGATGTTAGATTTAGCAGACAAAACACTGGGGTCACTGCTATAAATATAGACAAAGAACTCAAACAAAAAATGTTCAATGAATTAAAAAAGTGTTATCAATGAATTAACAGGGGAAATGACAAGAGAAAAGTGGACATTATAAAGAAAGTAAATTCTAGAAATGAAAAGTACAATGACCAAAACAAAATTTGCTAGGTGGGCTCAACAACAACTTGGAGAAAGTGGAAGAAAGTATAAGTGAACTTACAAATACATAAATAGAAATTACCAAACCAGAAAAACAAAAGAAGAAAAAAGGAAAGAAAAATAAAACCAAGAGCTCTGTAGGACATGCATTTACAATCCCTGCAGAAGAGTGAAAGAAGCAGAAAAAACTATTTCATGAAATTATGGCCAAAAACATCCCAAATTTGGTGGAAAACATTAGTCTTTATAGATCTAAGAAGCTACTCAAGTAAAAAATACAAAGAATATCATTCCTGTATTATAATTAAACTCTGACAGCCAAAGATGAGAAAAAATCTTGAGAGTAATGAGAACAAAACAACACATTACATACTAAGGAATAATGATAATAACAGATCACCAAAAAGCCAGAAGACACTGGAACAATGTATTAAATATGCCAAAAATGATCTTAAATATTACTGTACAGTCAAATTAATACATTATTTATGAAGGGACACTCATATCAATGAAACAGAACAGAGTCCACAAATAGACCTAACACAGATACAGCCATTTGATTTTTGACATAGGTGCAAAAGCAACAATGGAGAAAGGACAGTCTTTTCAATAGCGTGGGAACGACTGGTTAGCCATAGGTGAAACAAACGAAACTCACCAAAACCTCATACTTTTTTCTTTTTTTTTTAAGATTTTACTTATTTATTTGAGAGAGAATGAGAGAGAGCATGAGCAGGGGGAGGGACAGAAGGACAAGCAGACTGCCCACTAAGCGGGGAGTCCAATGTGAGGATCAATCCCACAACCCTGAGATCATGACCTGAGCTGAAGTCAGACACTTAACTGACTGAGCCACCCAGGTGCCCCAACCTCACACTTTTCATAAAACTTAACTCAAAGCAGATCATAGGTCTAAATGTACAATATATAAAACTGTAAAACTTTAAGAAGAAAACCTAAGAAAAAATCTTTATGACTTGAAATTAGGCAGTTACTACACATGACACCAGAAGCACAATCTATAATAGGAAAAAACTGATAAATTGGATTTCATCAAAATTAAATTATTTTAATCAAATTCTCATCACCTTCTCAACTATTTCCACCCCATTTTCTTGCTCTGAAATCTTGTTTGAATCTAATTCTTAAATGTCACTCCCATGCTATTTATCTGAAATCCTCTCCTTGCCTATTCCCTTGGAAAAATGAACACTACATCAAAAACTAATGATGTACTATATGCTGGCTAATTGAATACAATAATAAAAAAATAAATTTAGAAATAATGTAAAGAAAAAAATGGACTACACAAATTCTAAACTCAATTCACTCTCAAAACATGAAATTCATTAAGTCCCTCAGTGACTGACAACTTAGCTAAAGACCCCATAATCTATCATCTATAAATTCTAAGAAAATATTTTCCTAATTAAAATTTAAATGTTTTCATATTCTGTTTAATCACATTTTAAATTAGAAAGCATAAAAGAGAGCTTTAAAATTAGGTAGCTATAAAAATTACAAATTATTAGGAAATCTCTAAGATAATTATTAAGAAAGTCTGAAGTTCATAAATGTATTACAAGCACTTTTAAAGGTAACATGCTGGAGCGCGTGGGTGCCTCAGTCGTTAAGCATCTGCCTTTGGCTCAGGTCATGATCCCAGGGTCCTAGACTCGAGCCCTGCATCAGGCTCCCTACTCGGTGGGGAGCCTGCTTTTCCTTCTCCCACTCCCCCTGCTTGTGTTCCCTCTCTGGTTGTCTCTTTCTCTGTCAAATAAATAAATAAAATCTTAAAAATAAAATAAAAAAATAAAGGTAACGTGCTTTTGGATTATTTAAATTTCTTATGAAAAACAATTCTTGAAACATGGGAGGCAGTCAGGGTCAATTTAAAAAAAAACTTTATTGGACAGGAAAAGGTTACCTTAAATATGGACTTGAAATTTAAGCAAAATTGATTTTTAAAAAAAGCTTAAATACTAGCCCTCTAAATTTTTTTTTCCTAAATATTAAAAATATAAGACAAATGTTACCTTTGCAGAGAGCCTCCCTGATTTCCCAGTATAGAACAGCAATTCATGTACTCCCTTTCTTATTACCCTCTTACACCTATGCGTATCAGTCAATTATAATTCCCTGCATAGATCTTAATGGTTTCTGATGCTGTGTATTTTTTTTTTTTTAAGATTTTATTTATTTGACAGAGAGATAGAGAGCACAAGCAGGCAGAGCGGCAGGCAGAGGGGAGGGAGAAGCAGGCTCCCCGCTGAGCTGGGGGGCCAACCTGGGGCTCGATCCCAGGACCCTGGGATCATGACCTGAGCCGAAGGCACTGCTTAACCGACTGAGCCACCCAGACGCCCCTGATGCTATTTATTTTCTTAATCTTTCTACTACTTCATGAGTTTTAGGAGACCAAATGATGTGCCCTTAGGGCCTAAAAGAATGACTGGCATTATAGTAGGTAATCAATCCATTTTTGTTAATAGGTTCTCAATTAGTTTTTGTTCAATGAAAAATGAAAAAAAACTTAATACATGTATTTGGCCCTTTTAGAAATTTCGAAATGAAAACTATTGATAAAAACTTACTTGGGCTCTATTAAGCACTCACATATTTGTATTACATTGCCTTAAAAAGAAAATTTCTTCAAGTTACAACTAAATTAAAATCATCTTTAAGATCCACCCTAACATTTTGTAACTTAAGGCATAATATAATTTTCTGCTTAGATTTCAAGTGTCCTTTTATCTTTACTTTCAGTGTAAATCATAATATTTCATGTGACTCTATAATGCAAAAGTTTCCATTTTAACTTCACAGTACAGTAGTCTAAAACATATGAATCTTCTCTTTATCTTATCCCTTCACCTTTCAAAAGGATAACACATTTTGTGAAAAATCAAAAGAGAGAAAAAAAATGACATTCGCATTGCAATCAGAAACTTTTTTACTCTTTCTACATTTAATTTCATTCAATCCCTGTTTCACTGTGCTTCTGCTGTCCAAAAATAATGAGAATTTACCAAAATGTATATATCTGATCCTTACTGGGTACAAACCAGGGCTTAAACCTCCACATCTACAACTTGCTCTTTAAGGCTAGGAAATTCTGCCCTTCTGATCTATGATGCTAGACAAACATCAGGGAAAAACATCTTGGAGTCCTCACAGTTAAGAGTGTTTCTTTTAACTCATGGCTGCAATTGGAAATCTATCCCCATCATTATGGTCATATAACATGGCAGTTATGGTTTCCCTGCTCTTGTATTTGCAAGTGTGTTTTAAAGAGGCTCTATGGAAAAGCATTCCACATAAATACAGTTACGATGTCTAGAAGCAAGGGCCTAAATTGAAAAAATCCACAAGATTGAAGCTTTAACCAAGATACCAAAAATAAAGATAATGTTCTGTTTATTTATTTAATAAACTGATTCAGTCCATACCACAAAGTATTTGCAATGTTTGTTTAAAAGTGGAACAATTTTATTTAAGCTTTCTGGCAATTCCAAGTTTCCTTTCCTATCCATTAATTATTACTGAAATGCAGATATTCAATCTCAATTTGAAGAATGTTGGTTTTTCTAGATTGAGATTAATAATTTATACAGGTATTTTTTTACTTTCTTTGCCAAACACTTAAATTCTTAACATATAATGACCAAAAAAAAAAAAAAAAAAAGTTGGACTAGAACTAATACAGCAGTCGAATTTTTTATTTAACTAATGATTTTCTTTTAGGGCTTTTATTCCATTTTCCCCCTCTTTACTTCAGAATTCCTAAAGCAGTTTAGGACCTTAGGAAAAATAAAATAAGGAAACAAAAATATTGTTTCTCAAATTCATGCCATTCATCTACTTGATGACTCTGGTGTGGCATTAGTAAGGTACATTTTGTGATCAAAATATATCTATGCAAGACTTCAACCCAAAAAGTCACTTTGGAATTTTAGTAGAAATATATTGCCTTCCAAAAATACTTTGCAAAAAGAAAAATTAGAAGACTGCAAGTAACAAAAAAATAGTTAGAGGAGGATGGCTGCTACTTTAATACTCCTCATAAAATCCAATCTATCGGCTAACTAGTAGGTAGAATACTCTTAGAAAACTATCCAAGAGGGAAAGAGATAAAAGTAGAGGATTAACATAATGAAACTATCACTGTTTTTTTAAATGAGAAAACTATATGCTTGCAATGAAGACCCATTAGTTTCTATATACTATACTCTTTCTTCATGGATATCCATTTATGATAACATTTTATATCTGTAAGCCAAAATTATAAACACCTAGGTATTTTACACATACAAATTAGTTCATTTCTCTTAATTAAGGACACAGTAACAATTATTGTTTCCTCCCTATAGAACCTGTAATATAAATCAGAGAGAAGAGATTTGCAAGTGATCTACTCTCTTGATATATGAATGTACCCCTTAAGTACTAATGAGAAAAGACCAGGCATTTGGTAAACATTTTATCAATATTTGGCATCGGAGGAGAAAACAATGGAAGTGAAAAATTAACTTCAAACAAGAGAAAATAGTTACAAATGACTGAAAGGAATGACATCTGGGCAGCAAACATTCTAAGATGGACTTGGAATATTTTATTATACCAGAAAAAAGGGAAGTGCTCAGAAGTCTAATAGGGCATGTAAAAAAGACACAAAAGCCAGCTTGAAGAGAGTCCCTCTATTTTAGCATCAAAGGTTAATGACTCTAATTTTAAAACTGAATAAAAATTCATGAGTCCATAGCAATAAATACATGCATAAGAAAGGACAAAGATAAATAGAAAAAATCTAATTTGCATCCTATCTTATAAATAACTATTATCCCAACTCCTACACTGGTAATGAAAGAGAAAGAATTAAGTCGTGACTCTGCCATTCCTAGGGAACTATTTCCCTAAATAGCTTTATCTTATCAAGCTCTGCTTTACTGAGAAATGGCATCTAATTAATGTAAAGACATGATAGAGTTAGAAACTGACCATTTTGCAAATACTAAAGAAATAACTGATTCAGACAAGGATCATGAACAAGGATCATGAACATGGTAAAACCACTAGGTGAAAAGTTGCTGCAAAACAGGATATTTACACAGTAAATTTACACAGTATCACCCCGCAGATTTCTGCTCACAGCAAAGGGAAAACTACATCTTTATCCTAGAGAGATGTGGCAATTTGGGACAACTTGAGTTTGTGTCGCTTAATGTGATACTCACCATCAGTTATGAAGTATTAAACTTCAATCTAAGCAAGCTATCGCATAAAACTTCCAATTTACTGGAAATAGAGGAACAAGACAAATAATTCCAGGAGAACTTAAACAGATAAATAAGAAGAGAAAAAGACTGAGGGGAATTCTCCTAAATTAAAAATCTAAACAGATATAAAACCATTTGGGGGACAAATGGAGAAATCTGAATAGGGAAGACAGTAAGTGACATTAGGGAATACTTAAGTTTTCTTATATATGATAATGATATTATGGTAATGCCTCTATTGTCAGGAAATGATATCCTAAAGAATTTTAGGGATTAAATATCATGATGTCAGAAACTTAACTTTCAAATATGGCACAAAAAATATCAGATGCAGATGTTCAAGCATGTTAGTAAGTCTAGGAAGTAGGTGCACAGGTATTTATTTGAGGGCAGTGACAAATATATTTCTTAAAATGCAATCTTTATGGCATGGGACTTACAGAAGAATCTGCCTCAGCAATGTTTCCTTAAAAATGAAGAAGGTGGTTGATCAAACTGAATGAAGAAGATGGATTTTGATATGTTGAATGTAATTTTACCGCTTTTTCCAATATACTCAAATTTTTATCTTGTCAATAGTGATTTTATTTACCATAAAAACTTCCATAAACATAAACCCCATGATTATTAAGGGGTTACTATATTTAATTAAGTATCTAGCATAGCATTTAACCAAAAGTAAATTATATTAGACCAAACCTCTGGTTTGTTTTCTGTGGTTTGTTGCACAACAAACTCTATTATCACAAATTGTGATGCATCACCTATCTGCTGCAAAGGTGACAGAACAGAATTTTCAATTGTTCATATCCTCCCAAGAATCATTCATTTAAAACCGTAAGCGAATTTACCAAATACAAAGATTCAAATAATTCTGGCAACCTAGACCTTCCAACTACTTTTCAGACACTGTAGAGTGATACTTATTTTTGCATAGTGCCTGTTACCTTGGCCCAAAACCAGGAAGAAACTGTTAGGCTTTCAGCAGTCTCTAATGCATTACTCTTTGCAAATACAGTTTTATTTAAACAAATTAAAAACTTTTAAAAATTAGAAAAAATAATAACTGTAATATACAAATTCAAGGTGATTTGAAGAGGATCATATCCTGCTTTAATTTACTCACAATTTATCAGTACCTTTTCATTATTCTGGTTGTGTTTACTCATTGATGATGTTGGTACATAAAGATCAGTTTCGTCAGCTACTACATACTGTCTCCCAGAAAGAAAATCCCGTAGTTGACTCTGTAGAAAACATAGGAGGTTACTTCTAATAAGGTGCTATGACAACTATGAAAAATATTTCACACCAAGCTGTACACAATGTCACTGATATTCCAGTGTATAGTATAATTACCTGATCTTCATTGGCAGTAAGTGTACATGGAATTAAACTTTCTAACAAAATGCTTGTTTCCATCGGCTGTACTCATACAGAGTTCAGTTTTAAGTTTAGAGTTAAAAGATAACCTTGGAAATTTAATCCGAGCCTTTTGTTTTTATAGAGAAAAAAATGAATGACAAAGAAAAGGCTACCTAAGGCACACAATAAATGCTTCATTTTGGTATTATATATAACTAAACCTAGTATCCTAAAAGCATATTTCAAACAAAATAATCTCCATGAAAAAATAATTTATAAAGAGAGATTTGCTTTTACCCTGGCACAGTACTCAACATCTCCATATTATTTGTTCTAAGGGATCTAAGGTTATACAGGTGTTCACACACCCCATTCCTAATGACTCACCCTGGAGGGAAGGTACAAACTGAATTAACAAAGCCTAATAAGATTGCAAACCACGTATCCTCTCAGCCATTGCAAAATTATAACTGAAACAACTCACCAATATATAATTCTTTTTTTTCTCTTTTCCTTTCCTTTTTTTTTTTTTTTAATTTAAATTCAATTAGCCTACAGCAATATATACTTCTTAAGAAGCAATAGCGTTTGCCACTGTTCTCCTAATATGATGAGCTGGAACTCGGAGCTAACCGCAAGAAAGAAAAAAACTAAAAAGACTAGGATTTTGTTGTTCATAACTTGAATCTCAAAATTCAAATTCACTAAAAAAAAAGAATTTCCTTTTTTTTTTAAGAAAGTTTTGACTTTTATTCCTTTGTTACAAAGGACAACTTAGATACCTATTTTCTAAATACTAGCCAGAAACATTTAATGACCACCAACTACATTACAATGCAACTTTTCAATATTTAAAAAATTAATGTTATGAAATAATTCAGGGTCATTATCTCTAAATAGAAAAATAGAAAATCATTTTGGGAGAATTTGTTTTTGACAATCACTGTTTTTTTAAAAAAAAATATTTTAATTCCAGTATAGTTAACACATAATTTTATATTAGTTTCAGGTTTAAAATATAGTGATTCAACACTTCAATACATCACCCAGTGCTCATCACAAGAAGTGTACTCCTTAGTCCCCATCACCTATTTCACTCATTCCCCCACCAGCCTCTCCTCTGGTAACCATTAGTTTCTCGAGTTCTCAGGAGATTTGGAGTTCTCACGAGATTTCTACCCAAATCAATAGATATTTTTTAAAAATAATTTAAAGGGGGCGCCTCGGTGGCTCAGTGGGTTAAGCCTCTGCCTTTGGCTCAGGTCATGATCCCAGGGGCCTGGGATCAAGCCCTGCATTGGGCTCTCTGCTCAGGAGGGAGCCTGCTTCCCCCTCTCCCTCTGCCTGCTTCTCTGCCTACTTGTGATCTCTTTCTCTCTGTCAAATAAAAATAATTTACAATTTAACAAATTTTAAATAGAGATAGTCCTCACACTTGTGGTTCTTATGTTTCCAGAAGAGATGTTAAAAGCAAAGATTTATTCTTCCATAAACACAATGTTATTTTTTTTTAATGGGATAATATTACCCTCTGGTTTAAAACTATTTTCATGTTTAATGACATGTAAAGTACAATATTCTACATCAGTTCAGTGAGTATGGTCCAAGGACTCCTGAGGTCGCCAAGACCCATTCAGGAGACCCAGGAGTTTCTCCCTTTTCCAAATATGTACCAATGTGAATCTAAATTTTCTTGATATACTTCAATCAAAACAATGTATCAAACAGAAGCAAACATGAGAATCCAGCTATTTTCTATCACACATGACATCAAGGATGTTTCTAAAAATGTAAAACAGTGTCACTATTCTCACAATTTTTTTATTCTTGGAAAATTTATTCATAAAATACTACTCACATTAACATGTAATAGGTGTGTTATCCAATTTTAGTAACTAATAATTTTAATATATCTCAATTTTAATCTTTAATATAAATAACAGATATAACTCATATAAACAAAATCTCCTTGTAGTCTTAAATAATTTTTAAGAGTGCAAAGGGGTTCCTAGACCTAAAAATTTGACAAGGATTCTAGATAATATAGCATAATGCTTTCTGAGGTAAGCACAAAAATCACAACGGATTTTCTGTGATACACTATTAATCCCACTGACTTATATCTTTTCCTGATTTGGTAAGTTGTTATTCATTCTATTTTTATCCTCTTTTCAACTATATTTTTCCATTCAATTAACAGTAACCTTCACTTTCCTGTACTCACATCAGACCCATTTCTCTATCGTCACTTAAAAGTGATAATACCTGCTACTTACCCCCAACAAACTACAATATTTAGCCATTTTAATTTTAAACTAATATCAGAATCTCCTTTAGTATAAGCCTTCCATTTTAGCACACATGTTCCCAGTCCACCCTTATCATTTTAACTAGACACACATACACTCCAAGTTTCATTGCTCACTACCATCTTCCTTGGATAGGTATCTGCTCTCCAATTCAGCTGTTTAATCATTACAGTCTTTGAATGAGCAAATTCTTCACCCTAAGTATGAAGATGACATTCTTTATATTTTTGCATATCCTCACAAATCCTTCCTCTAACTTAGCTGGTAAGTGATATCTTGTTGAGGACGAGATTCTTAGGTCACTGTCCTCTTCTTTCAGGACATGCTATTTCATTGTTGTTCTTTATAAATAACTTGTTCTTTCTACCAGGAAACATAATTATAATATTTATCTTTATCCTTAAGAGTTTGGAAATTTTGCCAGGATATGCCTAGGTGTATGTCTTTTCTCTTCAATACAGCATGGAACTTCATAAACACTCTTAACTAACAGACTCAGGGAAATTTTCTTATAACAAATGTGGTTAGAATATTTTATTTAATCATGGCCTCTTTTGCATCTGTTCCTTTTTCTCCTCTGGAATTCCTATCATTTGTTATGTGAAATCCTCTAGATCCAACCTCCAAGTTTCTTAACTTTTCCTTCATGATTACTTCATCTTCACATTTTTCTCTCTGTGCTTTAATAGATTTTTAAAGACTGTTTTTTTAAAAGATTTTATTTATTTGAGAGAGAGAAAGAGACAGAGTGAGGAAGATCATGAGCAGTGGGGAGAGGGAAAAGCAGGCTCCCCGCTGAGCAGGGAGCCTGATATGGGACTCAATTACCCCAGGATCATGACCTGAGCTGAAGGCAGACGCTTAACTGACTGAGCCACCCAGGTGCCCCGTGCTTTAAGTATTTATTGTATTTGACTTTCAGAACTCTAATTCGTGCCTAAATTTATCTGTTGCATTGGGAAGACTTTTCTTTTTTCTTCTTTTTTAAATCTAGAAAGTCTTACATTTAGGTGTATCCTTGAATTTCCTTGAGTATTTAACTACTTTTATGGATTCAAATTGTCATTCACCGCTAAGAGTGCTATTCTGTTGGTCACATGTGTTCTGAGTTAACTCATCTTTCTGCAGCTGCTGGGACTCCTTAAGTGGCTGCTGCCTTTCTTCATTGGCTGAGGCCCTGACTGTTGAGGTACCTTAAGTGAGGACAATTTTACAAGTAACAGAAGTTGAAAAAGTCTCTACTGTTTATGAAGCATCAGTGGAAAAATAAACAAGATCCCAGTCACCTGCTTAAGCCAAGGGAGAGTCTTCTTGTGGTCTCTCAAGGATCACCAACAGATCCTTGCCCATACCACTCAGCTACTTCTTGGCTTCCTATGTCAAAGAATCCTGGCACTCACAGGGTATTTGTTGACCTTCCTAATACTCACAGAGGGTATTTGTTGACCTTCCCCACAAAGTCCCCAGATTTCTGAGGGCTGCTAAGCTCTTCTTGAAATCTACCATTTCTTCTCCTCAGCCCAGATCTCCAATGTCCCTCAGATAATTGTTCAATTCATGAGAAAGCAAACTCCGTACCAATTGTCTCTACTTGGACTCCATTTAGAATTCAAGGCCTTATATGCTCCCAGATGTCCATAGGCCCTGCATGCATGTTCCCCAGGAGAGGAATTATAATGTATGAAATATACTTACATGTATTTATATTTTTTTCTTTTTTTTTTAAGATTTTATTTATTTATTTGACAGAGAGAGAGAGAGACCACAAGTAGGTAGAGAGGCAGGCAGAGAGAGAGGGGGAAGCAGGCTCCCCGCTGAGCAGAGAGCCCGATGCGGGGCTCGATCCCAGGACCCTGAGATCATGACCTGAGCCGAAGGCAGAGGCTTAACGCACTGAGCCACCCAGGTGCCCCTATATATTTATAATTGTATAAAATACAATTATAATGTATGAAATAACTAGTTCAAGTTATCATGTTCCCAGAACATCCCTGTCTTTACCTTTATCTTAATTCCTTGTAATTTTTGCCTTATTTAGGCTACAATAAATAAGAAACAAAGATACAGGGGCGCCTGGGTGGCTCAGTGGGTTAAAGCCTCTGCCTTCGGCTCAGGTCATGATCTCAGGGTCCTGGGATCGAGCCCTGCATTGGGCTCTCTGCTTGGCGGGGAACCTGCTTCCCCCTCTCTCTCTGCCTGCCTCTCTGCCTACTTGTGATCTCTCTCCTCTCTGTCAAATAAATAAATAAAATCTTTTAAAAAAAAAAGAAACAAAGATACATAAGAATATGTATCCTTAAAGACACTTTTAGGGGCACCTGAGTAGCTTAATCGGTTAAGCATCCCACTCTTGGTTTCAGCTCAGGTTATGATTTCATGGGTTGTATGATCAACCCCTCATCGGACTCATGCTCAGTGGGGGATCTGCTTGAAGATTCTCTCCCTCTGCTCTCAAATAAATAAATCTTTTTTTAAGACACTTTTAGCATAAATTAGGGTTATTTCAATGCATTTTTTAGGAAACCAATCTAGGTATCTGTTTTCCTGCTCGGTTTTTCTTCACTGGAAATTTCCCTAGAGCAAGTAAGTGTCAGAGATCAAATCTTCCATTTTAAGTGCAGAAAAATTTCAACTTCACATGCTATCATCTCAGCAGCTTCCACTCCACTCCTGATGTTCTGCAGAAGAACATGTTGATGTTTGGAGACATAGAACTCCCTCCAATGTAGACCTATGTATCTCATACTACAGTTGATGTACTTACATGAAGAGGCATATTAGAAGACTTAGACAGTGGGTGCCTGGGTGGCTCAGTTGGTAAATGACTGCCTTCGGCTCAGGTCATGATCCTGGATCATGATCCCGGGATCAAGTCCTGCATCGGGCTCCCTGCTCAGCAGGGAGTCTTCTTTTCCCTCTGACCCTCCCCCCTCTCATGCTTTCTCATTCTCTCGAATAAATAAATAAAATCTTTCAAATAAAAAAAAATCTTATAGAAAACTTAGACAGGAACAAAGGATAAGGTGAAAACAATGTGCCCAAAAACCTCAGGCAGATTATACTCTTATTGGCTTATCAAAAAATTCTCTTTGTTGTTCCTACAATCCAATACTTATGTTTGATTAGCCTCTCTAAAGTAACTATATGAAAAGTAGCCAAAAATCATCTCTACAAGCAAATAAAATACAGGTAGGGAGGAATGAAAAAAAACTATCTTCCCTCATAAGTATCTTTACCATAGTGTGGGTATGCATGTGTGTCTCAGAAAGTTACAACAGGAGGGCACCTGGGTGGCTCAGTCAGTTAAGCATCTGTCCTCGGCTCAGATCATGATCCCAGGGTCCTGGGACTGAGCCCCAAGTCGAGCCCATGTTGAGCCCTGTGTTGGGCTACATGCTCAGCGGGGAGCCTGCTTCTCTCTCTCCTTCTGCCCCTCCCCCCCAACTCACGCTCTCTCTTGCTCTCTCTCTCTCAAATAAATAAAATCTTAAAAAAAAAAAAGTTACAACAAGGGAAAGGGTTCCATTATAGCCCAGTAGGCCAAGACAGCAAACTGCATGCCAATATCCCCTCTCCCCTTCTTCATCAGTAACAGAGATTTTGTTTTTATTCTGGCATGTTACCCAGGAAAAAAAAAAAAAAGACTATATTGTCCATCTTCCCTAACATCTTGGTGTGGCCATGTGACTAAGCTTTGCGCAAGGACATGGAAGCAAAAGAGCTATGCCTCTTTAAAATGAAAGGAGAGTGCTTTGCTCCCTTACTACTTCCTGATGCAAGGAACCTAATATGGAATCTGGAGCTCCAACAGCTAACTTGGACCACAAATGATCTTGAGGGTAAAGGTCAAGAACTAAGATGGGAAAGCAGAATGACAGAAAAATCCTAGGTATCGATAACCACAGAACTATCACATCAGTCCCATATGCTTACCTTAAGACTCCTTTTATAAAAAAGTGAAATAAACTTCCATGTTCTTAAACCACTGTTACTATGGAGGTTTCTATTACAAGCAGCCAAAACATGATTCCCAAGCATCAGATAGAAATATTTATAAAATATTCTAATATCTTAGAAAATGTAATGAACATTTTCTTCGAATTATATCTACAATCATTTAGTTATTACCACTATTTAATTACTACTTTATTGGTACTCAGTAATGTTAAGATAAGAAATATATTTTAACATTTTAAAATAAACTAGATAATCCAAATATATTCTAAAACAGTTTATTAATTCTAATGTAGATAAAACCAAACTGTAAAGGATGGCATCCCATTAGTTTTAAAATTTATATTCAATAAAAAATAAAGCAATGAATATTGTATGTAAAAAAAAAGGAACAGTATATTACCTCATGTTTACTGCATCATACTATCATCACAAAATGATATCCCATCTCTACACAACGTAATATTATTAATCCATAGAAAGAGTCATAACAATCATTTAGACAACATATGCCAAATGAACATATGCACATTAAAACAAGAAAGTAAAATATAAAAGCAATCCTTGGCAGGAATTCAAAAAGAAATCACACATTTGGGACTGATCTCTTTGTTAAAATTTTTTGATCTGGTAAGAAGGTGTTCTTATATTTCAACCAAATAACAGAATTTCAGCAAAATTTACCACTGAAATATTTCTTTCCAGTAATAACTAACTTTCAGGTAGCTAAATTTTCCATTTCTAACATTCTGAAAAGCAAAAGCATTATCAAGTTACTATAAACGCTGATATCATAGCTTAAAATAAAAATAAATCTAGCCAAATTTTCATTTAAGATAGAATTATTTTAAAAAATACTTACAGGGGATATGTTGGCATTATCTTCACAACTAGAAATCAAAACACTACATTTTTTATAAACATCAATCAGATCTAACATATTACTATTCTTTAAGAAATCATCGTAAGTCCTCCTAATGTCCTCATAATGGTCAATCACTTCTATATTTTCAACTGGTAAGTTCAACTTCTCGTGTAGGAAGTATTTCCAGGTCAGTAAGACATCGCTGAGGGAAACTGTAAATTCCCCACTGTGCTGAAAGAGACAATGCCAAAAATAAAAAGATAAAGTTGGGTGCCAGAATATTCATTAACTTGTAATTTAGATGGGAAATACAAATTGAATTTTGTTATAGAAAAGTCTACACTGAACTCTTTGTGGATTTGAAGAGAACATCCAAGTTGAGCTATGGAATAATTTTTAAACCAGATAGAAAAGAATTTTGATGGTTTTATAAAATATAAACAACTATGGCAAGTTTGTGCATGACAAAATTAGCAAATATCTAGTCATTCTTCACTAAATTTCTTCTAACCAAATTCAGGGAATGGGTGGGCAGTGATCTGTTCTTAAGTACTACTAACTGGGGAAACCTTTGATTCCGTTAATATGTGGCTCCTTTTAGGTCTTCTAGCTAAAGTATTTTTAATCTCTTATTCAAAACTTTCAAAGCCATAGTGAATTACCACATACCACACTATTCCAACTGTTAGTCTTAAGACATGATCATAAAAACTAATTTTAAAAATCACGTTTTGGGGGCGCCTGGGTGGCTCAGTGGGTTAAAGCCTCTGCCTTTGGCTCAGGTCATGATCTCAGGGTCTGGGATCGAGCCCCGCATCAGGCTTTCTGCTCAGCAGGGAGCCTGCTTCCCCCTCTCTCTCTGCCTGCCTCTCTGCCTACTTGTGATCTCTCTCTCTCTCTGTCAAATAAATAAATGAAATCTTTAAAAAAAAAAATCACATTTTGTTTCATTACTGTTCCAGGAAAAGCCAATAGCAGTGTTAAAACCTTGGGTCAGAGAAGAATTTTGTTTCTTCCCTGCTCATGGACATACCAAACTATAAACAAGTACTAAAAAGCCACAGTTTTTTTCTATAAGTTGTTGGATGTTCCTACTGAGATAAAATTCTTCTTTTTTCTCTTCTTCAATATCAACATGATGTATTAGTCAGTAGACACGCTGAAGGTTTTCTTTTTAATTGATTGTATTCTGCTCCCCGATATTAATAATGGTGCCCTCCAAAAAATGCCAGCCCTAATTCAGTAAAAAATTCTAACTACTCCTTTCCAATACAGCATGAGTAACAAATATTTTTAAGTATCCATATGTAATTTTGTGAAATGTATTATGTTGCTCTCTTCCACAGTTAAGTTCTCTTAATATGTTAGTAGTTTCTGATAACACCAAGATCTTTCCATCATTTGCACTGAAAGATGGGTGGATATTTAAATAAAACTATAATTCACTGGAACTAAAATTGTAACATCATCTTTAACCAATGAAGAATAATAAAAAGGATCAGACAGAGTCAAATAGGGGCACCTGGGTGACTCAGTCAGTTAAGTGTTTGCCTTTGGCTCAGATCCTAGGGTCCTGGGATGGAACCTGGGATGGAACGAGGCTCCAGGGAGAGGGAAAAGCAGGGAGCCGCTCCCCCTGCTTTTGCTATCTCACTCTCTCAAATAAATAAGTAAAATCTTTACAAAAAAAAAAAAAAAAAAAAAAAAAAGGAGCCAAATAATATACTATTTTCTACCTCTTTTAAATCTACATTTCTTTTATAAAAATCAGTCATATTTTCCAGTTACTATCTAAATTTAAGGCAATTATGTCCAAACTGCCTTAAAAATAATTAACTTTTTACTCATCCTTATGGAGACAACTAAGAAAATTATCCTTACTGTCCTTGGAGGGACCTATTATACCAAAATTATAAAAATTAATTATATTTCATGAAATTAACTCAATGAAAAACAAAAAAAAACAGTAACTCTCAAATCTTGAATCCATAACCCAAATGTAAGACAGATTTGTAATTTCTTAGCATTGCATCAAAAACTGTGTACTTTACTTCCCAATCCCATAAAAATTACACAATAAAATTTCCAAATGCTATTTAAGTTAAATAAATCCACCTATTTAGAGTTTCAAAACTAAGCTGTTTTATCTCAAAAATTCCTAAAACTGTTTGATATGACATCCTTCGTATGAAAAATAAATTAAAATTTTGCCTAATGTAAATGTACAATTCAGTCTTATTCTGTTGACTATAACTAGTTAAAGTAAAACCATGCAAGTTCTTGATCTTGTGAGAAAAGGTTTTGACTAGATTAACAGTGTTTATACTGGGATTGTAAAAACATTTTAAATCCAAATAAAAATGTACTCCAGATATCAGTTTTCATGATCAGGTGCCCACCATGACAGCATATTCTATTATTCAAACCAGTAACAACTGATTCAGAGAACTTGTGGTCAAATCAGAAAATGTTTTGCTAGGAAAACATGCCAGCTGGCTAATATCTGAAGGAAGTTCAAGATGGTCAATGCTTTAATTCTCTGATGGACATAAGAAGGATTGTATTTCATAAGAATAAAATGAGAAAAAAAAATGAAGTTACCCTTTTTCAGAGCACTTGTACTTTGTATATTTTGCTGAAATTATTTTTATAATTATTCAAAAACTTAAATAAACTTCACATTTTTAACTAATTGGAATTTTTATTGTTATCAAAACAGAAAAGATAACAGGCCTACTTAAGAGCATTAATCGGCTACGTGACCATGGGTAAAATACTGAAAATCTTGTGAATACTTTTCCTTGGTTATAAAATGAAATTATACAGATTAAATAACACCTGATGAATGGCAGGTGATTTAAAAATGTCATTCTTTCTCTTTTCTTATTCAAAGTAAAATAATAGTTTGTTTGTTGGGGGGGTATTAGATAGATGTAATACAATTGTAAAAACTGTTCTTATTCATTATGTCAAAGTTAGGTCATTTTCAAATCTGACAGTCAACCACAGGCTGTGGCTTTCCATGAAGTTATAAAATGAATATCTTTGTTTCATCCAATGGAACATTTGTAACGTTCTTAAGGCTATTTAAGTTCATGAAAAATAGCATTTATAATGTAATTGCCAGATGGAGTCAAACTATGAAGTCAATTCTAGGGAAAGGAAAAGCTAAAGCACTATTTGCAACTTAATAATAAAAGTCATACATATTTGCCATGTAGTCCTCAACGAATCTATAAGTTAAATCTTTAGCAGTATAAAACTCCTAGAGGCCATCTAATTTAAGCTAAAAAACTTCCCCTCAGAAAACATGCCCAAAACCTAAAACTCAAAGATTATTTTAATTACCTTTTCTTTATCCCATTAAAGCAGCTAAGAAAACAAACACGTCAGTAGACAGACTAACAACTCCACCAGGTATTCACAAGTTTTATTGTAGTCAAATTCAGTTCGGAGGATCATACTTTAGAGACTCATGTTCTCAAACTTCAGAGAATTAAAAACCTAAATAGAGCTCACAGAGTGCAAATATAGGTGAAGCATATATACAACAAGCCCCAACTTTTTATTACCATCTACTTATGAATGCACTTGCAGGCATATGTGTATGTTATTTCATATTGCTGAATGACGTGGAAGTCTGAGCACAGCTGGGGATGCCTGAGCTAACTCCACATGGAGAGTTAGAGTCAATCAGCCCACCATCCCTACTGCACATGTGCACACACATACACAAACTGTGATAAGCTCGGTTGCAATTCACCTTTCCTCTTTTTTCCCACCCAGAGTCTGAACTTTCACAGTGAATTAAGTGAATTAGCAAGTAGAAAATTAACAAGTAGAAAGAGATCCTGAGTGAGTGGTACACAGACAAGCCCAAAAGAAAAAACAACTTGAAATGAATATTTCAACATATCAAAAATTTTACAATGAAAACTAAATTTTCTTCAAGGTACATTTCATTTACCTTTTTGATATATTTATGTTTCAAAAATTATTCATAAACAAACAGTAGGTGATTTGAACACGGTCTGCTTAATTACAAAACAATAGCTCTCAATTACTGTACAATAATGATTCTTAATAATTGCCTCAATTTCTCTCTCTTCTCATTTTCCAGGGAATGATCACCAAAGTTTAACCTTTAGCTAGTTTATTCCGTTTATACAACATCCTAGGAATCTATTAATTATCTTGGTACCATTTTTTAGGTTACTGACGTAGAGTTGTTGTTGTTTTGTTTTTTTTTAATGCTCAAGCAATAAAATTAGAAAGACTTGACTATGGATTACAATGGAGAGCAAAAGAAAGAGACTGTAAAATGACCTTTGGGTGTCTAGCTTCACTGACTGAGTGAACAATGGTATATAAGATTGAGACTAAGAATATGAAGAAAAAGGTAAGTTGAGGGAGGAAACAATATGGTCTACTTTTAAAAACTGATGTGGAGACCATACTGGGACATCAAGGTAAAATGTCCAATAAGTAGCTGATCATACCAGGTAAGACACAGTAGAGAAATCTGGCATATAAATACTGGTAAAACAATGTAAAGGAAGTATATCCAGAGAAGGTAAGTAAAATGGAACACATCAGAAGTTATCAACAAAGTGTGTTACAAAGTACATATAGAATTCTCTTAAAGAAAAAAAAAAAAGAATTCTCTTAAAGAGTAAGAAAGAGATAAAAATAACTCAACACTAAAATAAGCAAAGGATAGAAATGAGCAAACAATAAAAAGAGGATACCTAAATAGTCAAATTAGCATTTTAAAAGATGTTTAAATGCTCTAATTAACAGAAAAATTAAAATGAAATACTCTCTTTTCTCTTGTTCTTAGATAACAACATCCAATATGGAGAAAGATAAGAAAGTGATACTCTCCTGCACTGTTGATATAAATGTAAATTCTATTAACCAAGTTGAAGAGCAATTTGGTAACATACGTCAAATTAAAGATGTATCTGTCATATGACCCTCTGTGTATAGGGGCTAGAGAAACTCTTGTTCCATGCACAGACATCTCATTTCAATGAAGAATTGTTTATAATACCAAAAAAATTCAAACAACCCAAAGGTCTATCAATGAGTAAAATATACCAGTCATACAAAGGATGATTGTTAAAATGAATAAATTAGATCAACTTTTCTATCAGTACCTAAAGAGGTCTTGAAAACAATGTTGGAAAATAAAAACAAGATGCAGAAAGAATGTATACCATCTGTTATAATTTTAAAACAGACATATTAACAAGGCAGTCTGCCTGGCTGGATATGCAGAGAAACCACTCCTGGTATAAAATACCTAAAACTACAAGTGAAAATAGAAAACGTTTTTTAAGCATGACTGAATTGTTCATAAGAAAAGGGAAAGTACAAAGGGTCAAGAACAATGAGCAAGTGCCAATATAAATGGGTAAGCAAATGGTGGGACCTGTATTTCCCTGGTAACTACCATTCCCTAAAAGCCACTAAAGAAGCTGGTTTTCATGAACCCTAAGCACACAGGTTAGGAGACAAAGCTAAGCAAAAGAAAGGTGGGAAGATGGATCAGAGACCGCCCCCCCAACCCAGACAAAGAATTCAAAGCCTCTAAAGGTCAACACTCTTACTAGGTCCACTAGAAAAAAATCTGTCCAGCAAAAAGGTGATGATGAAGATACTTGCCAGTGAAGAGATTTCTGGAGTGGCCCCAGTACTATGATTACCTCTCTGGATAATCTTCATTTAGACTTTTTTTTTCATTTCTTTTTTTTCAATTTAAATTCAATTAATTACCATATAGTGTATTTTTTTTAATTTTTCTATTTTTCTTTTTTCTTTTTTTTCCCGAATACTTTTATTTTATTTTTTCAGTGTTACAAGATTCATTGTTTATGTACCACACCCAGTGCTCCATGCAATACGTGCCCTCCTCAATACCCACCACCAGGCTCACCCATCCCCCCACTCCCCTCCCCTCCAAAACCCTCCATCAGAAAGGATGAATACCCAACTTTTGTTTTAACATGGACTGGACTGGAAGAGATTATGTTGAGTGAAATAAGTCAAGCGGAGAGAGTCAATTATCATATGGTCTCACTTATGTGTGGACCATATAGTGTATTATTAGTTTCAGAGGTAGAGTTCAGTGACTCATCAGTATTATGTAATACCCAGTGCTCATTACATCACGTGCTGTCCTTACTGTCCATCAGCCAGTTACCCCATCCCTTTGTCCCCCTCCCCTCCAGCAACCCTCATTTTGCTTCCTATGATTAAGAGTTTCTTATGGCCTGTCTCCCTCTCTGATTTTGTCTTGTTTTATTTTTCCCTCCCTTCCCCTATGATCCTCTGTTTCATTTATGAAATAGCACATGAGCGAGAACATATAATTGTCTTTCTCTGGTTGACTTATTTCCCTTAACATAATACCCTCTAGTTCCACCCACATCATTACAAATGGCAAGATTTCATTTTTTGATGGCTGCATAATATTCCATTGTATCTAGATATACCACATTTTCTTTATCCATCCATCTGCAGATGGACATCTGGGCTCTTTCCATAGTTTGGCTATTGTGGACATTGCTGCTATAAACATTGGGGTGCACGTGCCCCTTCAGATCACTACATTTGAATCTTTCGGGTAAATACCCAGTAGTGCGATTGCTGGGTCCCAGGGTAGCTCTATTTTTAACCTCTTGAGGAACCTCCATACTGTTTTCCAGAGTGGCTGCACCAGCTTGCATTCCCACCAACAGCATAGGAGG
>CM052897.1:16378554-16412251 GCA_028534135.1 Potos flavus
CAACATCACTCGGCATCAGGGAAATACAAATCCAAACCTCAATGAGATACCACCTCACACCAGTCAGAATGGCTAAAATTAACAAGTCAGGAAATGGCAGGTGTTGGCAAGGATGCGGAGAAAGGGGAACCCTCCTATGCTGTTGGTGGGAATGCAAGCTGGTGCAGCCACTCTGGAAAACAGTATGGAGGTTCCTCAAAAAGTTGAAAACATGCTATGGTAAGTGCTGTGAAATGTGTAAGCCTGATGAATCACAGACATGTACCCTGGGGCAAATAATACATTATGTGTTAATTAAAAAAAAAAAAGAAAAAGAAAATACAGGAAAGAAACATACAGTAGTCCCCCCCCTTATCTGCGGAGCAAACATTCCAGCTGCCCAGTGGATGCCTGAAAGCGCGTGTGGTATCAAACCTTATATAGACCATGTTTTTTCCTATCCACACTTATACGATAAAGTTTAACTTGTAAATTAGGCATGGTAAGAGATTAACAACAATAACTAACAATCAAATAAAACAATATCACAATAAACTGTAAAAAAAATTAAAAAAAAAAAAAAGTTGAAAACAGAGCTACCCTATGACCCAGCAATTGCACTACTGGGTATTTACCCTAAAGATACAAATGTAGTGATCCAAAGGGTCACATGCACCCAAATATCTATAGCAGCAATGTTCACAATAGCCAAACTATGGAAAGAGCCCAGATGTCCTCTGCAGATGAATGGATAAAGAAGATGTGGGGTATATATATACAATGGAATACTATGCAGCCATCAAAAAAAAAAAAAACCCGAAATCTTGCCATTTGCAACAACGTGGGTGGAACTAGAGGGTATTATGCTAAGCAAAATAAGTCAATCAGAGAAAGACAGTTATCATGTGATCTCACTGATATGAGGAATTTGAGAAACAAGACAGAGGATCATAGGGGAAGGGAGGGAAAAAATGAAACAAGATGAAACCAGAGAGGGAGACAAACCATAAGAGACTCATAATTGCAGGAAACAAACTGAGGGTTGCTGGAGGGGAGGAGGGTGGAAGGGATAGGGTGGCTAGGTGATGGACATTGGGGAGGGTATGTGCTATGATGAGCACTGTGAATTGTGTAAGACTGATGAATCACTGACCTACACCCCTGAAACAAATAATACATTATATGTTAATTTTTAAAATAAATAAATAAAAGCTCATTCAATCGCTGAAAGAGTCCTCTGAGGAAGGTCCATTATTATCCTCATTTTACATCTGAAGAATGTGACAGCCCATGTCACTCAGCTAACAAATGGCAAAACAGACTTAAACTCAAGATGCTTAACTCCATAAGCTGTGCTCTTAAATCACCATATTACATAACATCTCTTGACAGACAAGTCTTTCAAAAAATTGGATGTAGTTCCAATGTTTTACATACTCGAGTCTATGTAAGGAAGCAATTCTTTTCTCTGAGTTTACAGACATGCCTGCTAAAAGGTTTTTTTTTTTCCTACTTTCTCTTAAGTATGCTAGTCTCCAAGATATTCATATTCCATTATCATATTTGGGGTATATTTTACTGTACACATTCCATTTATTAACTCCATCTGTTATCTTTTTCTTTTTCATGTGGTATAAATAGAATCCCAAATGTTTACTCTATATGTTAGGTTTATACAATCAGGAAAATGGGCATATAACATTCAACAAAGCAGTAATTCATAGTTGCATCAGTGATGCAACTTAAAGATACAAGTAAAAAACTATATACATATATACAAATACTAGTAAATAGCTAAAAGTTGTATTTCTCTTCAAAATATATCACTCATTTCCTAAAAGAAAAAAAGTGAAAAAGTAATGCTTCAATGATACGATCAGTTTGCCTGAAATAAATTTTTAGTACTAAATTATTTAGGGTACTATTTATAAGTATTAAGAGTTCTGGAGCACATGAGTGGCTCAGTCAGTTAAATGACCCACTCTTGATTTCACCTCGGGTCATGATCTCAGGGTTCTGAGATCCATCCCCACCCAGCACTCCAAAGCACACAGTCTGGCTTGATTTTCTTTCTCTCTTTTCCCCTCTGCCCCTCTTCCATGATCGCATGTGCACCCACTCTCTCTCTCTCTCTCTCTCTCTCTTTAAATAAATAAATTAATTAAATCTTTTTTAAAAATTAAAATATGAGTTCAGATTGCTAAGAATGAAAACTAGTTAAGAATTAGGCTGTTCTGAATCCTGGCTGCACCATTTACTAGCTGTGAGATCTATACCAAGTTATGTCACCTCCCCTGCCTCAGCTTCCTTATACTGAAAACGAAAATAATAATAGTTCTTATCTCACAGGGTTTTGTGAAAAGTAAATGACATAAATATAAGTTTAGCTTTTAGCACAGTGTCTGACATATATAAAAGACAACAGTCTCAGGGGGCCTGGGTGACTCAGGTCATAATCTCAGGGTCCTGGGATCAAGCCCTGTATCATCAGGCTTCCTGCTCAGCAGGAAGTCTGCTTCTCTCTCTCTCTCTCCCTCCGTCTCTACCTCTCCCCTTCTCCACTTCTCATTCCCTCTCTCTCTCACTTTGTCTCTCTCATATAAATAAATGAAAGCTTTAAAAAAAAAAAAAAAGCCAACAGTCTCTTCCAAGGGTCAGCACACTTGTTGGAAAGGGCCGAATAGTAAATATTTAAGGAATGCAAGGCATACAGTCTCTATCACAACTATTCAACTTGACCTTGCTGTGTGAAAACAGCCACGACAATACATAAACATATGAGCATAGCTGTGCTTCAACAAAACTTTACGGAAACTGAAATTAACTTTCTATAATTTTCATATGTCACATAATATTATTCTTATTATAATATTATTCTTTTGTTTTTGTCTAAACTATTCAAACATGTAAAATCTATTCTTAGCTCAGGAATTGGCTACACAAAAGCAAGTAGTGCCCTAGTTGCCAACTCTGATCTAGTCTCAGCCCTTTCAGCAGCTAGCTGGCTATATAAACCTAGGCAATAAACATTACAACCGGCTGCCTAGGTGAAGGTATCATCACTTAGAAAATAGGAATAATACCTTCCAGCCGGTTATGAGAAATCAATGAGATAAAGAATATGCAAGCACTCTGAATGTCAGGCTACACTATACAAAAACAGTAGAAGGTGGCAGGGATAATAAATACTTATTTAAAAAACAAACAAACAAACTGGATTCCAAACTGCACTGAAACAAAAATTGTGAGATAGGAAATTATCACTGGGGAGGCAGTGTGAGATGGTAAAAGAATTTTTGAGTCAGACAGTCAGGGTCCACATCCTGGTTCCCCAATTTATAAGATGTGCGTCCTTCAGTATTTAAAATCTCTGATGAACATAAATTTCCTCAAATATAAAACAGTTAAGATATCTTACCTCATAAAACTATGAGACACAAGTAAAAATCCACCTAGTGCCATTCACTTAATTAAAAAAAAAAAAGTCGTTGGTGCTATCATCGTCAGAGTGGAGATCCTAAATTTTCTTTGGGAGAATATAACAGGAAGAGGGCAAAGTAGTGGAACTGGAGTCTGCGCACGTCTTGGAACTAGAACCGCGGTCTCCTGCCAACCTAATCAACCTAAGTAGTCCTCTACGGGCCCCAGGCTTCCAGTCTGCAGATGATCCCTCAGGACCTTGTAGCTCTATTCATTACTAGGTATTGTGAATTCTTCAACATCCCCAAACCCAACCAGGTTCCAGAGCAAAGCCGCTAAACCGTCACTTAGCTGTCACTGAAAATCTCTCACCAGCCCCGGCCTGAATCACAAATTAAAGTGTGACAGGCGGGCAAGCAAGACACGAGACTCACCTGACTCAGGATAGACCTGGTAGGTGCAGACTGGACTGAAAAATTGTCCCGCCGGGCTGTAGTCTCAAAGCTGTTAGGAGTCCGTCGCCAGTTATATTTTAAATCTCGCGGGAAGGCTCGGGAGCCAATCGCCGCTTCCGCCCTCTGACCCGGAAGCAGAGTCGGCGCGCGCCGCGGGAGGCCCGGGTGGAGACCTGCTTCGCTCTGGCCAGTTTCCGACAGCCTCGGTGCGTATCGCTCCGGAACCTGAGGGTTCGCGCGGATTTGTTACTGGACGCCCAGCGCTCCCATCCTATTCTTGCGAGTTCCTTCTCTCCCGGGCCGTGCCCCACCTCTCTTCCCTCTGACCTCGGGCTTCGGGACGTGGTAGCGGGGTCTCGCGGGACTTGCCTGTCTGGGCCAGGCGTTGGGGCCCTTTGTGGGTACTTAAGTTGTTTCCTCCCTGTTCTGCCCTTCCAGTTTTAGAGGGCAAGTCCAGCCCGCCGTACAGCGAAACCCTGAAAATGTAGTGAGACTGGGTACAGTTTAACAAGCGATAAGCGGACCAAGTTTCCTGATCTCAAATCTTTTCCACTTCCCACATCGCTGTGCCTCTAAGGGCATCCACCTGCTGGTCGCCCTTAACAAATGTCCAGACCTGGATTCCCACTCGTATGGTTACTAGTTCATAGGCTCCCTGAGGTGGGATTCCTGTGATTCTCCGTAAATACTTACCACGTCTTGATGTGTTCGTTACTGAGCCCAACTATTCTCAGGACAACTGCATCCAATTAAGGGAGGGGGGGTGACCTCTTTAGATCCCTAAGTCTCATCTGGGAATGCTACTTCCAGAGTGCACACCAGGGCATAACAGGTTAGTTGAAGTTTTGTGCCTGGTTTTATGAATATCACTTTTATATCACATTTTGGCACTCCTTTCTCCAGATCTTATTGCGCTTTTCACACAGAATCATAACTGTTACCGGTTATTGTGATCTTCATGGCGGAGGGCTGTTTTTCTTCTCTAGCACTGGTGTCCAACACATAGTAAAGTATTTCAAATGCTGTGTCGTCTTATGAGCTTGGCAGCTGTTAAAGCCTCGATTTCTTCTTCTGTAAAATGGGAGCCATTTGCCTCCTCTTAGGTTTGCAAGTATTAGGTGTCATAATGTCAGTAAAATCCTTAACATGGCACCTGCAAGCAGTGCTCTGTAAATGTTAACTATCATTAATTTTTTATGAATATATTCACTGCTAAAGTGGTTACATCTTCAAGTACTCACTATCTTTTAGTTAACCTAAACAGGATATGATGATTTATTCTGCAGGTATTATTCATAAAGTATTTAAAGAAGTACTTGATTTTTTTTAGCTGTCTGTGGCATCTGAGATACCATGTCCTTATTTTGATTCATTTGGTGAAAATGACTGACACTTTGATGGTTTCTATCTAACTATGTCTGTGCTGTAATCCACAGTTTCGTGACCTCGTCCAGCTGAAGGCTATTTTATTTTACAACTGCTCAAGTATTGACATACAAGATGAAGCAAGATGCTACAAGAAATGCTGCCTACACTGTGGATTGTGAAGATTATGTGCATGTCGTAGAATTTAATCCCTTTGACAGTGGGGATTCAGGAAACCTAATTGCATATGGTGGCGGTAATTATGTGGTGGTTGGCATGTGTACATTTCAGGTTAGTATACAATACTCAGTGAATGACAGTGAAGCTATTTCACTTGTTAAAAAAACAAACTTTGGTAAACTGGCTAAACTTGGAAAGCATATTGAGTTTGAATGTAAGAGAAAAATGACATGCAGAACTACAGAGGAAGATATTTCTAGTAATATATGCCTGAGATTTGTGCAAACATTAAATAGGTAGTAAAAAAAAAAAAAAGACTCTGAGGCTTCTCTTTTGCCTCATGATTAGAAATGGAATATTCTGGTAATTGAAGGTTGTTACTAACTGAATGTTCGGTATGTACAGAGAAAACACCAGTTGAATGAGACCTAAGTAATTACTTAATCCAGTTTTTCTACATTCCACTTTGACATAGGAAACAGCCTAAAGAACGATCCTCCGGGAGATTTTACAGCTGTCATGATATTCAGCTTCTGTATTAGTATGCTCTCATGCTTTTTATACATCTAAAACATACGTCCAGTGTATACAAAGTATGGGACCCTATTAATTGAACAGGCAATTTAGCATAGTCATTAAGACAGTGAACTCTGGAGCCAAAATGCTTAGGTTTTTACTCCTGCCTGGCTTTACGTCTTAATAGCTATATGACCTCGAGCAGGTACTTAACCTCTCTTCTATAAAAATGAGGAAAATAATACTTAATAGGGTTTTATGAGAATGTAGTTAGTATGTCATGTGAAGTTCCTGGAAGGCATCTGGCACTATTAACTCATTCATATATAAATGTGTTTTAACTGTCATTAATTTGGTCATTGTTGCCCCCCAGCACTCGCCCATATTTAATCACCAAAGCAAGATTGTGTTGTGGTGAGCACACACCATGTTTTCTCACAGGAAAGCTAGTTCCACGTGTGAAAGAGTCTAAACAATGCGAGTTCAACCCTCAGAAATTTTGGCTAATAATTTGTTTACCAGAATATTATTCATAGAACAATATTTCTCAAATTAAGATTAATCAGTGAGGTAATTTGGCACTGATCAGTTTTCGAAGATTTAAAGTAACTTTACCACTAAAGTAGTATTATTATAAACATTATTATTTCCTCTTTTACTCAGGCAGTTCAGTATTTTATTTCAGTATAGTGTTTTGGCATCATAAATGCAGTTTAGCATTTTACAGAGCATTAGATAAAGTTATACAAAATTAGACTGCATGCATATATATCCTAAGGAGAAAGTATGAGTTAAAGGCTTCAGTTTTTTGGTGTCTGAGTGGAATACAAGAGCTCTGACATTGTCCCACATTGTCTCTTAGGGTTGGGGTAGGAATTGCTAGCTTTCAGGCTAAGTGACCCATGGCCTGACTTTAGCTGGACTACTTGGTTAGGATCATAAAAAGTCCACATGATTAGGAGTAATAATATAATACACTCTTGAAAAAGATTGAAGGAAAAACTATTTTTCTGGTGCTACTAACCCACAAAAGAATAAAGGAGCTCCCTACAGGTGAAACTAAGTTTTTACTTCATTACTTTTAAAATTAAGAACTGAACACAGAATTGTGTTAAAAAAAATACTGAAAAGATATGTTTTATCTCTAACTTATGTTCGGCTAAGAAATGAGAAAGTCAAGAAGGGAGAAAAAAAATCAGGAGAAAAGAAAGGCAGAGGTGATGAGTGGCAGAGAGAGAAAAAGACAATGGAGAAGAAAGAACTAGCAAAAAACATTTGTATTGCTCTGTCATGTCTTGCACATTTTCCTTATTGAT
Organism: Potos flavus; assembly: GCA_028534135.1. Classification (NCBI taxonomy): domain Eukaryota; kingdom Metazoa; phylum Chordata; class Mammalia; order Carnivora; family Procyonidae; genus Potos; species Potos flavus. The sequence goes on from CM052897.1 coordinate 16,385,786, forward strand.
CCTCAGACCTGTCAGATTGGCTAGGTCTTACAGCCAAACTACCTAAAGAAAGAATTGTATTTTATTAACTTGGCAGGTTTCTGTGCTAAGTACTGGCAATAAAAGTAAGCAACTGTCCCTGTCCTCATAGAGTTTCCATTGTACTTCAAAGAAGTTCAGGGATTTGTATGACTAGTAAATGAAAAAACAAGCTGTAGACTCCGTTTTATAAACCCCTGTTCTTTTCCATTGATGCTGCTATTCAGATAGATTGAAGCCATAGTTCTAACAGTTCTGGTGGAAAATCAAGTCCCAGTAATTTGCCCTTGGGGATTCATAATATATTACCGCTTCCCTTTAAAGTTATTTTGTTATCTAATTAAACACTATTAAACATTGTTTCTATTCTCTCATGTTAGAAACTTCAAGTTCCATAGCATCCAATTTCACGCCTCTTGTCTGAGAGAAAACTAAGGAAAGGTAAATTGAATTGAAAGTTTTCCACATTCCTGTTGGAAAGGCAATCCTCATTCTAAGACTCTTAGGAAAACACTGTCAATACAGTAGATTTAAATTTCAACAAAGCATTTTTCAGAATCTTGGTGTTCTTTTGAATATGATGGAGATTTGAGCTCACTGACAATACTATTAATTGGTATCATGTATTTGTCAGTATTAAGTGCAAATCAGGTGCTGGGAACTGGTAATACCTATGTTAAAAAAGCAAGGACCCTGACCTCAAGATGTTTAAGTGTAAAACAATGCAATAAGAAAACTGTTACAAGAAGTCCTATGTGCAGAGGGTAGAGGGAACATGAAAGTTTCAAAGTCTATTCAAAGAATCACCAATAATGAATTGGGGACTTGAATTTTGAGAACATTTGATTTAAGCAAGCACATTGAATTTATATAGAACATGAGCTGAGAAGGATACCTAATGCTTTGAATGATAAACTCTACTTAACAAGTATTTATTGAGCACCTGTTGTATGCCAGACACTGTGCTTAGAATTCAAGTATTTAATAGATTGGATTAATGTGCCACGTTGAACAAGCTAAAATTTAATAAAGCCTTAAAATGATAGACTGCTGAAGCTCAAAGGGACAATTGTGACTTACAGTTTTTAGTCACCTGGATGTTCACCGTGAATCAGTCCAATGATTAAACTGCCAAAAGGAGTTACTTCAGTGCTGTCCAATAGAAATACAGTGTGAGCCACAAATATAAATTTATGTGTTATAGTAACCACATTATAAGAAGTAAAAACCAGATGAAATTAATTTTAATGTATTATTTTACCCAGTATATCGAAAATATTTCATGTGTAACCAACATAAATTAATGAGATATTTTATATACTTTTTAAACTAAGTCTGAAATCTGGTGTGGATTTTGCACTTTTTAAAGTATACCACAGTTTGAACTAGCTGTATTTCAAGTGCTTAATAACCCCATGCGGCTAGTGGCTACCATATTGGACAGCATAGCTCTATATCCTTTAATCTTTACTTCATTTCTCAGCAGTGTATGTTGTGATGCAAATGAGATAATGTATTTGAAGACATTTCAGAATGGTATTAAAATGTTTAAAACTGTCACGTGAAAGAGGGATTAGACTCAGAATGGTAAATATATTTTGTGTTATTTGTCAATTCTGTCTGAGGTGAAGTTGTAGCTTGTAGTGCTTTAAGACTGACACTGAATCTTCTTTGAGCGTGTTCACCTAAGATCAGCAGTGGCCAAATACTTGCCATCACTGAAGTAGATTTCATCTATATGGTTCCAGGGAGCAGAATTTGGAGCAATGAGTAGAATTTACATGAAAACAGGTTTGGGTTTAATGTTAAAGAGAGCTCTTCGAATTAGAACTACCCCCAAGTTGAATAACCTCCCCCAAGAAGTAGCTGTTTCCTGTCACTGAAGGTGTTCAGAGAAGGGTTATGCAAACTCTCTCCAGATGTTATATAAATTCAAATGAAAGGTGAAAGCAGTGGACTAGGTAAACTTTACAGTCTCATCTGACTAAAATTCTGTATTCAGCCTTAACTGGGTGTGGTGGGAGGGCCTACCAATTTCAAACCCTTACAAGAGCCCTTTCATCAACCTGGCTTTACTCCAACCTCAAATACACCAGAGCCTTCCATAATGATTTGTATTGTAGCAAGTTTTCCAAAGGATCTTAATTTCCTGCCTATACAATACTGCCTACACCCAGACTAAACCCAAAATAGCATTTGTCTCTGCCTATACCACGCACATACCCTGCCCTTTTAGTTGGCTTGGTGGCAGACATTGCTGCCAGGAAAAAAGGTTTCACTGGTAATACATAAAGCTCAAACTATACAATCCCTGGGATTTCTTTATTTCCATGGCCACCCAATAACTCCATATATACTTTGGGTAACAAATTATAGGACCTAATTGTCAACACTGTTGTTACAGTAGCAAAGTAATATGTGTTTTGATGGTAAAAACTTCATTTTAGAAGATTGATTTGTCCAGTGTGGAAAAATAGGTGTAACCCAAACTACGAAGTCAGCTATGATTAGGCTCTTAACCTTATTTTAAAATTGCTTAGTGGTTGCTGCCTTGGTATATCTGGCTGTTAGCTGTACAGTTATTATACACACAGATTATGAAGTAATAAAATTTGACAGTGTTTTTCTTACTTTGATAAGTACATTTCTATTTACTATTTTCATTCATGGAAAAACTTTTGCTGTTAATTCTTAAGTTTGTTTGAAATTTAAAGTTATTTTTCAAGGGGCATCAGAATTACGTAGAGAAAACCATGTGGAATGTATTTGTGAAATGGCTTTGCTAGGATCCCAAAGACATTTTATCCTGGAAAAATGAACACATTAAGTAGGATTCAATTAAGGTACACATTATAAAACCTTGCATTTAGATTCAGGATGAATGGAATTCTTAGAACAGGCCTTCAGATAATATTCCTATCTATGTAGACATATGTATTCCATTAAGTAAGTTTCACCTGCTCTGGATTTTTTTCTCCTCGTGTTATTTTATAATTCTATAAACTTATAAAAGATAATTATAGTCACTTAATACAGAGGATTCCTTGGAAAAATTTGTCATGAAAAATTTTGCTGTAGTCTCTAGACCCAGTTAGGGTATCAATTTAAATAACAAAACATTTTAAATAACAAAACAATTTTTAAACTTAATATTTTAAGCCTATAAAAATATTTCAAAATATATGTTATCTATATAAGGCATAAATAACAATAAAATAGATTCCTGGATCCCTACTATCCAGCTAAAGAAGTAGAACATTAGTAATTCCTCTGAAACCCTCTGGGTGTTCTTCCCTTACTGCCTTTCCTTCTCGCCCCCAAGTGGTAACCATGTCTGAAATTTTGTGTTGATGATTCTTTGTTTTACTTTATAGAGTTACCATATATGTAGGTGTTGCAAATGAGTATATTGGTTTTCATGTTTCAAACTTTCATCAATGAAATTATTCTGTATTCTTCTACCGTGTGTTGCTGTTAACATTGTATTTGTTAGATTACTCCATGTCAAAATTCATTTGTTTTCATTGTTGTATGGTATATTATGCAAATATACCATAATTAACCTATCTATTCTTCTGTTGGCTATTTGGGTTATTTTTAGTTTTTTACTCTTGAAAACATTGCTAATGTGCATATTCTTTTGTCTTCTGTTTGTGTTTTGTTACCTCCCCCTTTCATTGTTTTCCTCCCTGATAATTTGGAGGTTTTGCATGCTGTTTCTCTTCTTTTAATGGTTACCAAAGACACTTTGGTAACCACTGGGTGGCTCAATCCTTAAGCGTCTAACTTCGGCTCAGGTCATGATCCCAGGGTCCTGGGATCAAGGCCTGCATCCGGCTCCCTGCTCAAGGAGCCTGCTTCTCCCCCTCCCTCTGCCTGTTGCTCCCCCTGCTGTGCTCACTCGCTCTCTCTCTCTCTCTGTCAAATAAATAAATAAAATCTTTTTAAAAAAATTACCTTTAACTTCTTCACGAACAAAATAAGGATCTTTGACTCTTGAACTTTCACCCCCTCCAGACTTATATTACTGTCATATTTTAGTTCTCAGTTGTTTTTCTTTTCATTTTAAGCCACAAATTATGTTTTATAGGGCTAATATTTGTTTAGATTAACCCATCTGTTTGCCTTTGATTTTTTACTCACTCTTCCTTAAATCTCAGGCCTTCCTTCAGGGGTCATTTTACTATGTCCTTTACTACAAGAAAAAGTTTATTACTAAATTTTTTATATAAAGGGCCAGATAATGAATATTTTAGATTTTTCCAGACACTTACAGTACCTGTTGGAAATTGTTCGTTGTTTTCTACAACTCCATAAAAATATAAAAATGAGGGAGCACTTGGGTGACTTGATCAGTTAAGCACCTGCCTTCAGCTCGTCATGATCCCAGAGTTCTGGGATCAAGCCCTGCTATTTCTCCCTCTCCTGCTCCCCCTGCTTGTGCTCGCGCTCTTTCTCTCTCTCTCTCTCTCTCTCAAATAAATAAATAAATAAATAAATCATATATATATATATATATATATATATATGTATATATATATAAATGATTCTCAGTTCATGGGCCATACAAAACCAACCCATAGGCCAAATTTGGCCCAGCCATAGTTTGCCATCCTCTGCTTTAGGAGATCTTTTAGTGAGAGTTTACTGATGCTTAAGTCTTGGTTTTTGTTTTTCTGAAAATATATTTAATACAGCTTCATTCTCGAAAAACAGTTTTGTTGTGTGTATAGTTCTAAAGTTTTTTCTGTCATCGTTTTGAAGATCTTATTCCGCTATCTTCATGCATTTGTTGTTTCGAGAAGTCTATGTGCCAAGAAGTCTATGGTTCTAATTCTTTCATAGGAAATCTCTTATATAGGAAACCTGTGTTTTCTTTCTGGTTGCTGTTGCTGAAATCCCTACCCTTGCCCTGCTTTCTTCTCCCTCCCTCCTCCCTCCCTCAGTCTGTGTATACACATACACACAAATATATATCATGAGAGTTTGTGTGTGCATTCTGAAGTTGCACTATGTCGTATCTGCCTGCAGACTTCTTTTTATTTAAGCTGCCTAGAACATATTGTTCTTTCTAAATATATGTATTGGTGCCTATCATCAAGTATGGAGGATCCTTTGCCATTATCTCTTCATCTTCAAATATTGCCTCTTCCCTCATTCCCTCTATTCACTCCTCTACAACCCAAATTAGATATATAGTGGAACTTCTCACTGAATCCCTTTTAACTTCTTTTTTTTGTCTTGCCTTTGCTCCATTCTGAGTAATTTTTTCAAGTCTGTATTCCAGTTGCTCTAAGCATTGATTTTTTTTTCCTTGTGATATTTTAATCTAAAAGTTTTGTTTGGTTCTTTTTAAAAGCTGCCTAATCATTTTTGATAATCTCTTGTTGCTTACTCATACTTGTGTTTGTGGTCCTTTGTTTTCATATGTTTGAGTGCATGTGTGTAAGATCGTATTTGATTGAACTGTATCTGGGAAATTTTTGAGACCTGGGTAGAGTTGGTTCATCCAAAGAGAATTTACCTTTGTTTGTCAGGTGCTCTGGGCCACTACCAACATATGGCCATTTTGTAATCAATTGTGATTTTCTGGAGCACATAATTAATGTGAATTCAAGCCCCAGACTCACATTATGGCCAGCTAATGGTAGAGATTTCTCATAAGTGGCTTTTCTCTCTTAGCCTTCACCCGTGGTAGATATTTTGCATGGCACTTTTGGTTTGGGTTTTTTTTTCCTACTTCCCCGCTAGAAGACCTGGATCTATGCAGAAGTCTCCAATCACCTTCCTTGTGCAGGTACTAAACTTTGTCTTTTTTTCCTGCAAACTGAACCTATTAGTTTTTGGATGTGGACAGAAGTACTTAAGATAGTTGCATTACATTATTTTTATAACGGGAAAGTTTTTCAGGTGATTATCCCTATTTCCAGACCTAAATAACTCTTCAAAATTCATTTTTTCCTCATCTTCCCATGAATATAAACAAATTAGTAGTACCAAAGCAGGTAAATAAGCTGACTTCAAATATCTAAACCAGAATCCTGTATCCAAAAGACTAAATTAACCAGATTGTATTAACATATTCACTATTTGTAGTCCATAACAGTATTAGATTTGTAACATCTTACACATGTATAGTGCTATATATAATACTCTGTGAAAATATAATATATTTACTATTCATTTTTAGTCGTCCTAGAGAGTTTTCCATGAGGCTTAGACAGTTTTAGCTGTTTTTGTTGTCAGTGTTGCTCAGTGAACCAGTTAAATCTCAATATCTATTCTGCTTTTGAACTTCTCAAAAGAATATATATGGCCTCCTGATAAATTCTTCATTATGGTAAAATCAGAATATTATGTTTTCATAATTTCTTAAAACATTTACTATGTATGCTTAGGAGGAAGAAGCAGACATTGAAGGAATTCAATATAAAACACTACGAACGTTTCAGCATGGAGTCAGGGTCGATGGCATAGCTTGGAGCCCAGAAACTAGACTTGATTCATTGCCTCCAGTAATCAAGTAAGTTTAAAACTATTAAGTGCAGTATTTATTAATGTCCTTTGCTTTACGTGATCTGAAGCCTTTGATCATAAGGACTTCTTTTACTCCATTTCTATTTTCCTTGATTTCAGATATTAGATACTTTAACATTGGCCATTATTTCATAATTTAGACTTCTCTGAATATTTGATTTAAATATGCAACACGGTAGTGATGCCTTGAATATATGTTGGGCCTGACTACAAAGCTCTTTACTTGAGTTTCATCTAAACTTGAGTTTCATCTAAATCATTTGAAATCTTCACAGATTCTTCACTGAGTTTACCACTTACTGAAAGTACAACTCTCTTAAAATAAGTAAATTTGATTGAGTCATTAATGAACCTTACTGCTGCACACATAGGCCAATGTCACATTTTCTTGTTTAACAGTACATAAACCTGCAATTCTAATCCTTGGGCCTCAGTTTTTATGAAAGCATTGAAAAGAACAATTCCTTTTTGAGAAAAATCTTGACAGTACCTGCTGAGGCCTTCTTCACAAAGGCAATATGTGTCAGGTTGTTTAATGATTGTTACCAAACACTAACCTCGCTTTTCCACAGATATCAAATCTAAAAGGTATGCCTTCTTTTAGTAAATAATATAGCAGCTATTAGTTAGCTCTTACTGAACTAACCTAATTTTTTTAAATTAAGGGATAATTCACATACAGTGAAATTCTCAACTTCTGAGGGTACCATTTGATCAGTGTTGACATGCATACATTTGTATAACCCATATACTGGTAATACGTAGCATTTCCATCACTTCAAAAGGTTCTTTGTGCTCCTTCCCAGTCAATCCTTGTACCCCATCTTCTGCCAAAGCAACCATTAATCTAATTTTCAGAAATTAATTTTGCCAATTCTAGAACTTCATGTAAGTGGAATCATACAGAATGTATTTTTGTGCCTTGTTTGTTCTTGAGATTTATTCATGTTATAACTACCGGTGATTCTTTTTATTTTTGAAAAGTATTCCATTATGTGGTATAAATACCACTGTTTATCCATTCTCCTCTAAATAAACACCAGACAGTTTCTAGTTTTTAGCTACCATGGCTAAAGTTGCTATGAGCACCCCTGTATATAGTTCTTAGTAGATACATGGTTTCAGTTCTCTTAGGGGGTAGAATTGCTAAATCAGAGAGTGGTTGAATGTTTTTTAACATTTTAAGAAAGTACTAGTTTCCATAGTGGTTCTACTGTTTTATATCCCCACCAGTAACCTAGAGATGTTCAACTTGCTCTACCAACTCTTCAACATTTATTGTTGTTGGGCTTTATTTTAGCCATTATTGTTGGGACCACAATGACATTTCCCTGATGACTCATGATTTGGGGCACTTTTTCATATGCATTCTATTTCCTATCTAAAGAATATTTGTCTACAACAAGATTGTGAAGATGTTCTGTTTTCTTCTAGAAGCCGTACAGATTTTAGCTAACTGAATTTTAAATAAGCCACAAAACAGCACTTGTTAACATACATATATCATTGTTAATAGCCAGTTTGCTGTTCATTTCCTTTTATGGAAATGAAAGTGTTTTATGGAAAAGAAAGTGTTCACGGGATCTGGAGTTAAACAAGAGTCAGTTAGTTTCTGCATTTTCTAGCAGATTTTGAAAGCTATACAAACTGTCTTCTTCCATGGTTCTGCTTGGTGCCTGTTTTCCTGTCCTCCTTTAACATCATAAAATGACGTATGTTGTATTGTTTCATCTTTTTTGTTGATGTTGCTTTCTAATAAGCAGCTTCAAATTTTTTTGGAATTCTGCAAATATATTTGATAAATTCAGAATATTAACCAGCCATCAATTTTAAAGACAATATTTTTAGAGCAAGCTGACTGCACAGTTTTGTTTTTAAATAACTATATATTTTATTATAAAACAATACACATTTACTGTATCAAATTTGGAATATACAAAATATTTTTGGGGCGCCTGGGTGGCTCAGTGGGTTAAGCCTCTGCCTTCAGCTCAGGTCATGATCTCAGGGTCCTGGGATCGAGCCCTGCATTGGGCTTTCTGCTTAGCGGGGAGCCTACTTCCCCCTCTCTCTCTGCCTGCCTCTCTACCTACTTGTGATCTCTCTCTGTCAAATAAATAAATAAAAATTTTTTTTTTTTGGAGAATAAATAAAATCTTTAAAAAAAAATTTTTTAAAGGCCCTCTCTACACCCAATATCCTATTTTTTTCATAAATAATTTTACGCAATTGTGATTAAACTATATTTGTATTTCTTATTTTACTCTACTTATATATATGAATTATAATGTATTTCTTATTTTACTTTTATATGTGTATATATATATATACACGCACACAAAGTATAATATGTATTAAGATGACTGAGGTATAACTTGGTGTCTGTCTTATCAGCGTTAACTTAACTTAGAGCTGTGAAGAACCCATTCCTAGTGTTTTATCTTTAGCATTTAGTTGGCCTTCAGTTCTACTCTCTCTCTGTTCATCCCCACTTGCTTTTCTTCACACCTGCTGGAGAGTAACACTTCACTGTACTTCTGTTCTCTGAGGCTTTATGGTTTAATTAAAGGATGGTGTAAATACACTTACCATGTATAAACTCAAGCAGCAAAGTTGGAGAAAAGTGGAACAACACAAGGTTTGCCATAAAGTTGTGTGTGTATCTGTGTGTTTTTTTCTTTTAATAAGATTCTTGTATTAATTTTTTTTTTTTGTAAATAATCTTTGACCCCTGTAAGTCCTTTCTTCTCTGATGTTTTTACTGAACTTGGCCTTACTCTTCTACTAATACTTTATAAACCTTTTGCTTGGGATATTTCTTTTAGAAACCTTCTAAAGTAATCTTTTTCTATTTTAGAAATGATGTTTTGAAGAGAGATCTTTAAATGATTTCTTATGACATAAGTATGAGGAGATCTACATTAGGAGACCTCATATTAGTAATGTTGTAGCAAATCTGTTCTAGAGTTTCCTCTGGATGTGAAAATATGAATACCCAAAACAATAATGGGACAAATTAAAGGAGAAGAATTAGGTAGATAAGCTTTGCTTTTCAGTTTTTCTTACTTTTTATTTGTATGTTATGAAATATAGCATACATGCCAAAAAGTGCAAAAAAAGTACATGCACAGTTTATTGTAAAACTAACACCCATGTAATGATCACCCAGGTCAAGAAATAGAACAGTCCCAGCACCCAAGGTCCCTGTGCCCCTCCCTAATCAACCTTTTCCCTTCCCCTTAAAGATAATTAATCTCATGATTATTGTGACAGTCATTTTCTTGCTTTTTTAAATAGTTTTATCAGCTACGTATGCATCCCTAAAACAAGATAGTTTATTTTTTCCTATTTATGAACTTTCATACAAATGGAATAATAATATCCTTTTTTTGTCCTGCTTTGTTCACTTAACATTATGTATGTGAGATTCATCATTGTTTCTGCTTATAGCTCTAGTTACTGATTTGTGTTGGTTTTTGTTTTTTTACTTCCAGATTTTGTACTTCAGCTGCTGATATGAAAATAAGATTATTTACTTCAGATCTTCAAGATAAAAATGAATATAAGGTATGTTGACAAGTATAATTCATAACTCTTTAAAACATTTATTATTTTTGCCTTTTTAATTGGATTTATCTCAATTTAAAATGATGTTTAATGTCATCTTTAAAGTATATAATTCAGGATCTCATTTACTCTATTTTCGGCTATAGTAAGGACTATAGATTATAAATCTGATATCATTTTTTAAAATATTAGGTAGGCACAGCAAATGAGGGAGATTTATAAATTCACATTTGGGTATAGTAAGAGTATAATAGACATGAACACACATAGAGTTGAGAGTCAAACTTCAAAAGAACCAATGATTAGTGCAGCATATAGGGTAAGGTGGGATTATAAAGCGCTTAAGAGCACAGACACAGGAGCCAGACTGCCTAATTCTATCATGTTAATAATAGTGTGACTGGTCAAGTTCCCAATGTCTTTGTGCTCCATTCCTTATCTATAAAATGGGCATAATAATAGCATAGTCTCATAGGGTTATGAGCATTGATTGACTGAGATAATTCATATAAAACAGGTAGAACAATGTTTTGTACATAGTAAGTCCTATAAATGTGTTTTCTATTAGTATAATAAATAACCCTGTAAAATAAGAGAAAGACAAATACTGTATGATTTCACTTATAGGTGGAATTTTAAAAAGCCAAACTCATAGAAACAGAGTAAAATGGTGGTTACTAGGGGAAATGGGGAGATGTTGGTCAAAGGATAAAACTTCCAATTATAAGATAAAGAAGTTCTGGGAACCGAACGTGCAGCATAATATGTATAGTTAACAGTATGGGTTATATACTTGAAGTTGCTTAGAGAGTAGATCTTAAATGTTCTCACCACAAAACAAAAATGGATTTCTGGATTGTTATGATTATGGGCTTCTAATACTAACTTGTTTCCAGTGCTGGCAGTCACATTGAAGAAGTGAATAAAAACCTCATAAGGTGAAATCCATACTATGTTTATTAGGCAGTTAGTTTGCAGAGCAGTAGGTATGACTGGGGGCTGTATCTCAGTGCAGTGCCCCTCGAAAGTTCTTCTAGCTTTAATTTTTATTTAAGCTTTATGTAACAAGTAAGAGAGGAGGTAAGATGAGGACAGGTACAGTAAAAAAGTGTGTGTGTTTTTATAAGAAATGCATACTAGAAAAGAAAGATCAAGCTAATAGCAGTCTGTTGAATGATCAGCTTCTTTCCAAGATAAACCTTCCAGAAAAGTGGGTGTATAAATCATGCTTTAAAAATAGCAGATTGCTTAAGAAATATTTATAGAAAAGGGAAGCATGCAGTGAAAGCTTTTAAGGCAGTGAAGTAAAAATATTAGGTAGAAATTTTGTACATTATTTTCCTGTATTCTTACTACCTTTTCCCCTGATGTCAGGTTTTAGAGGGTCATTCAGATTTCATTAATGGTTTGGTGTTTGATCCCAAAGAAGGCCAAGAAATTGCAAGTGTGAGTGATGATCATACCTGCAGGTATGTTACTTATGTTAAAACCACATTTTTCAGTTTTCATCCTATTTTAATGAGAATTACATTATAAAAATAACAGAAAATTTAACTTCTGTATATACTCCATAAAATGTTGTAAAAGATGCATACTTTATTTAAATTGTAAGCGTGGCACAAACGTGAGTTTCAAAACTGGTGAGTTGAGTTCTCATTCCAGTTAATGAAAACTTCCCTCTCTTCCTTTTACTGTAGATTTGTACATTTATGAAATTTATATATTGTGTCAAATTCTGCAATATTGGGTAAGATCAGTAAGATAATAAAAGGCATTGCCATATTATAAAGTTATTTCACAGATCCTGTCTGATAAGTTAATGTTTAAAAACGAATTGCAAATTTCATTTGCTAAAGCAAGACTCACAGGAAATTTCCTGTTTTGACAAATTTGGAAGTCTCTATATAAGGTTTTTTGTAGATATAATGCATTTCAATATCCTATTCTTCAACTCCACCCCTAGTTTGGAATGGATATAGCTATGACATTTTTTAATAGTGCCTAAAGCTGGAGAATATCACAAGTAAAGAACAAGATGAAGAACAAGAGTAGCAGGTGGAAATAAGCTGAGGAGTCAAGAGTGAAATGAGGGAATTCTATAGGCGTGCCAATTGCTTCACTTGCTTTAGCAGTACTGTGAGAAAAAAAAAAAAAACCACAGTTCTGCTATTTTTTATAATTTTAATGTTTGATAAGACTATAACAAAATCATTAGTATTCATAAATATTTGTATACATATAAAACCCTTAAATATGTGTTCTTTCACACTGGAAGTATAGCCACTGGCTACTTTTTAAATTTTAATCATAATAGCTCATCTTTTTAAAGTTACAGAGTCATAGGCCATTATTCTTTATGTACTGCCTGTTAAAATTTTCATGTCAAGGACATGAAAGATTTACATGCCATTAAGATTTTAGGGTCTCAAGTGTTACAAAACCAAGTTTATATAGAGACCTGAAGAGTAAATGGGACCATTTTTAAGGTAAAAGTTAGATTAGATCACTAGATATAAATAATGACATTTTAGTTCTCTAACTCATGGACTTTCCTAATCACAAGCATTTGGAATATGAAACTTGAGAAGGGGGAAAATGAATGTCTTTGAAAGCCAAGGAATAGCCTCTGAATAGTGAACAATAGCCAGAGACCTGGGATTACATTCAGGAGTCTGTGATTACTTTTTTTCTTGTAGTAGAATTTTGGGTTTTTGTAGACTAGTAAAATTGTCCTAAAATTTTGGGACTGCCAGAGGGTTGCCACCTTTTTATTTTGTCAAGTAATAAGAATTTTAAAAGGTCTACTGCCTTCTATTATTACCATCATTTTATGAAAGTAAGAACATTATTACTCTAAAAAGGAGAAAGGCTTAACTTCAAAGTAAGTCCTTTAAATAAATATAACTTTTTAAAAAAACGTACTGTGTTGCCCCTAATTGCCTTATTTTGCTAGACTGTCGTTGATGATGTTATTGTTCAGCAAATACTTATTCTCTCTCCCCCCTTCCCATGCAAGGAGGAGATTTTCCCACACCATTGGGTTTAGCTGTGTGCCTTGTCTAGGCCGACACAATGTTAGCAGCTGTGATGCAAGCAGGTATTTAAATGATTTACCTGGTTTGTCTTGACCTACTGTCCTCTGTCTTCTATAAGATGAGCATGTCTAGATAGCTACTGGTTCCACAGTGAGAAACACATGGAACAAATATGGATCCATCTGGCATTATGAAATAGAGCTTCCCACAGACTCATGAGCCAGAAATTTATGCTTATTTTTGTAAGCCACTGAGAGATAGGGGTTGATAACATCATTTTAGCAATAGCTGGGGAGGTAAATTTAGAATTCATCAGCTGAGTTCACCAATCAGAAGTAAAGGACAGTTCTGATTGGCCATTAAAGTCAAACCTTTTGGGCCAAAAGCAATATAAATAAGACTTAAAAGAAATAGCATAAATCAAGAAGTTTAAGGAAGAGTAGTAGGTATCATACACTCACTCTCATAATAACAAGGAAAGAAGGAATTCTGATAGGACTACAAGTGAAAAACATTTCAGTACAACTGTCTTCATTAATTCGAAGTATAGAATTGCCAAGTTACTAATAAAGACACCACCCAAATGGCAACTACAGTATGAGCAATGGAAATAGCTATTTATATCCTAGGAATCATTCTTATCACTATACTAAAGAAATCCTACCAATTAGTTTGGGTCTACATGTTTCACTTGTTCTCTTGGACAAATAAAATCCTTGTCCAGTTATAAGCAAAGACTGTTTCATCTTGGGAGTAGCTTTATATCCAGGTGATACCATGCTTAAAAAAATAACATGCTCAGTAGAGTAACTAGACTGAAGGTCAACAAGGAACTAGAGGATTTGAATAACATTATAAATAACTACACCCAACAAATGTATACAAAACACTCCAAACATTTTCGGCATCAGCAGAATGTACATTCTTCTCAAGTGCACATGAAACATTTTCCAGAATAAACTGCATGTCAAGCCGAAAAACAGATCTAAATAAATTTTAACAGATTAAAATCATGCAAAGTGTCTTCTTTGACCACGGTGGAATAAACTAGAAGTCAGTAACAGAAGAAAAATTGAAAAATCTACAAATATGTGGAAATTAAATATCAATTTAATAAACAGTCAAAAAAAATCGTAAGGGAAATCATAATTAAAATTATAAATCATAATGAAAATTAGAAAGTACTCTGAGGTGAGTAAAAATGAATACACAACAAAATTTATAGGATGTGACAAAACAGAGCTCAGAGGGAAATTATGTCTGTAAACACCTACATCAAAAAAGAAAACAAAAGAGAAGAAATAACTTGAGTCAGTAACTTCAGTTTACACCTTAAAGGAGCTAGAAAGAGAAAAAAGGAAACCCAAAGGTAGCAGAAGGAAAATAAAGATTACAGCAGAAATAAACAAAATAGAAAATAATAGAGAATTGATGACACCAAAAGTTGGTTCTTGGAAAAGATATAACAAAATTGGCAAACCTTTGGCTAGACGGAATACTCCAATTAGTAAAATCAGAAAAAGTGGGACATTACTGCCAATCTTACAGAAATAAAAAAGATTTTAAGAGAGTATTATGAACAGTTACACACCAACAAGTTCACCTAGATGAAATGGCAAATTCCCAGAAACACAAAATTCCCAAAATTCAAGAAAAAGCGAGAAAATCTGAATAGACCTATAACAAAGAGATTGAGTCAGTAATCAAAAACTTCCCAACAAAGCAAGCCCAGGACAAGATGCTCCCCTTGTGAATTCTACCAAACATTTAAAGAAGTCCCTCAAATATTTCTAGATAATAAAAGAGGGAACATTTTCTAAGTCATTCTATGATGCCAGCATTATCTTGATACCAAAGGCATCGCAAGAGAACTGCAAGCCAACATCCCTTACAAATATCGAAGAAAAATCCTCAACAATATCTATTTAAAATTAGAAAGCTCTTAGAAGATAACATAGGGGCAAATCTTTATGACCTTGGATCTGGCAGTGATTTCTTAGATATGACACCAAAGGTGAATATAACAACAACAAACTAGATATAAATTGGACTTCATCAAAATTTAAAACTTTGGGCATCAGAGGACACTGTCAAAGAATAAAAAGACAGCTCACAAAATGGGAGAAGATATTTGCAAATCATAACTGATAAGGGTCTCATCCAAAATATATGAAGAACTCTTAGAATTGAACATTAAAAAGACAAACAAAAGACAACCCAGATAGAATTGTCGAGTCATTATATTGTACACCTAAAATTAATGAAACACTATATGCTAATTATGCTTCAATAAAATAAAGACAAAATGGACAAAGGATTTGAAAAGACAATTCTCCAAAAAAGATATAAACTAACCAACAAGCACATGAAAAGATGCTGAATGTCATTAGACATTAAGGAGATGCAAATCAAAAGCACAATGAAATATTGCTTCACACTTACAATGATAGATAAAAACAAAAATAGAAAGTAACAAGCGTTGGGAAAAGTGTGAAGAGATTGGAACCTTCATTGTCTGCTGGTGGGAATGTAAAATGGTATAGACACTGTGGAAACATTTTAGCCATTTCCTCAACATGTTAAACATGTGACCCAGCAATTCTACTCCGAGATATATATTCAAAAGAATTAAAACAGGTCTTCAAAAAAAACATACAAAGGAATATTCCTAGCAGCACTCTTCACAATAGCCAAAAGGTAGAAACAATCCAAATGTCCAACAACAAATGGCTAGATAAACAAAATGTGGTATATCCATATTTTTAAATACTTTTCAGCTATAAAAAGGAATGAAGTACAGATACATGCTACAACATGGATGAAACTTTAAACATTATGTTAAGCAAAAGAAAGTAGACAAAATATTCTCTGATTCCATTTATATAAAATCTCCAGAATAAGCAAATCCATAGGGACAGAAAACAGATTAGTGGTTGCAGAAACAGTAAGGGTGGGAGGGAATAGGAGTGACTGCTTAATGGGTACAGTGTTCCCTTTTGGGATAATCAAAATGTTTTGGAACTAGAAAGTGGTGATGGTTCCATAACATTGTGAATGTACTAAGTGGCCCTGAATTGTGCTCTGAAAATGGTTAAAAGGGGGAGTAAAATAAAATAAGTGAATAAAATGTCAATAAAAATTTTTAAATACTAAGCTTTATTATGTAAAATACTATAGCCTGTACAATGGAATATTACATTATCACATACTTAACAAAAGAGACTATATAATAGGAGTAGGACTACAATATGGATTCTTAACATTTTGTACTATAAAGAGCAGAAGAAATTTTCTCTCTGACTCAGTGCCAACTTAAAATAATTTTTAAAATAAATATATTTTAAAATATGTTTATCTAAAATATACATATTATCTGATGTTTGACTTTGTCATCTCCAAGAGAGACATGGTATTATAATTAGCTAGATTTATGGCCTTAGGGACATCATTTCAAAACACTATCCCCGAACAGGTTCATAAGAATTATGTATTTTATTGAAATTGCCAAATTCTAAATCGGACAGTGAAGATAGTTCTTACTTATACTACGGTGTCAGTCTATGGATTAAAAAGTCATCATTTGTTTATCTCTTGTTATAAAGAGCAAATAAATATATTGAGAATAAATTAATCTATAGACTAGTTCGTTCAGTCAGCAAATAAACATCTACTGTGTGCCAGGCACTGTGCTAGGTACCCGGTCATCAATGACTTATTTTTTTTCTTTCTTTCTATGGAGGGTTGGGACAGTAGGGGAAAGAGTAGAGGAAGGGGAGGGGGAATCACTGACTTATTTTTAAACCTGTGAATAATCATTTCAGAACCATTTTAGGCTTCTCCAAGACTGACAAAGGTATTTTATTTTGTATAAATGAATTACACTATGAATAACCAAAGTATTACTAAATATTTTATTGTGCTTTACTGTATGTTAACCACCACTCTAATTACCTTACCCATGTAAATTTAATTAATTTTTATAAAAACTCTGAGATAAATACTATTTTATGCTCATTTTATATGATGGGGATACTAAGAGGCTAAGTAATTTGTGGCAAGGAACATAGCTGCTGTTAAGTAGAGGAACAGGCATATCAGGCAGTCTGGCCCTAGTACCTGCATTCACCTGCCTGAGTGACGATTTTCAAGTGTACCTTAAGAAGATGGTATTCATATCTAAAAATATTTTAGATCTTTCTTACTTCTCTATGTTCTATAATATAACTTCATTAATTCAAACTGTGAACCAAGTCTGAAATATTATTATAGAAGATGATAAGTTAAATTTTATCTAAGCTTCCATGTAGTTTTAGTATTCTGTGATCTATGCAAGTTTGTAAGAAAATCGAGTTCTCATTTAGGTTAGCAGTTCTTTATCAGCCCCAATAGCCCCCTTTTAAAATAAATATTTTTTTTTAAAGGTTTTATTTATTTCTTTGACAGAGAGAGAGATCACAAGTAGGCAGAGAGGCAGGCAGGGAGAGGGGGAAGCAGGCTCCCTGCTGAGCAGAGAGCCCGATGCGGGGCTCGATCCCAGGACCCTGAGATCATGACCTGAGCCGAAGGCAGAGGCTTTAACCCACTGAGCCACCCAGGCGCCCCTAAAATAAATATTTTATAATGCCAGCTGTACAGTCTTAAATGAAACTCATGAAAATATAAGCTATCAAAGTATAAAATCATCAAAAATAATTTAGTACCTTAATTGTACTATACATTTCTATAAAAAGAAAACAAATTGTTATAGAGTAACATTGCAGTGTATGTATACTCAGGACTATGTAAGAAGACAAGTGAGATAGTCTTTGTCCCTCTTTACAAAGAATAAAGTTGAATATGAGAAAAATAAGATGACAGGAAAATGTAAGATAAAGGCAAGGCTGCCAATGCACTGTTCCAGGGATATGGTTTGCATAAAGTACAATGTAAATAGTGCCATCTGGAGTTCTGCAGTGTCATAGCCAGATGAGTAAAGTCATAACAGATGAGTAAAGCTTGGGTTATTAGAATAAAACTCACGTCAGTAGTAATAAAAAAAAAATAAAAGAGGGAAATAATGTTTCAAAGTAGAAATGACACAAGACAAATTATAGAATGTCAAGTTGCAAACTAAGGAAGGATAATATTCTTGCAAAATCAGTCAGTTTTTATATGGATAGTATCAGAAAAATTAACTTTTGTGCCATGGGATGGAATACTAACAAAATTTGCAAAAAGTGTATCTTCTATCTTGAAATACCCCCACCTTTTGAGGTATTTCTAAATTTCATTCTCATTTGATGAATCAATCCATTTAATCCTTAGAAACCTTATGTGGTAGGTTTTCTTGTTATTCCTTTTATATAGAGGGGAATTCCAGGCAATCTAGCTTATTACTTCATTATGCTGTTTCTACTTTAACACTCTTTAAGTTTTAGTCTTTTTGTATTGTTGAAAAGACAGATATTCAGATTACCTGTGTGTTTTGATCAAAATCAATCATTATGTAGGGCTTAATAAAACAGATAGAATTGTAGTTAGAGTCATGCCTACAGAAGTGTTATCTTCTGCTTATGAAGAACTTATAATTTTTGAAAGATACCTTTGCTAAAACATTCTAGTACCAATCGCTTCTCAGCCTTTTGGCTAAGATCAAGTGAAACATTCTAGACCAGTTCTTGAAATGAAGATGTCATGTTCCTTCTTCATACTTCATTAGCCCAGTTTATAGATAAAGAAGAAGAGTAAAGAGAAACAGACTTTTGTAGAGGATGAGGAAAATTATTCTGGAGGAGACTGCTCTGGCCTTTGCACTAATAAGGTATTTTTCAGCATCAGCCCTGTTTTACTGCCTTAGAGTAATCACAGCATCTAGAAGGATGCCCTTGTGGCACATACTCAGTGAGTGGGTGAGGGAATGAATACCACTCTGTACCTGTCACAGCATCTTATCACCACCAAACAAAGCATCCGACAGATGTGTTTAAGAAAAATAAATCATGGTAAATCATGGCATTGCTAGCCATTCACCCTCATGTTTGATACCATTTCCTTTGTGGTCCTTCATCCTGTCCACCATATTCAAATACATATACATATATACATATAATTACATATATATGTGTATGTCTATATATATGTATATGTATATGCCTGTGCACAGGGGAATGTCCATACTGGTGTTCATAATTATGACCCAGCATTATCAAAAGAAGGTTAAAATTATTATATTTGAGAAGTAAATAAGTGCATATTCATTTAGAAAGATTAATTATCCCATACCTCCAAAAGAAGATAAAAATGATAGTTAAGTATTTAATGGGTTAAGCTTATTATTTTAAAAATTCAGTAATACAGAACATCTTATTCCCAGTCACTGCCAAATAACAGATGTTCTTGTATATTAAAAACAGTACCGTTCTGTAAGAACAAGTCAGATCAACAAGTATTTATTAAACACGTTTAGTATAGCCAACATTTAGTACTTTGGGGGATACAAAAGAAACAGAAGACCCAGTACTCACTGTAACTACAAAGGATGTCAGAAGTAATTCCCTTTCCTCCTCCACTCCCCCTCAATAGTCTTTTTAAATATTAGATAAAATTTATGGTGAAGGAAAATTGGCTTCTAGAAGCCAAGGAATTCTTAGTTTAAAACTAAAATAATAGAAACATGTAATGTGCTATTCATTTTGTCTATAAAACATGGGATATTAGTAGCTGTCATGTTCTAGCTGTCATCATTTTTAAAAAGAATCGGAGAGGGGTAGCATATAAAAAATAAGATGGGTTTGTTTTTTTTTTAGGAATACAACCAAATCACTGGATAAGGGAATACCAAATTACCTAAGATATTCACTAAGCCAATTGTACTGTTTTTTGAAAAATTGTACAAGAGGAAAAAGAATGTTTATCAAATGTCTTCTGTGTACCCCAGATTACCATTGTTCATGTACATTTGAGAGTCTTCAAAATCCATAGCTAAGATGGGAGTTTCCTACCCCATCCCCACCCTGGGATCACAAAATATGTGATCTATTTAAAAATAGTCCTTGCAGGAAACAGAAAGAAGGGAACTGAGAACCTTCAATGAAGCATTTCTTGGGAGATTAATCCCTATTCAGGAGCAAATAAACTGTGCCTAAATAATTCCAGGTACAAAGTGAAATCAGGAGAATTTATATTCTTTTTTTTTCTCCCAATTACTTTTATTTTATTTTTTCAGTGTTCCAAGATTCATTGTTCATGTACCACACCCAGTGGTCCATGCAATACGTGCCCTCCTCAATACCCACCACCAGGTTCGCCCAACCCCCCACTCCCCTCCCCTCCAAAACCTTCAGTTTGTTGCTCAGAGTCCACAGTCTCTCATGGTTTATCTTTATTATAATTTTATGGTTAAATAATTGCAGAAATAAAGTTCTCTGCTTGTCTTCTAAAATTCCATGTAATTTTTGTAACATTTTTTTTTTAAGATTTTATTTATTTATTTGACAGAGAGGAGAGAGATCACAAGTAGGCAGAGAGGCAGGCAGAGGGAGGGGGAAGCAGGCTTCCTGCTGAGCAGAGAGCCTGATGCGGGGCTCGATCCCAGGACCTTAAGATCATGACCTGAGCCGAAGGCGGAGGCTTTAACCCACTGAGCCACCTAGGCGCCCCATAATTTTATGGTTAAATAATTGTAAAAATAAAGTTCTCTGCTTGTCTTCTAAAATTCCATGTAATTTTTCTAACATTTTGAATCAAGATCAATTATTGCATAGTTTTCACAAGAGCTTTAAGAATGGGATAAATAAAGTTTGTGTTGGGTTTGGTAATAGCTTACCTCTAATGAATGGAACATAAAGATTCTGTGTCTTTATAAGAACTATCCGAAAGTTATACTAACTTTCGGATATAAGTTATATTTATATAAGTTATATAAGTTATAAGTTATATTTATATAACTTATAAGTTATATGTGTTATATTTATATAAGATATATTATAAGTTAATATATCTATAAGTTATATTTATATAAGTTATATAAGTTATAACTTTCGGATGAAAGTTATACTAACTTTCAATCACATTTGCAGACCTTTTTTAATTCAACGTAGTGAAATAGCATGTTAATGCAAGATTATAATAAAGTTATAAAGTGATGCTTTTCTAAACTTTTATATGATTGTGTACTAGTCACATCACTCTGTAATATTCAACTCTTTGTTCTCTCTCATGTCCCATTGTAGATGAAATACAAAATCAGTATTGCATAAAGTGTATTACTGTGTCAATGATTGCAGTAATTTAAGCTTGTTTTATGTGGCCCTCGTGTGGTTGCAGTAAGTGAATTGTATAAATAAGAATCAGATCCATAAACGTTTTTCAGGTTTATTTTGAAAGCCCATTTATGTCACTAATAAGGACTACTATCCCTCATTTACAACATAATAGTCAAATTTTAGATTGTAAAATATATCAAAATTTTTCTTGGAAATAATGAAATGCTAATATTTTCTGGATAGTATTACTGTTGTTTATGTTAGTTAAAGGAAAGGTCCTTTTACTCTGAATTCCTTGAAGATGAAATCATTATATATGATCTGTCTGAAAACTACCATATGGTATTTCTTTGCAGTTGAGGGTTTAATTTTGAGGTTTATTTTTAAATGTGACAAAATTTCGCACAATTCCTATCCTTCAAAAATCTATCTGTCTATGTAAGTTAAGATATTAATTCTCTACTGGGGCACCCTCAGCTAGTTTCTCACCTCTGTGATGATAAACTTGTAGTTTCTGGTGAATTCATTTATAATTTCAAGAAAACAAAATGAAGCAACAACATGTGAGCTTGTAAGATTTTTTTTTTTAACTCTTCTAAGGTTTTGTGAAGATTTACAATAGTAGATTATTTTATGTATGGTATAGTTGGTTTATTAGTGTTATGTTTGAAACAGGCCACCTTTGTCTCCCCTCTAAAACACACACAGTCTTTGATTATTGACTCTATATTTGACTCATTATTTTTTTGTTTTTGAAGGATCAAATAATAAGCAAATGCAATTATCTCTTATTTTCATCCTTATAATTCTTCTTACCCTCAAGTCAATAAAACTTCTGGTAATCCATTTCTTTTATCACTAATAGTAGTATATTAATACTACTTGCTTAGTAGTCTCTAGCATTTAAAAAGAAAAAGCAAAAGTAGTCTAATCTTATTTCTCAATATATTTAAAATACTGACACATACTGAAAGTACCCTATACAAAATTCTTATTTTATACTACCATGCCATTTGTCAAAGGCTTTGCCCAGCTGACAAAGTTTATTTCTTCACCACACTAACCTATCTTACCCACCGTCAAGATTTGCCCATCTAATTCCTAGACTTGTGCCTTCAATAATGTGGTTTCCTACCTCTGAATTCCTTTTGCACCTAAAACATTTTAGCACTAAATTACTTTGTAATTTGTTTCACTTCTTCCTAATTCTACATTCATTTATTTGGGAAATATACTGTTTTCCCTTTTTTTGAATTATCCATACGGTGATGAGTAACTTAGTGATCGATTACTTGGAAATGGGAAGACAAAGTCTTCATTTTGTTATCACAAAACTCAATGAAGAAAGTGTTTGTTGTCTAAGAATATTGGAAGTCCCTTTCTTATACCCAGTAACATTGTAAAGTACCTCCTCCTTTTTTTTCTTGATCTCATGTTTAATTAATCAGTTCTCACTCATGTGATCCAGTCAAGTTTTTTAGAAAGATTACAGTTAGTATTTTTTTGCTTTACTAGTTAGAGAAGGCCAAATGGATACAGATGTGTTATTTAATGTCATCCATTCCTTCTTTTGTCTGTATTGTCAGAAACATTTGGTAGCAGAAATTTCCTTCTACAGTAAACTCCTTAACAGACAATGAGATGCCAATAAAAAAATGGAGAACAAATAAAAAAAAACAGAGTATTACCCAGGAAATTTCCTTTCAAATTCTCAGAGGGAACATCTCCCTCTATTAATTGTCAATTTAAAAGACCCTTGAGAATAACTAGGATATCTCTGATATGCCAACACCCAATTTATGGGACCTTTTTATTGATTAAATAGGACAATTACATTTAAATATCATATGGTAGGGATACTTAATGTTCTGCTGAAAAGCACTCAGCCTGAAATGAGGCAATAATTTTAGCAATAAACTACAAAAGTAAAGTATAATTCATAATGTTACATCTGGACAGCTCTCCATCTGTACATTTTATAGCTAAAATCTAGTAAGAGTTCAACTTAGGACCACAGAGTTGGGAGGGCTGGAGGTTTTGTTATAATTATAGTCAAATTGTGTCAGAGTTGTCATTTATTTTACTTGAAGAGGGATGCTGTCTGTATTCCAGTGCTCCTTGAGTTAATCTATAGTATTGACTTCTTAATATGTCAGTAAATTTATTTTACCTTAAAAGCTTTTTCTTTGAAATTTCCCTTGCAAACATTTAAATAGGTATACAGTGCATTTCATATAATTCCTGATTTTTGGTCAAGATAGTTTAATTTGATAATGTATTTTTATACTTTATAGTCTATCACCTTTCCATGTGCTTGATTGAGTCTATTAAGAAGGTTACGAATCCTGACAGCTTTTCATTTTTTGTGACGTACCTCTTCCCTGAAAAGTATGCTTCTGTGGTTGTAATTAACTTTAAGTAGCTTTACTCATTATAAACAAATTTATTAGCAATAAATTTGGAAATATTAATATGAATTTTCAAATTTTTTCAATTATTTCAAATTATTACTTTTTTTCTGTTACATTAGAAACTCTCTCATCTGACATGGTCTAAACCATGTTCATTAAATAATCAAAAAGTCGGTAAACTCAACTAACAAAACTAAAAGACAACCTACTGAATGGGAGAAGATATTTGCAAATGACACATCTGATAAAGGGTTAGTATCCAAAATATATAAAGAACTTATACAACTCAACACCAAAAAAAAAAAAAATCCAATTAAAAATGGGCAAGAGACATTTCTCCAAAGAAGACATACAAGTGGCCAACAGACACATGATAGGATGCTCAGCATCACTCATCATCAAGGAAATGTAAATCAAAATCACAATAACACCTCACACCTTTCAGAATGGCTAAAGTCAAAAACTGAAGAAACAAGAAGTGTTGGCAAGGATGTGGGGGAAAAGGAACCCTCATGCGCTGTGAGTAGGACTGCAAACTGCTGCAGCCACTGTGGAAGACAGTATGGAGGTTCCTCAAAAAATTAGAAGTAAAACTGTCCTACAATCCAGGTATCCCACTACTGTATTTACCCAAAGAAGACAAAAGCACTAATGTGAAAAGATATATGCACCCCTGTGTTTACTGAAACATTATTTACAATAGCCAAACTATGGAAGCAGGCCAAGTGTCCATCGATAGATGAATGGATAAATAGATGTGGATAAATAGATAAATAGATGTGGTGTGTGTTTGTGTATTTGTATATGTATAATATATATATTGTACATGGAGCTAGAGAATATAGTGCTAAAAGTGAAATAAGTCAGAAAGACGAATACCATATGATTTCACTCATATATGGAATTTAAGAAACAAATAAATCAAGGGGGTAAAAAGTGAGAGACAAACTAAGAATCAGGCTGATAGTTACCAGAGGTGAGGCGGATCTGGGGATGTATGAAATAGATAAAGGGGATTAAGAGTACACTTATGTTGCTGAGCACTGAGTAACATATGGAACTACTAAATGACTATATTGTGTACCTGAAACTAATATATCACTATATATTAACTACATAAGAATTAAAATTTAAGTAATTAAGCTAATCTAGTCTCGAAATATGAATTAACTCAGGAAATCATTTTAAGAGACTGTCTACCTACCTTATTTTAATATATAACATATAGATGAAAGCTTACCAATTACTAATTGCCAATTTTTAAGTTTTAGGCTAAGACGTTTATTTTTCCATAATTTATGAGTCTGATGATTAGCACTGGACTTTTTTTGCATGAATCACATCCATGGTAGTGTCTATAGTGAAAACATTTGCTAAGCGTTCTTTATTCAAATATATCTAGACTTTTTACTTTGATTGCTTAATCTTTTGTAACTGACACACATTCCTAATTTTTTAAAAGATTTTTATTTATTTATTATTTATTTGACAGAGAGAGAGAGATCACAAGTAGGCAGAGAGGCAGGCGGGGGGGTGGGGGGAAGCAGGCTCCCCGCTGAGCAGAGAGCCCAATGCGGGGCTCGATCCCAGGACCCTGAGATCATGACCTGAGCTGAAGGCAGAGGCTTTAACCCACTGAGCCACCCAGGCGCCCCTAAGAGCATTTTTAAGTTAGAAATTTACCTTAGTTAGTTCTCATTAACTTAGTTTCATTGAAACTGCTCTTTCACATTCATATTCTATCAGCTTACATAATACTAGTTGTGTAACTCTACTAATAAATAGGCATGGGATTGCACCCCATACAGTGGTTTACTAAGCAAAAAAACCATATTCCCTCCTTATAAGTCTACAACAAATGTACGTGTGAGCCTATTAGAAAATAGCCTTGTTCCTGTCAATTCTACGGAGGGAAAAAGGAAGAGTCTGTCAGAAGGAAGTCAGTTAAGAGCTTTGACTACATATTATATACAGTACATTTTAAAATTTGTGCAAATTAATGCATACATGGATACGTGAAAATAACATAATATGCAAGAAAAAGGGGATGATTTGAAAAATCTGCCTTACAGGTAAGACCAACTGAAGAGTTGCACATTTTGCCAGTCAAATGATTGTTTTAAGATTGTTTTTGTTGTAAATTTGTCAGAGAAAGTGTAGGTTTTTTCCGTTGGTAATTAAAAGAAATACGAGAGGAAAAAAGAAAAATAAGGTATGGCCAGTCTGGAAAGCTATTTGACAGTACCTGCTAGAGTTCAACATATTTGTAAGCTATAATCCATCAATTCCATGCTCAGGTATATACTCAGCAGGGGTGTGTGTGTGGGGGGGTGTGTATGTAGGGAGGAGTGGGTGTGTGAATGTATTCACTAAAAAACATACAAGAAGATTTATAGCAGCATTATTTTTTTCTTTTTTTTTCCCAAATACTTTTATTTTTTCAGTATTACAAGATTCATTGTTTATGTACCACACCCAGTGGTCCATGCAATACGTGCCCTCCTCAATACCCACCATCAGGCTCGCTCAACCCCCCACCCCTTCCCCTCCAAAACCTTCAGTTTGTTGCTCAGAGTCCATAGTCTCTCATGGTTCATCTCCCCCTCCGATTTCCCCCAATTCACCCTTCCTTTCCTTCTCACAATGTCCTCCATG
>CM052897.1:16412751-16435319 GCA_028534135.1 Potos flavus
AGGTTTTTTTGCTTTTTTTGTTTTGTTTTGTTTTTAAGCATCAGGTTCTGTCAGGATAAAATACTGTTTAAAAATTAGACTAAAATTTCGTTCATTGAACCAAAGTAAAATACACTTCATTAATTGGCCTATTTTTGTAGAATATCCTTATTCATAATTTCTACCTCTTTGGTTTTCTTCATTTGAAAGGAAAAAATGATGAAAATATTCTGATACATATTTATTCAATTTATATAATAGCAAACAAAAATCAAATACGTATTAGAAACAGTTCAAAAGAATGGAGCCTTTAAACCATTCCCTTGTGAGACTCACTGAATTTGCAAGACATTCCTACTATTTCAATAGTGGTAAAATATATACTAGCCCAGCACTTTATTATGCAAGAAGCAATAGAGAAGAAAGAAATATTCAGTTGCCATAATTAATAATCTTATTCATTGTGGGAAGTGAAACACAATTACACAAACCATTGGTAAATGTGATTTCCCTCTTCAGTTAAATTATAATTGTTTCCCTTGTATAGTAAATATAGATGAAAAGTGTTGATTTGGCAAGAGAAAAAGAGTATGCTTCTAAATTATTTAATCAAATAATCATTTTGGAAAAACATTTGTGTTAGTTTATATGTGACTATATTAGAGACCCTATAATTTCTACAAGAGAGAAAAAGTATTTGAAATAATGTGCTTGGGCACAGAATAACAGCATTGTTCAATACACATATGTCTATTGTTTTTGAAGTAAATCTTTCCTTAAACTTTAAACATATATTCCTTAAGTTTGTTGAAATTATTTTGTGGTCCCTAATGGGATATGAACTATAAATCCTAGAAGAAAAGGTCTAAGGCATTCTGATAAGCTGTCTTAATTCTTAATTTAAATTCTTAAAGACCAGAATTCTGTGGGTACTTTGCCAACCACTCAGGAGTTCTGACTCCTGCCATGCTAACTCTGCCACACTCTGTACCAGTGAGATATAACTGGCTGAGTGTGAAGGATGAGCTGGACAACTAGCAGTCTGGGTGGGAAGTAGCACTTCTCACAGTAGAGTGCCATTATTGAGATTTCTAAGTCTTGATCTCTATTGAGATCAAGGTTGAGGGGCACCTGGGTGGCTCAGTGGGTTAAGCCTCTGCCTTCGGCTCAGGTCATGATCTCAGGGTCCTGGGATCGAGCCCCGCATTGGGCTCTCTGCTCAGCGGGGAGCCTGTTTCCCCCTCTCACTCTGCCTGCCTCTCTGCCTACTTGTGATCCCTCTCCTCTCTGTCAAATAAATAAAGAAAATCTTTAAAAAAAAAAAAAAAAGGTTGAGAAAGAGGTTGGGAAAGAAATTGAGATAGAAAGCCATGTCAGTGAGTAGCTTGGTCCTTGTTACTATGGACTTGAAAGTATTGAAGAGAAGAAGAGTAGGAGAAACCAGGTATCTGTTCCTTCAACCAACCTTTAATCTGATAGCTTTCAATCAAGGCCCCCTTTGATAAGGAGAATTGGGGAAGTGAGCCAGATTAGAGAAGGTATAAGAAATAGCCCCTGGCATGGAAAAAGCAGAAGAAATAAACAAGTACAGAAATTATCTCCCTAAATTCAATCATATCACCTCATACTAGCTTCTTTATATGTTATTTTGGAAAATGGGAGTATTAGAGGGTGTGTGTGTGTGTTAAGCACCTCTGGCAGAAATTGTTATTGAAATGACTACTGAAGTAGGAAGGCAACCTATTTAGTGAACTAGAAACTTCAAGATTCTGCCCACAAAATAAAGGTTATATGAATAGTTTAATTTGGTTACTGTGTTACAGTGTTGCAGTGTTAAATTAGAAAATGTATGTGTTTGCTTTTCCGTGACTGAGTATGGTAAAACTTAGATTCTTCATACTGCTTTCACATTTTCTAAAATAATTATGTTACAGTTTTTTTGAAACATATACTTTAGGTATAAATAGCTATATGGTATAGTCTCCAGTTAATAGCTTTGAATAAATTCATGGAAGTGTCATATTTTTAGTAGTGATATAGCAAAAATATTTAACATTGTATTCCTATTCTTTTATTAGGATTTGGAACTTGGAAGGAATGCAGACAGCTCATTTTGTTCTTCATTCCCCTGGAATGAGTGTGTGCTGGCATCCTGAGGAAACTTTTAAGGTTGTTATTTACAACTTAGCTTTCTTTTATTAAGCTGAGAAGGCATATACATGTGTAATATGTGCATATAGAGGAGAAAAATCAATTACTTTTTCCACCTCAGAGACTCTAATTGTCATAAATGCATTTGGACTAGTCTAGAATTCTGTAACTTAAAAACTCTCTATAATTAAGTTTTTATATTACAACCATCATCCATAAATGACATTTTTCAGAGTACATTTTTCCTGCCCTTTTATAGATTGCAATCTAAAAACAGATGCCCAGACTATCAAGTAGCAGTATTCATTAAAAAAAAAAAGGCGGGGGTGCCTGGGTGGCTCAGTGGGTTACAGCCTCTGCCTTCGGCTCAGGTCATGATCTCAGGGTCCTGGGATCGAGCCCCGAATCGGGCTCTCTGCTCAGCGGGGAGCCTGCTTCCCCCTCTCTCTCTCTGCCTGCCTCTCTGCCTACTTGTGATCTCTCTGTCTCTCTCTCTCTGTCAAATAAATAAATAAAATCTTTAAAAAAAAAAAAAGGTTAAAATCCATGCTTGAAGCCATAATATGTAAACAGAAAGCATCAGTGGCATAAGGCAAATTTGAGCTGGCTGCAGTGGTATTCAACTCCTATTCAGAGTAGAGCTTTCTAAAATTCTAAAATTACACTAGAAGTTATTATCAATTGACCTTAATTCTTATTTCATTGAGAAGATAGGACTCATTCAACAAGAGTTCAACAAGAGTTCTCTCATTTGTCCGTATCTGCTCTTGGGCATCACTCTATTTTAGCTTTCCCTAGAAGCTAAGAAGTTACCGTGTTCATCTTGTTTAAGTTAATTCTTTAGCTGTGTAGATCTCATGCCAGTTCCCTAGGCATCTTGCTTTTATAGCTCTCTAATGTCTTCATGCTTCTCCATTGACTCTTTTCTGTCCTCGTACTTGCACAAAAAGATAAGCTTGATTAATTATAGCAAACACTTATATAGTACTGAATATACTTGACCCATTGTCAGCTTTTTATATTAGCTCACTTAATTTTCATGGTAACCTTGTGAGATAGCAACTATGACGACCCTAATTTTACAGATAAGGAAACCACTTCTGTCACTTCTATCAGTCTTGAAACCCTGCTCACTTGATGTTTAAAGATGCATTATTCTAGTCCTCTTGAGCATCTCTGCATGTATCTTCCCTTTTTCTTTCTCCTTTGCCAACTCTTCTTCACCATGTATTTATGAGTTGTTTGAAGAGGCAGTTCTTACCTACACTGTGCCCTTCAGGTGTAAGAGAGGGTGAAAGAATGAATAAAGCCCCTGCCCTTAAGTTACACAATGATGGGCTTATAAGAAAGAAAAAGGAAGAAAACTGTAAATACAGCAACACAGATTTTAAGTGTTGGAATAAAAAAATCTAGTAAGTAGATCGATTACATAAAAAAGAATTAATCAGATCTGCTGATAGCCTTCACAGAGGAGGTAATCCTGAGCTGAGATGTCCCAGACTATGTAAGTATGTTTTCTGAGCCTTAGGATACCATGAAAATTTGTTTCAGGCATGTTGGATCTTTCATCAGTAGAACTGTACACTCTGTATATGTGCATGAGTAAAATTTTCCAATTTATTCATATTATATATGTAGGGGTTGTTCCATGTATAAGTATTGTTTTTGAAGCCAGGTCCTATATTTTATTTTATCCAAGATTTCCCCCCTGTAGCAGTGAGTCTACATGAAGTATAACAGGGATTCTAACTAAATGTTAATATCACTATGTATAAATATAATAGGCTACCTTTTTTTTTTTTCTAGAGAGAGCAAATGAAGGGGGGGTCAGTGGGAGAGGGAGAGAGAGAAATTTTTTTTTAAGATTTTATTTTTTTAAGAGAGAGAACACAAGTGGGGCTGAGGGGCAGATGGAGAAGCAGACTTCCTGCTGAGCAGGGAGACCAATCTGAGGCTTGATCCAAGGACTGTAGGATCATGACCTGAGCCAAAGGCAGACACTTAACTGACTGAGCCACCCAGGTGCTCCGGAGAGAGAGAATCTTAAGCAGGCTCCATGCTTAGCGTGGAGCCTGACACGGGGCTCAGTCTCCCAACCCTGTAATCATGACCTGAGCTAAAATCAAGAGTTGGATGCTTAATTGACTGAACCACCCAGATAGCCCAAATAGGCTACTTTTTTTTTTTAGTTTCTTTTTCTAATAACTTTTTTGAGATCTAGGTAATGTACTATAAATCCACCCTTTTAAAGTGTACAGGTCAGTGTTTTATAGTGTATTCACAGAGTGCAAGCAGTACTAGTATTTAATTTTAGAATATTTTCATGAACTCCGAAAGAAAACCTATACCCAGCTCTGCCCATGCCCACTAGCAACAATTAATCTGCTTTCTGTCTTTATGTATTTGCCAACCAAATAGTCTACTTTTTAAAATCTGTGACCTAGATGAGAAATGAGAACTTTTCTTACAACTTCTATACCAAATCTTGTATCTTAATGCTTGTGATTCAGATCCCTTTCCTCCATATGCTTTAAGTTAATTTCTGTTTTTCTTCTGTAAATCATTAAAACTCCATCCCACCCCACCTCCTTTTTTTATTGTTTCCATGACTTCAGAATGTTTAGAAGTCTCTGCTGTAGGTCACATACACTCAAAATCCTGAAATCGCTTTTTTTTTTTCCCTGAAATCGCTTTTGATGTCTTCCCTCCATATATGCAAACTTTTCCAGGTTTTTAATTTTTCCTTCCTTAGGGGCGCCTGGGTGGCTCAGTGGGTTAAAGCCTCTGCCTTCAGCTCGGGTCATGATCCCAGGGTCCTGGGATCGAGCCCCACATCGGGCTCTCTGCTCAGCGGGGAGCCTGCTTCCCCCTCTCTCTCTCCTGCCTCTCTGCCTACTTGTGATCTCTCTCTCTCTCTCTGTCAAATAAATAAATAAAATCTTTCAAAAAAAAAAAATTTCCTCCCCTAGGAACACATTACTAGAACACATTCCTCTGTCATTAAGGTGCATTCTTTACCTTTCTGTTCCCACAAGTAACTCCTGCCAAGGCTTAGCTGTTTTAAAAGTTTTGGCTCTCCACTCTTTGATTTTTCTTGCCTACTTTAGTTAAATAACCTTAAAATATACCAGTTTCATCATGTCACCCCTAAACTCAAAAACCTAAAATACAGAAAGGCAACACAGAAGTGATTAAGAGTATGGCCTCTTGAGATAACTGCCTGGAGTCATATCGCAGGTCCACCACTTACAAGCTGTGTGTTATCAGGCAAGTTACAAAAGCTCTCTCAATCACTGCCTTTACTTCTTCCTCTTATAAAATGGAAACTCGTGAAGACTGAGTGAGTGAACTCTTAAAAGTCCTTAAAAGAGAACCTGGCATATAATAAGCACTCAATCAATTTTAGCTTCTTATCATTATTGACACTTATTACTAACCGATCTCTGTGGCTCTGTGGCTCTCTGTGATCTGATGTATCCAATCAAGCCCAGAATTTTTGTTCTGTTTTGCTTAGCCTGGATGAAAATGAGGCAGCTAGAGAAGAGAGAGATGCATCCATGACTACCTGTCTCATAGAATTCTTATGAAAATCATATGAGGTGTGAACTACGCACATAATCTGGAAAGCACAAAGCAAATGCTAGCATTTAATAGTTAATAAAAGATACAAAAGTCAAAAGATCTCGAGAAATGAAGGTCTTAAATCCAGTTGACCACAATTGGAGCTAGGATTTTACCAGGTAGTAATAACAGAACAAAGAGTTAAGGATGTCATGAAATCAGATCTGAGTCTCTGACTCTAAGAGAGTAGATTGCTGCTAAATCAAATGAGGTATAACAACCGACACTTGTTGAATGCTTTGTGAGTGCCAGGAACTATGCTGAGTATTTAACATGTGTTCTTATGTAATTCTCTCAAAACACTCTGTGGTTGGTAACATTTTTCTATCCATTTTATAGATAAGAAAACTGAAGTAGCAAAAAAGTTAATAAGTAATTTGCCCAAGGCCACACAGTCACAGATTTGAGCTTACTCTAGTTAAGTACTAGTGTTCTGTGCTACAAAAGATATATCCCCTCTGAAAATTCAGTGCATACTCTGTTTATGGTTCTGAGAAGTCCTAAAGGAAAAATTCCCCTGTAAACTTTTTAGCTCCAACAGTTCCTAAACTTATTTAACTTTTTTACTCTGCTTTCAACCAAAAAAATAAAAAATTCCATCATTACAATTGAGCACAGTTTAAAAAAGATAAATAACTGAGAACTGAGTTTTCAATCTGACTTCAACCTATAATAATAGCAAATGTTTTTTTGAGGCTGTTTTGTGCTAAGACCGTTCTAAGTGCTTTACATCTATTAACTCATACCATACTATGAAATAGATACTGTTATTAGCTCCACTTTTATTGATGAGGACTTAATGCACAGAGAGGTCATTTGCTGGAGGTTATACCCACCCAAGCAGTCTAGATTAACAAAGGCTGCATTCTAAACCTCCCTGCTTTAGTATCTCTCCTAATTCAGGACCCAGGACCCAGATGGACTTTGCCTGTCTGCAATCCATAATTTGCACCTGAAATCCTTAAGATTTTTTGAGTCAGGCTTAAAATCTCGTATTATTTTAGTTCCTAATGAGGCTTCCTTGGTCTCCTACCCTCAACTATATGTTAACACACCAGACAATTCACCAGTCTTCACAGTCTAGCTTGTAGTAAGAATACATGTGCTCTGTAGGCAGACAGACCTGGGTTAAAGACCTAAGTGCAGATGCAGGCTCTGCCACAGACTAGCAGTGAAACTTCAACAAGTTACCTTTGTCACTCTGCGCCTCAGTCTCCTCTTCTGAAAAATGGGATTAATGACAGTAATTTTGGGGCGCCTGGGTGGCTTAGTGGGTTAAAGCCTCTGCCTTTGGCTCAGGTCATGATCTCAGGGTCCTGGGATTGAGCCCCGGCATTGGGATCACTGCCCAGCAGGGAACCTGCTTCCCCCTCTCTGCCTGCCTCTCTGCCTACTTGTGATCTCTCTCTCTCTCTCTGTCAAATAAATAAATAAAATCTTTAAAAAAAAAAATGACAGTAATTTTTTCATACAGTGGTTATTATGAGGATTCAGTAAGGCAAGGGACATAAAGCTCAGTATTGCATTTGTTTTGTTGTATATGTCACTGACCTGATGTTATTGTTAGTAGAATTAGTATTATTTTAACATTCTGCCTGTTAGAGAATAGTTTTAAATCCTACCTTTTCTTTTAAGAGTCCCATAATTGGAAAGACTACCAATATTCTATTTATATTCTATGGTCAGTTTTTTTTCATAATTCTCTTCTCTAGATGGGAAATTTCTTGATATCAAGGATCATCTTTTACTTTTGACTTCCGTTGAAATTAGCATAATATTTTGCATAAATACAGTGTATATAATTCATCTTCATTATTCACAGATTCTATATCTGCAAGTTCGTCTACTTACTGAAATTTATTTATAACCCCAAAATCAGTACTCATGGCATTTCACAGTTACAGACATGCTCAGAGCAACAAGAAATTTGAGTTGGCTAATGTGCACATTTCCAGCTAAGGCTGAATGAGGCCAGCACTCTGCCTTCTTGTTTTAGCTCTCATACTCTAAACAAGTGTCCTATTTGTGGTCTATTTTTGTGCACGTTTTTGTACTTTTTGTTAGTGATTTCACCATGTAAAATGGTCCCCCAAGCATAAAGCTTAAGTGCTAAAGTGCAGTCTAGGGTTCCTAAGTCCAGAAGTCAGTGATGTGCTTTATGGAGGAAATAATACGGTGTTAGATAAGCTTTATTCAAACATGAGCTATGGTGCTGTTGGCTGTGAGGTTTGGGTTTGGGGTTTGTTTGTTTTTTTTTAAGATTTATTTATTTTATTTTAGAGAGGGCAGGGA
This sequence comes from Potos flavus, assembly GCA_028534135.1. Taxonomy (NCBI): domain Eukaryota; kingdom Metazoa; phylum Chordata; class Mammalia; order Carnivora; family Procyonidae; genus Potos; species Potos flavus. The sequence goes on from CM052897.1 coordinate 16,420,795, forward strand.
GGGGCATAGGGAGAAAAAGAGGAACTCAAGCAGAGTCCATACTGAGTGCAGAGCCTGATGCGGGGCTTGATCTCGAGAACCTAAGATCAGACCTGAGCCAAAACAAAGAGTCGGGCGCTTAACTGACTGCACCACCTGCGTACCCCGGCTGTGAGTTCTCTCTATGTTAATGAATCAGTATATATGAAATATGGTATCTTTAAACATACATAAGACCAGATTATGAAAATAAAAAAAAAAAAAGACCAGATTATGCATTGGTCAGTTGACAAAAAAGGTTATGCCCAGAGACTCACAAGAACCAAACCCTTTATTTCCTCTAGGATCAGTGTTTAATATTCACCAATTCCTCGTTCACAGCAACTTAATAGACTCTACCTACCATGAATAATAAGACTCAACTCTGTGGGTGTGCAGTGGGGGAAGGTGGAGGTAGATGCTCGGTAAAGGTCTCTTAGATGATGAATAATAGAATTACTGCCAGTAGTCCCAAGCCAGACATGATCTGTCTTATTAGAAGTAGTAACAATACTTTAATGGTGTTTTATGGGTTTAGAAAAATACTGTTATGTACAATATCACATTATAGTCATGTGGTAACATTTTGAGTCTGGTGTAATTATCCCGCATTTCATAGATAGGAAAAAAGCAAACCCCAGGTCACTCAAAAGATTAGTAGAAACCGGGATTATTGACACTAAGTCTCTCGTTCTTCCCAGGCCACCACTGATACTTCACACTTTCAGGAATATTTTCACTGTAATATAATCAGAATTACAAGAACATTCTGTAAAAGTAAGAACTTTACAGAAAATGTAGGGAGTTTTTAAACCATTTTATTTGGGCAAAAACTACTTACCTATTCATAGCAATCTCTTTACCTTAACTCCCACAAACAGGTATCCTAATGCCTTGCTTCTTTGAGTTTAAGAAATAAATTTTTTCACATGTTAATATTTTATAAAATTGAAATTTATAATTTATCTTATAAATCTTAAAAAATCTTAAAAAATCTTATAAAAAATCTTATAATTTTTGCATTGATAAAATATTTCTTAGGAAGGGAAGGAAGAAGAGAGGGATCAGGGATGGAAGGAAGCAGGCAAGTTCATTATTCAACATCTTAAATCAGTAGTTTTTTAGAATAAAGGAAATATTGAAGAGTACTACTTATTGAGTGAGTGGCTACTTTGTGACAAGCATAGTACTGTGTGCTTTAATGTATTACTTTTTTAACATTTTATTTTTTTTAAGTGATCTCTACACCCAACATATGGGGCTTGAACTCACAACCCTGAGATCAAGTCACATGCTCTACCAACTGAGCCAGCCAGGCACCCCCCTGTAACACTCATTTAATGAACACGACAATGCTGTAGCTATTCTTATCCTCATGTATACATTTTAGAAAGGAGAAAGCTGCCAATCAAAGACTTGTAATTTGACCATTTAGCTTTTAAGTGAAGGAAGCAGCCTTGCTCCCCTGGCCAGACTGCTCCTTGCGCCATGCTTCCTTCCATTCTGGAAACGGTCTCACATCACCTAAGGATGTGTAACACATAATACAGCTCTGTTGAGAAATACACACTTAGCTATCCTTTCTAGACAACATAACTTAAAGCTATAACTTTCCCCAGAATGATTCTTTGGACTTATTTTTTCTTAGTTACCATACATCATCATTTAAAATTGTACTCAACTTTCCTGAGTCTTTCTTTCACCAGTTTTCTCTAAGGTTTTTAATATTTGACAGAGATTTTTACATAGACTTCTTCTATTTGCATTTGGTGTCCCATTTGTAATATATGCAGACGTGTACATATTATATATAATATTGAATTTCTTCCTCAGATTTGGCTAGTAAATTAGGTGAATTTTTTTTTTCCTGTCTTACAGCTGATGGTTGCAGAGAAGAATGGAACAATCCGGTTTTATGATCTTTTGACTCAACAGGCTATTTTATCTCTTGAATCAGAACAGATGCCATTAATGTCAGCCCACTGGTGCTTAAAAAATACCTTCAAAGTTGGAGCTGTTGCAGGAAATGATTGGTTAATTTGGGATATTACTCGATCCAGGTACTTCCTTAACAGCTATGTGTTGCATAACCAAAAAGTCAGTCACTATTGCTAAATGATCCACGGAGCCATTCTTGTATACCTGAGCCTTAGTGTAGAGCAGAAACAAGTCTCTCTTGCAAAAGGACCAGAGCTATGGGTTTTTACATAACAGAGATAGATGCCCATGCTTTGCAGATTTACTTTGAGAGTGACCCAGGAAGAACAAGGCAAAGAAAAAAATCTTTGATCTGAGCAATGTTTATTTACGTTAAAAAAAAAAGAAGAAAAACATTGACTCTGTTGAATGATGGTGTTCTGTAACAGTTCTAAATCATGTCTATGTCTCTGTCATATTTCATCTATGTTAATCCAGTGCTTATTTAGAATTTTGTAACTGTTTGAGTACTTTGGGCATTGTGTCCTTTAAAGAGAAAATACCGTTTAAACCTTAATTTAAGTTCCTCTATTTGAGACCAGCACATAAACTCATAAAATACACTATGTTACCTTTTAGTTATCCTCAAGATAAGAGACCTGTTCACATGGATCAAGCCTGCTTATTCAGGTAATGTAACATTTTTGTTGGAGTTATATTTAATTTTTTGAATTTGGTTATTTTGTCACATGCTATGCCACCATCTCAAGTATTTTCCCAATCCTCTCCTTTGCACTGAAGTGTTGGGGTGTTTTTGGATTTGTTTTCTGATTGTTTTATAAATGGTTATTTTGCTTTCCTAACTAAGTCTTTGCTTTTGTCTTTTGGTCTGGGTGAGGGAGTGATTCGCTTTCCAATATTTTCTTTGAAAAATTTTATAAAATACAAAACACATTGCCATTCAAGTAATACCACTCCAACAATTTGGAGTATATGCTTCCTTATATTTTGTTCTGATAAAGATGTACAATGTGGGTAGGCCCATGTTTATGTATATAAACGTCATTGTTGTGCTTTAAATTGAGAACACACTATATTACGTATCTGTGACTTTTTTCTAGTAAAATTAATATACATGTCTACCTTGTCCTTTTTCATTTACCTTTGCATAATATTCCATTGTATAATGTCATCATTAGGGTGCTTTTATTTTTTTTATTTATTTATTTTTTAATTTATTTATTTGACAGAGAGAAGATCACAAGTAGGCAGAGAGGCAGGCAGAGAGAGAGAGGGAAGCAGGCTCCCCGCTGAGCAGAGAGCCCGATGCGGGGCTCCATCCCAGGACCCTGGGATCATGACCTGAGCTGAAGGCAGAGGCTTTAACCCACTGAGCCACCCAGGCGCCCCTGCTTTTAGCTTTAAGTAACATGAAAACTTACTAACCAAGACTAAAACAAGTAGTATATTTCTTATATACTGTATTTCATCAAATCTTAAAATACCTCCAATAAAATTATAAGACTTGGGGACACCCATCATTTTTTGTACACGTTAAAAATATATATATTCATCAAAATGTAAGATGCCATAGATTATAAGATGCACTCTGATTTCAAAAATGTGAGCACATCACAGAGATGCAATGGCTTCTGAAGGAGGCAGTCTCAGGATTGGCTCAGTACCTCACCAGTGCCAACAGGAATTCAGTCCTTTCCCTCTGCTGTCCACCGTGGCAGGGTTTCGGGCTTGTTGCTTCACAGTCACAAGATGACTACCAGAGTTCCAGGCATCATAGCCTCATACAAGCTTGTCCAAAGTAAGAGGAAAGGAAGGAGCACTCTTCTTTTATTAGGGATTGCTATCATTGCATATCACCCCTTCTGGTCAGTCACACTGTCGAAATGTAGTTGGGGTTCAGTTAGCATGGAAGAAGGGCAGAAAGGCTGTTGGACAGCAACTAATAATGTCTGCCCGTATAAAAATACTAATTAGACTTTAGCCTTTTCTCTTTTTGTTTTTTTTTTTGGTCAACAAATCCTTTCTTTCTTCATATATCTTCCCCACTGCACTTACAGTGCTAGGCATGTTGCTAGAGCTATACTAACTCTTTTGATTCATTAACTTACTGTATTTCAATGTCTAGGATATCTTGAAACTTATGTAATCAAATATCTAAATATTCTGGTGTTTAAATACATGAACTTATCACTAATGTTCCAACAAATGTCAATAAGAACATTAGTTTTTTTAATGTATCGCACTGTGAAATACTTTATATTTATCTGATCCCTTGTTTATATCCATACCACCACACTGTTGGTCCTTTGATTTTAAGAAAGGAACTGCTAACTTTGTTTAACTTTGAAACTTAACCAAGCGGCACATGGTAAGCATTTAATATTCATAAAATGAGAAAATATTTATAGCTAACTTCGCTGAAGTTTCCAGTCCAATTGTAAAGCTGTATTAACAAATTTATACTTATAAAATTATTGGTTTTGTGCAAAAAGAAATAGTTTTAGAAAAGTTCATAGTTGGGGCACCTGGGTGGCTCAGTGGGTTAAGCCTCTGCCTTCAGCTCAGATCATGATCTCAGGGTCCTGGCTTCGGGCCCCACATTGGGCTCTCTGCTCAGCGGGGAGCCTGCTTCCCCCCTCTCTCTCTGCCTACTTGTGATCTCTTTCTCTCTGTCAAATAAATAAATAAAATCTTTATAAAAAAAAAAAGAAAAGAAAAGTTCATAGTTATCTCTAGGATACTATGGGTATTTTTGTCTTTTCTTAGGTGGTCCACAATTAATGAGAACTTATTTGCAACCACTGGTTATCCTGGCAAAATTGCAAGCCAATTTCAAATTCATCATTTAGGACACCCTCAGGTAATTTGGAGTTGTTTTGTGGCATATGTGTTTTTAAATTTGTGTTTTCTACTTTTCTACTCATAGCTCCCAAATTTGTACTGTGTAACTGAAGACATTTGTGAATGTCTTATCTGCTTAAATTGGAAAGAGAAAGCATTTTTTGGTGTTTAAATCACCAGTGGTAACAGACTTTCTTCCCAGTATTCATGTTAGAAGCATTTTATTTCTTTCTTATTTCTTTCTTTGTTTAAATATAATAATTTATTCGCTTGATTGGTTTAGGCTACAAAAATGTTTGAGTCTAAGCCAAATCAGTTATTCATAGATTATTTGTATTCTTCATTCTAGCCAGCTACAAACAAATAATGTGTATTTCACCTATGAGGGAGCATATTTTTAATTCTATTTCCTTTATGTTAACCAAAGATAGTTTATCACTGCATTTCTTATTTTTGAAGGGTAGTTTTTAGTTATTAACTTTGGTGATTTATTAAGTTTCTTTAATTCTTCACATATTTTGTAGCCTGTCCTCATTGGTTCTGTAGCCGTCGGATCTGGCCTTTCCTGGCATAGAACTCTCCCACTGTGTGCAATTGGAGGAGACCATAAGCTGTTGTTTTGGGTAACTGAAATGTAAAACAAATTTTCTGTGTACCTTAGATCCATAAACTTTGTATTTTTAATACATATTTTGGAGAATTTCTTATTTTTGTATCAAATATACTGTAAGCTCTAGAAATGTCCCAATTGTTGCTTCTGTTAATAAAATGTTAATGGTTTGAAAAATCATTTTCCTACTCTGTTCTGTATTTGTGTATATATACATACATAACACATACATTTTTTTAAATCATCTTTTAAGACTATAACTCAGCAGCTCTAGAAAAGAGATGACTAGGGAAACATATATATTTGTGATTTTATCACAGGATTATCCAAAGTATATCCTGTCCTCTATACTTTAAATATATGCTGTTTTCCTAATTCTCAGGGACACAAACATTTACAAAAGGAAGAAAAGATCTTTCCTTTCAGTGTTACTCTGGAAGTGGTTCAATGTATATGTGTGGGTGTATCCATTTTTGTTAGCATTCTGTATGTGTAAGGGTCGTACAACTTCTTCAGTAATTATAAAAGATTATTATTCAATTTAAAATAAAGAATGATTTTTAGGGACACCTAGGTGGCTCAGTCGGTTAATCATCTGCCTTCTGCTCAGGTCATGATCCTAGGGTGCTGGGATTGAGTCCTGCACAGGACTCCGTGCTCAGAAGGGAGTCTGCTTCTCCTTCTGCCTGCCACTCCCCCTGCTCATGCTCTCTCTCTCTCTCTGACAAATAACTAAATAAAATCTTTTTTAAAAAAAAATATTTTCAGTTTCTTAGTAATGTGACTGATTTACTCAACCCTGTTTATTACTATATGCCAATTTCTTTTGTTTTTGCTTTATTTTTAAATCTTTATTTTATATTTTATTTTATTTTATTTTATTTTATTTTATTTTATTTTATTTATTTGATAGAGACAGAGAGCACAAGTAGGCAGAGCAGCAGAAGGAGAAGGGGAAGCAGACTTCTTGCTGAGCAGAGAGCCCGACATGGGGCTCGATCCCAGAACCGTGGGATCATGACCCGAGCCAAAGGCAGATGCTTAACCAACTGAGCCCAGGCACTCCTGCCAATTTCTTTTGACTAGACATCTCAATATTGTTAGAAGTTCTTTCTGGTGTATGGGATAAAGCTTACCTTGAAAATAAATTATAATTTAATCTCGACAGCCTCTGCCTTTTATGAATCTTCACCATTTTTACCAAGAAACTGAAAATTTTTTAAAGATTTTATTTATTTATTTGACAGAGAGAGAGAGAGGGAACACAAGCAGGGGAAGTGGGAGAGGGAGAAACAGGTTTCCCACTGAGCAGGGAGCCCAATGTGGGCCTATCATGATCCAAGCCGAAGGCAGATGCCCAACGACTGAGCCACCCAGGCGCCCCAAGAAACTGAAATATTTTAGAGAATACACCTAGTGGCAGTAGAACTGTATTCACCCTCTCAAGATCGTTGAAGTTATCATTATGCAAGGCAGCCATATCATGTTTTTGTGACACATCATGTGTAATCAGAAGAGTATAAGATTATGGTTCTGTTTGTCAGTCAAGTATAGAGGAAAATTAATTGCCACAAACTCTGTATCCCTGCGAATTAATGCCCTCTGCAACTGCATTTCCTCATCTAAAATGGAAATAGGAATCACTGTCTCATGGAGTTATTTCGAGGCTTAAAGTGAATAAAAACACCTAACATGTCTGCCTCACAGCTAAGGGATTTGTAGGTATTATTAATTTATTTCAGAGATGTATATTTCCTATTTTTAAGGAATTTAAGTGTTATTTTTAATTAAGAATGCCAATGAATATTTTTTAATTAAGTGTTTTATTCATAAGATTTCTAATAATATGTATCTTATAGAATCAAAATTAGCTTTAAGAGAAATGTTGCAGGTAATTTTTTTTAATGCAATGAAATTTTGTAATCATGTAGATGTTTGGTATAAACTGTTACATGCTTAAAGTACAGATGAAAAGATTCCATACCATAAGCAATTTCCAAGTCAGTTATTTGATACAATAAAATATTATTACCAAATAGTGGAAATAGTTTCCTTTACCCCTTCATAAGCAGATTGGAACTTATAAAGGAAAAGGGGAGGGAATTTGGACACACTTCCTTTTAACAATCTCTGTGATTGTGATGGGACAGAAAAGCATCAGGATAGACAAAAGAATTTGTAAAACTTCATCATTTCAGGATGTGTCCCAAAAATAAGGAATACATATTGAGATGACAAATTGAGCCAGTACATTTGAAAATTGTCCTATACTTAGGAAAGTTGATTTAGGAATTGGGTAGGTTATGTTTAAGGATGGAGAGTGAAAAGGTATGGGTGTTTAGGAAATGGGTTCTTTGGAATAAGGACTTATCCAAATATAAGTTATCTGAAGAAATTAACCCAGTAAGACCCGTCCTGGGAAAAGATAACCCATGGTGCTCGCATAAGTACCAAATTTATGGATTTATGCCAACGAGAGGCATAAAATTGTCTTAAAAAGACAAAATCGTTTTTCATTTGTAAATTAATATGGTGACTATGATGACACAAAGTCTCAAGAAATGAGAGGAATATTTTTACCTCTTAGCTTCAGGAGCGGTATTCATGTTATCCTGAGTAAGCATTTGTTAAACTTTACTGTGTTCAATTACTTCAAGTGGTGTGATGATATTCTTTTTCCTTAAAAAACTTTGTTATTAGTAAACTATGTTTAAATAAGACTAATACGGGAGGCAGTGTTTAATGGGGAGTTTTTATTGATCATAACTTCTAATTCCTGATAAATAACGAGTTCTGCTTTTGTGTATATGTACGTATTCCAGTTAGTTTTAGTTTTTCTATGTTTGTGTATGTCTAAGAGGGTTTTTCTTCTGTTGAAAATAAGTTTCTCTGAGGATTGCTTCATTTACAAACATTGTGGAAAGGAAAAAAAAAGTTATGTTCTAAAACATATTATTTAGGATTGTTGAAGCAAAAGTCAGGATATCACAAATCTGCAAGATGTCAGAACTAAAGCCTACTCTTTCAAAATGATGGGATCATAAGTCCCATTTTATTTTTATGATTTGGCTTGTACACTGTGAATATTTCAATGTCTCTCCCATGCCAAAACACAAAATCACACACCCATGCACTCCAATTTGTTTCTTTGGTAATTTGTGACTACATATTGACACTGACCTAGAAATGTTCCTGTTGCTGTTTTAAATCTCATGTCAGTGAAGAAGAAATTGAAATCTGGTTTGCACATTTGTGTCTGGTTTTTTGTAATTGTCCAAAATCTGACATTATCCCAGAAATGCTGATTGGAAAGTTATGAGAAAGTATTGTGCCCAGGACTGATTTCTGAGGACCGAACAAGTATTTGCTCCAGATTATTCCCCATGTTTTTCTGTAGCTCAAAAAGTTAAACTCAACCAACTTTATATGATACCAGTAATAGTCTTAGTTTTGAGCCCAAATAAAATGTGCAAAGTAAAATCACCATTATGATGGTCCATTTCCACATATTCCTCATGAGAGCATAGTCAAGTCCTCAGAAGCAACATTCTGTTCCAATAGATCTTTATCAAGCTGTCGGTGTGCTCAGTAACAGGGACAGGAGAGAACACTCTGTTTCTTTAATCTAACACCTTGCTGATTCAAAAACATTTATTTTAACAGGCATTGGGAAAGAATTTCAAAACAGCTAACATTCGTTTCTAATTATACATTTAAAGAAATATGACTTTTAAAGCATAGGTAGAAGTTTTCTTTTGTTGTTATTAACACTTTAATTTATAGCAGCCATTTGTTAACTAAGCACAGTAACACAGCAAAATAATTACAATATCAGCTTTGAAGATCTCATTTCACAAAAGGAAAAACAAATACGCATTTGATGACATATCCATTACTCAGATTCAACATAACCAATTTCTTTTGCATGCATGGATACAGACTTCATGGGAAATCAAAAGCACTGAATCTCCTTTCTGACCTTTTTAGCTGTTCTTTGAACTATCTTAGTAAAAAAAATTGTTGCCCCTATGTAGGATCAAATTACATTTGCCTGGAAATTTCTTTGGATCAGCTTGTTTCTGTTTAACTTATGTGTCTGTTATATTGCTATTTGCCTTCTCAACTAATTTTTAACAGAATACTCTTACCTTAGGACTTGTAACACTTATGTAAGCTTATAAAATCCATATGAACAATGGAAGGAAAAGGAGAGGCCATCAGGTTTCTCAGCCTTTGCAAACACTTTGAGTAATCCAATAGATTTAAAGATGTATGAAATAAGCATTTCTACCAACTGCATTTTTAGTGCTAGATTGAGTTGAATGCCTGTTTTCTTTCTTTATAGTAAAAGACAATAAATGCTGCTGGTATCTTTGCTTCTAATGGTGGTTAAACACAAAACTTTGATCTTTCTTATAAACACAGCTGTTGTCCTATTACTGAGCCAAATCCAGACAAGATTAGACTCTGGCCAAAATTACGGTTAATCTCTGCAACCATCTCAAGAGCTTTCTAATGCTGTTTTAGGAAATCTCTATTTTTGAGACAGTGTATAAAGGAAATAAGCCCCAGACAAGTAACCCCTAAGCCAGAGGCGACTAGTCATAAATTACACCACGGTGATAAAGAAGGTGGAGTCTGTCTAAACAAATTAGTTCATTTTGGTTCATTTTCATTTAGACTATAACTGTAAGAAATTATTTTGTTAGTGAACATTAGTTTAAACCAGACCAATAGAAGTTATTTTTTAAAGAACTTCTGCCATCTTTTCTTAATTAATGTTTCTTTGGTTAATTGCTAGTTCTTTCTTCCACTGGTAGTAATGAAATCCAGGTGTTCATTGCAGATAAAATAACTCAGGTATACTTTATAGTAATTATTGTATAATAGCTCATTTGGTTTTCAGACCCAAAAAAATGTGGGGGTTTTTTTTTTTCATTAAGGTTTAGACTCTGGAATTTAAAATACTTTTTTTGCCAATGTTATGTACCACTGATTCTCATGAGAGTTGGACAATGGTGCCTCAAGCTGTTGTGAACAGCTAATGTGGCATTTCTCTCCCAATTGCCTGTACCTAGGAGAAATCTGTAGGAGTATCCCTCACTCGAAATGTATAGAACTCTAGTAAGATTTCCCTGGCACTTTATTTTGAGCAAGTATAGGACCTGGTCATATATATAGCTGTTTAGAAGTCTCACCCCATCCTGGACTTACCCACAAATACCTTAGACCCCAAGTCCATGGAGTATTTCTAGATTCTGTCAGGTTTTTGACATAGTCTTTCCCCCATCATTCCACGCACCTGCCACAATAACTAAGATATGTTCATAAGTATATATAATCTTTACAAAACCCTGGGTAGTTGCTTCCCAAAGTGTCGATGGCAAATGAAAGAGTATGGAATTACTGCAAGGGTTTCTCAATATTATATTCATATTACCACTATCAGAGTCCTCTTTTGCCTCTGAAGCCATGACCTCCTGGGTTCTTAGGATAATATAAACAGCCCCCAAAATCAAACTTGCCCACACAATTCTAGCAGACATTGGTTTAAGGCATTTTGCCAACAGCCTCTTCCTCACCCAAAACATTAACAGGTAGTGGGAGAAATGAGCCTGCCAGTGAACCCTTCTCCAATTCAGCAAGAGTGGCTTTTGAAGATCTCATTTAGGAATCTTGAGAGGGTTAAGAAGGTCCCAGATACTTCAAGGTGTGCTTGTCATCTTGATACCTATTATGTGACCCCCAGGTTTGGCCCCAGAATTCAAATAAAAGCCTCCGAATAACAATTCCTGCCTATATGATATATAAGAGGCAAGACTTTCTAAGGTAGGATGTATTGTAGAAAACCTAATAGAACCTAGTCTTGAAAATAAAAGGGAGTGAAATGCTATTTTGAATGAAAGTTTGGGATTTTAAGATGGATTTCCCAATATAGTTCGCTCATTTCCAATTAATATTCCTATTTTAAATCCTCAACAGTGTGTATATATTCACTGAATGGATATTAAATATCCAGCCACAATCATCTGGAGTTCCTCAAAATTTTTTTCTATTAAGAAAGGGCTTCTCATACTGGAAAATATTGTGAACCACTTTCCTAGACTGACTGGCTCATACCTTCTGGCCCAGTTATTTTTTAAAGGATAATAACAAAGGTTCTAACATGATCATTTTGGACTCTAGAAATAAGGCTACAGGAAGAAATGTTGATGTTGAACTTCCAGAGTAGTGTTAAGTGATTTTATGTGGTCGTGATTCAAAATAACCTGACCACTTTAAGAAGTCCAGGTGCTGAGTCATTTACTGAAACAGCCAAGGGAGTTTAATTAGAAGCAGCTGATAGTGGCATCAGCTGCTGCTTTTTTTTTTTTTTTTAAATAAATGGAGAGGGTTATTCTATGAAGAGGACAAAGGGTTCTAAAAGGTGTACAAAGCTAAGCAAAGACTCATGACTGAGGCCTACTCATTTATATCCCCACCAATGAGGGAAGAAATCTGACTTTGTAAATTCAGGATAAAAGACCTTGGCAATACAAAATTGTAACAGTTACTTCTAAGAAGAGTGACTGTGGGTGACATTTTTCCCTCCTATGCTGTTTTCTTTAAGTTTTTCATGATAAGTATTTCACTTATATAATAAATTCTTACCTTAAAAATAAGCAGATGTTAACTAACATGTGCATGGCTCTTAGATTAAGTAAGGCAATATAAAGAAATGGAAACAGACCTCAGATCTCAAAGAAATTAGAGGTTGGCGATATCACATGGTCACAAAAAGATAATGGTAGCATGTACTAGGTATCAATGAGTAATGAGTAATTGAAAGAAGAGAAGTGTCATCTTCTAAGGCAGGAAAGTTAAGACACTTCGAATTCTTGGGGCATCAGTTCCTCTGAAGGGAGGGTGCAGTGCTTCAGGGGTTACTAAAACAAAGGTTTGATTGAGAATGTGGATGAGTAGTAATTAGACACACCCCCTTCCGGAACCCCTTAGCTTGCATAGCCAGGCAGCTGCTCCTTCCCTTCTGATCACTTCAGATACAGAATGAGACTCTAGACTCAGGAGTGAGGTGCCTTGCTGAAACTATTACCTAAAATCCATATACTGAAAGGTGTGTATTCTCACCGTTTTCTTAGATTCTGTATTTGTCTTCTTAGCATCCATTCATTCAATACGGGGCCAATTGTATTAACTATATTTTTTTATTTTCTGTATTCTTAAAGCTCTGGCACTCGTGGCCTTATAGATCCTGAGAAATTGCCTCTTCCATGACTAGCTAATTCCTAAAAATAGTGAAACATTACCGCCAACTACCTCCTTATCTAACTTTCATACACCAAGCCAGTATTTCCCTTGTCCTATATCAACTCAGGGCTAGGTACAGACAGCTAGGGACAGCTCCTGTGTCTCAAAGCTCACCAGAATCATTCACACTAGCCAGTCTTCAAACTACTTCCCCTGCCCTACCTTGCTTTTCCCACAGACACCCCAATAAAGACTCTGGCCTACACCTTCCCACAGCTCCTGCTTCTGTCTGCCTCCTTACCAAAATCTGGTATTTTCCCTGAGACCCCATGTGGCATGGTGTGCTCCCATTCTCTTGGGAAATGTAAGAAACTCTCAATAACATTGCTCTCTGTCATCACTTAGTCACCTCCATAAATTAAAACTGGTGGGTACAAATGCAACAGTGAGAGCTTCCCCCCCACCACCACCCAAGTCCCCTCAAAGAAAGCAGGATCATCACTAGACTATGTGCTGTTTTACTGTGGACCCTCTAACTAAATATCTTTAGATTTCTTTTTTTTTTTTTTTAAGTATATGTGCTGCCAAAGTGAGCACTATCTTTAGATTTCTTAAGGTAGTCAGCTTTCCAGAGAAGAATCCAGGGTCCTGCGTATAGGATATAAGCCTACAGCCCAACTTTCTGAGGCTGAAAGTTTGAAAAGGCAGAACAATTAAAAGAAGTGGCCAAGACATTGAATTCTTAACACAAATGAAATGAAATTCTTAACACAAATGAAGTAGGCTAGAATTCCTTCACTTAGCAAAGTTCCAATAGACAATTTGTACCACTCATAAGGGACAGGGCAGAGGGGATGGATAGGGCACATTTAATTTTATTTTCCCACTCTTATGAAGAAACACCACGCCCCTCTAACTGTTTATCCTGAAGCAGAGCAGGAAGAAATACAAAAGAAAAATGGGAGGCAGGGTGGTTCTGGGTGGCTCAGTCATTAGGGGTCTGCCTTGGGTTCAATTCATGATCCCAGCATTCTGGGATCCAGCCCCGAGCCCCATATCAGGCTTCCTGCTCAGCAGGAGCCTGCTTCTCCCTCTCCAGATCCCCTGTGCTTGTGTTCCCTCTCTCGCTGTCATAAATAAATTTAAAAATCTTTAAAACAAAAAAAAGAAAAAAAATAGGAACCCAATTCTCATTGTTTTGCCTAAGAACTGATAAAATTAAATAAGTTATTTTCTAGTAATCTGCTGTGAAAACAAAGTTACCTGTTGAAACATTCTTAAAATTTTTATAGAATGGATATATGTGGGTAATATACATAGTCTCTGCCCTTTAAAATCAGTATTCATTACAATCTATTTGTTTTGCCTTCAAAATTGACTATGGTAAATGAAATCTGGTAATCATTTCCAGTAAAAGCTTGGAGGAAGGAGTACATACTTCAGAGGATTTCTGGCAGTTGCCCAAGACTTCTAGCTATAGATTGTTTTTAGTAGTCCTGGAAATTCAGTTTTTAAACTGTGAATGGCACTGTTGTCAGGAGCTGTGGATGACTGATGAACAGTAATCACCAAGGATCCCAGGAGGCAGAAAGAAACTACTACTCTTCTTTCTGTTAACTAGAAACCACAGCTAGCATTTTGTCTTTTTTTTTTTTTTTTTTTTTTTAGGAAATCAAACCACTTTGAAAAAAATTTGTCAACAGGGCAATTGAGAAGAAGTTCATGTTTCTTTAATTCTATACAAATCTATGTGTGCCTGCTACTTATAGATAACATACATAACCATGAAGCAACTGTCTGGTTTTTTATTTTTTCCTCCCACTGGGAGCCTCTCCTGGCTCTGAAGAGTAAGGTTAAGCTGGCCAGTTGG
>CM052897.1:16435819-16498395 GCA_028534135.1 Potos flavus
AACTTGAAAGTAACAATTATAAATTTGTTTTTAAAAATCTTCAGGGAGGGGGTGCCTGGGTGGCTCAGTTGGTTAAGCATCTGACTCTGATTTCGGCTCAGATCATGATCTCAGTGTTGTGAGATCGAGCCTCGCATCAGGCTCTGTGCTGGGCATGAAGTCTGCTTGAGATTTCTCCCTCTGACCCTCCCTCCTCTCTCTCTTTCTTAAAAAAGAAAAAAAATATATATATATATTTATACAGTATATATATGTGTATGTATATATGTTTATATACTATATATATACACATATACAGGGAAATATATATATGGAGAAAGTATATATATATATATATACACACACAGAGAAATATATATATATATATATACAAGGAAATGTGTGTGTATATATATATATATACAGGGAAATGTGTATACATACACACACACACACACACACACACAGGGAAAGAAGGGTGCAGGGAATTTTAAGAGAAAAATAGAAATTCCTAAAAACGAACATTTTAGAACTGACAAATCTAAAATCAAAATTCATTGGATGAGTAGTTTCATAATAAACTGAACACTAGAAAACAAAGTGTCAGTGAGCTTAAGATAGGTTGATAAGAACTATCTACTCTGAAACACAAGGAGAAAAAAATGAGCAGAGCATCAGTGAACTGTGGACAGTGTCAAGCGATCTAACATACATATGTCTTGGAGTCCCAGAAAAAAATGTGACTGAAAAAAGCATTTTTTTGAAAAATTAATGGGCAAGAAATCTTTCAAAAGTTGATTTAAAATACCAAACCACAGATTTAAGAAGTTCAGCAAACTTCAAGAAGGATAAATACAAAGAAAATTACATCCAAGTTCACTGTATTCAAACTTTGAAAACCAAGGATAAAGGAGCATAAGAATAAGTAGGAGTTAGGCAGGCAGGGGTGGTCTGGGAAGAGGAGATTGTTCCAGGCAAAGGACACAGTATGTTTAAGCTCCACAGCAATTCCTAGTTTCAAGAATTTAAAGATATTTGGGGGATGTTAAATGGGGAGGACAGTGAGAAGTGAGGTTAGAGAGGTGAGCAAGAGCCATATAGAGGCCATTGCGAGCACAGTAAACTGAGGGAAAAGAGAAACAAAATCATATCCTGGGTAACAATCAGATTTGTCTTTGTAAACAGTCACTTTAGGCTGGAGAGACCCAAAATGGAGGCGGGAAGAGGCTATTGCAGTAACACCAGAGAGTGTTAGAACTTGAGATGTGGCCATAAAGATGGAGAGTTACAGATAGATTCAAAAGCTATGAGGAGCTAGAATACATACAACTTGATGGATGTTTAAATGTAAAGGAGAGTGGAGTAAAAGGTGACTGTTATAGCTGTGTAACTTTTCCAGGCTTGCCTGCCATCCTCATGTCACTCTCATTACCTGGTGCCAAACAGAATGACTGTCCTCAAATACAATTCAGATCATGCCACTCCCCTGCTTAAAGCTCTTTGGTCGTTCCCATCATGCTTCTGCTTGAAATCTTTCCATGACTTCCCATCTTACCCAGAAAGCCAAAGTCCTTACAATAGCCTACAAAACTTTCCATGATCTGTCTCCCACATAACTTTCATCTACTTGAATTCCCCTACCAGAATTCTCACTCTCCTTCAGCTACACTGGCTTCCAATGTGAGATCTGGCTTAGATATATAACTGTGATACTCTCCAGAGGTTGGGAAAATGAGAAGGGACCAACAAAGGAAAGATGAGTGGCCAGAGAGATGAAAGGAAAGTCATGAAAGAATGAATCATGTCACTTTCCTGGTCAGAATTTTTAATGGCTCCCATCACCTACAGAACAAACTTTCTAACCTTTCAGTTTAGAATAATGGAGGTGGGGGTGTAAAATGCAGATTTCTAGGCTCACCCCCAGAGGTCCTTGTTTAAGGTTAATCCTTGGAATGTGCATTTTAAGAAGTACTGCCCACTCCCAAATAATTGATACAGGTGGTTCATGGATCACACTTTAGAGAAACATGGACTATAGTATGAAATCTGGCATTAAAGGCCCTTAATGAACTGTTCTGTCTACTTCTGACTCCTTTCCTACCATTCTTCATTTCTGGGATTTTTTTTTTTCTTCAACAAAATCAAGCAGCTTTCCATTTCCCCTACCTACCATACACCCCATGCCTCTGTGCCTTTGTAGAAGAGGCCATTCCAAACTGTCTGCTTAACTCCACTCAAGTACCTGCTAAAAAGCTACCTTCTCTGGATTTCTCAGAGGATTTAGGAGCATCTTTTATATGTGGTATATTTGCATGTATGTGGGCATACACACCCACGTGTGTGCAAGTGCACAACTTTCTCAGTATTGTTAGCACTTCTGCCTAGATGCAGCACTTCCAGACTCTATATATCTGCTCTAAACTATAAGCTTTCTGAAGGCAGAGACTAATTCTCCATCTTTTCAGTACTAAGCATATTGGTTGGTACATAGAAGGCGTTCCAAATTTTGGTTTGGTGGCTGTCCTAGGTCTTGTAGGTGTACGGCTGCACAATCAAAATCTGACCCAAGATCTTCAAATCCCTGATGCAAAGTTCTGTCAGGTATCTGTCTGTTGTACCTCTTTGATGATCTAAGTGGATGTCATTTCCATCAGCGTTTGCTTCACTTGTAGCATTTGACATTTTATTTCATGTTTTTAAGTCCTTAGGAAACAAGTTTTGTCCCTTCCTTCAGAGCATAAACCTCTCCAGTGCAGCAAATTCAATCTTTATATTCCCCACAGGACCTAGGAGAGTATCCTGCACTTAGGTTTTTAAAATGCATATTTTTTTTTTATTAACGAATGACTTAGCTATTTATATAACAGAGTGGGATAAGCAGGGATAACCTCAACTGGACTCAGTGTTTCCTTTTTTTTTTCGTTTGCTCCCTGTTTAAGACTTTACTGCTAAAACCGGAGCCTTGCCCCACCCCGCGCTTCTGCGTCTGACGTCACAATCCAGATATGAACTACCAATCCCAGAATGCCGTGCAAAGAGGCGGGTTCTACGGGATCACCCGAGTGATTGGCGAGCGGAGGCGTTTCCTTCCGGCGGGAAGGGCGTCAGAGGCGGGGACTAGGGGAGGTGTTTGGACATTATTACCGGGTTGGGCGGGCCCCGTCTGGGAGGGGTTTGTGAGTGAGCCCTGGGTTCCCCGCCCGCTGAGGAGATGGATGAGGACGGGCTTCCTCTCATGGGGTCAGGCATAGACCTGACCAAGGTTTGTAAAAAACCGAGTTGAAATTAGGCGACCTGGGAGGAGGTTGGAGAAGGGACGCTCGGTTCCCAGGGACACCCCATCTGTCCATATCCGTCTGTCCCTGGCCTCTCTGGTCCCGCTCTCGGGGGTGGGGGTGGGGCAGTAGAGTTCCACAGTTCACCTTAAAGAGGGCTTACTCCTGATCCGTCTAAGAGGGTGGTGTGCCTTTCCCAGCCTTCGCTTTCCGTGTTAGGAGTCGCTCTACGCACGTTTTACACGATGGCGACAGGGGCAGGTTGTGACCTGTAGCCCCACCTCTTTTATTTAGTCGCC
The DNA here is from genome assembly GCA_028534135.1 of Potos flavus. Taxonomy (NCBI): domain Eukaryota; kingdom Metazoa; phylum Chordata; class Mammalia; order Carnivora; family Procyonidae; genus Potos; species Potos flavus. The sequence goes on from CM052897.1 coordinate 16,439,373, forward strand.
AAGTTTTTTGTGTGTTTATGTGTGTTGCCTTTACCTGCTAAAGTTCACACTTGTGAATCCAAAGCCCTTTCTCAAACTTTGAACTTATGTCATCATCGGACACCCCATCCCCACAGTTTAGGAAAACAAGTTAGTGACTATTCATAGCACTTCCAGTAATTCCTATAACATAGCAAAATGCCCTGTTACTATATGTCAAAGGGATGCATGATAGATAGATAGATAGATAGATAGATAGATAGATAGATAGATATAGATACACATATATAAAATTGATGTCAAGGGGTTTTCACGGTGTACTTTGTCCTGTACAAATCATGTTTGTTTTTACATAACACAGGTGCCAGCTATTCAACAGAAAAGAACGGTGGCATTTCTGAACCAGTTTGTGGTGCACACTGTACAGTTCCTCAACCGCTTCTCTACAGTTTGTGAGGAGGTAGGTCTGGATACTGGCTTAATGAGTAGCCTAGAAATCATCTTGCACTTTTAAAGGTGGCAAATGAGTAAAACAAAAATTACAATCTATGTATTCATGTACCATCACCTCTTGTCATCCAGTTATTGTGTTAACATACCTTATATCCTCTCTGATTCTATACCATCAATCTTGCATGCCACGTGTGCTGAATTAGTTTTTAGAGGCCTTTGTGAGATAGTTCACTAAGGCTTATGTGACTAAAGAGAACAAAAGGAATTCCAAGATTTCACAAAAACATTACTTTGAAGTTTGTTTCTTTTACCCCAAAGTCTTACATTTTTAAGTATATTTTAAGTACATTTAAAGTACATAAGTACATTTTAAGTACATTTAAGTACATTAAAAACATTTTAATGTTTTCAGTTTATATTAAAATTATTGGGGTGCGTAGGTGGTTCAGTCAGTTTTAAGTGTCTGCCTTTGGCCCAGGTCTTGATGCTGGGGATGGAGCCCCACATTGGGCTCCCTGCTCAGTGGGGGAGTCTGCTTCTCCTTTTGCCCCTCCCCCTGCTCATTCTCCAGAAAAAAAGAAAGAGAGAGGGAGGGAGGGAGGGAGGAAGGAAGGAAGGAAGAAAGAAAGAGAGAGAAAGAAAGAAAATCTTTAAAAGAAAAGTATTTAACATTCCTTGATCCAAAAGGTGGTTTGGGAAGTAGCCTGGAAACATAACTTTAGTATCAAATATCATTATGAAAATAATAAAAATACTTTTAGCAAATGACTAGTTAAGGATTAGGTACCAGATTCAGGAACCCCTGTTTTTTTCTTAAAAAGACAAAAAAAAGAGAATGGGGAGGAAATAGAAGCATGGGTTGAAATTGGGTTTAAGAAAGGAAGAGAAGGAATAAAATGAGATCATTCACAGGTGAATGAATAAAAACAGTATTTAGTTCATTCTGTTTTATTTATAAGGTATAGCTTCAGCAAATAGTTTTTGTTAGATGTATTTTTATTAACAAAAATTGTATGGAGACAGGAAAACTATTTTCATTGTATGACATCTGTTATTTTTGTCTAATTAAGAGTCTCTATTCCAAATCTCTTCTGCCTTCTCACTGAAACAAAAGAAGATGAAATATATGATAATTGATAAAGTAAGGGACTCAGCTCATTATATTTCATCTAATAGACCCAGAGGCTAGGTGCTTGCTTCCATGAGTTTTATCTCATACCACGGCCTCTCTAAATGGGATGTAGAACTGACTGACTAAAGAGCAATAAACCAAGGATTACTGGATTTAGTCCTTCACTTTTTATACCAAGGTAGGTAGAGTGGAGAGAGTCAATTCAAGGATTGTTAGCAGCAAGAAGCAAATACTCCATCTCCATACTCCTTATCACCAGGTTAAAAAAAAAAAAATAATAGTAACCAGCAAACACACCTATGAAAGCAACTCCCTTAAGCTGCCCTGAGGCAGGGGTAGCCTCTCACCTTTGTGGTGCTGATAATTTTCACTGCCTGGGAAGTGAGTGCTATTTACTGAAGATTAGATCAAATATAACAATAATCCTCTCTTTTTTATTGATTGCTTATGCATTATCAAAGCCACATGATTCACTCTTTAACCCCCTTCTCTTTCTCAACTTTCCCTCAACTGATTTGAATGTATCACTATTCCCTAGCTCTTCCTTGAATCCTAGAGAAAAGTTTGTTGACCGAAAACCCATGAAGTTTAAAGGTAATTTATTGCCTTTTTAATCCTTAATGAATGGTAGTCTAGGGTTGACCCTAACTCATTATTTACAATTCATATTTTAGCAGTTTGGATATTTATGTCAATTGTAGATTGTTTGCTTGTTGTGATGACAATAATATTTATTGTGTGCTAATACTTTGCTAGGCATTGTGCTAAGTGCTCTACATGTATTCAGTCATCACAGACCAGCCCTTTGAGAGAGGTCCAATATTCTAATTTTTAGAAATACAGAAATTGAAATGTAGAGAGATTTAAATTATTTGCTTAGTCCTTATTCAATCAACATATATTTGCATGTATAGTATTTATAGTTGTAGTCACTATTCTTATTTGCCCACACTAACACAGAAGGGTTCCAACTCTGATCTAATAGCAGGAAAAACCAGAAAGGTTTCACTCTTCTGTTATATTGCACCATCTGATCTGGGTGAGTCATGTTTACATCATTTTGCAGTGAGAGACTGTAATGAGCTATTTCAAAATTTGTTTTTTAGATTTATATTCTCTTCTTTGGTATGCCATATCCATTTGATGTCTTTTTTGATACGATAAATCCCAAGGATATAATATATGTATTCAAACATCAAGTGCCATTTTTTCTCTTTGAGTTAAGATCAGTGTGATTTTTCAAAATGGGTTGTTGTTTGTTAATAGCATCTATTAGTCCTTGTTTAGTTAAAGCCATAAACAAGAGCCAAAATGACTATGTCTCCGTCAGCAAAAAAGGAAACTCAGATGTTATTTTTTTTAAATTGGAAGTGAATTGGGGGAAAAGAAAAAACCTGGGGGTTTTTTTGTTTTGTTTTGTTTTTGTTTTTCATATAATCTGGTTTGAACCGAACCCAAACTGTAACAACCTCAGTCACAGCTAAACTCAACCTGGAAGTAAATTTGAAACAAATGGTTAGGGCTCTTTCTTTATCACTAATACTAGTTTTAGAGTTCTCTAATAAAAAGAAAAGTGAAGAATTTAACTTTTTAAAAAACTTTCTGGATACCAGGGTACTTTGTAACTCTTCTAATGACTGGAACCAGGGTAAGAAGAAAGGTTGGAAGACAGAGAAAGGAAAGTAGTTGAATCAGACCCAAGTTACAAAGTTCTTCCTTCACAAATCCCCAGTAAGCATTTCTTTTCTGGCCCTAATTAGGAAAATCGTATGGTGGTCCATTGGGTCTGCAAATTTAAAACGGAATGGGATGAGGAGAGTGCAGTGCAAGTTCTATGTATATCACAGATAAAACTGAGCAGAAATTTAACCTTATAATGAATTTTAAAGTGAAAGGTATTCTATAAACAGGGCAATCACATGTGGTTATTTTGACTCCGACTTGTAACATGCCTAGAATATGGAGTTTTTAATCATTTTTTAAATATTTCAAACTATTTCTTTTTTCTAAATTCTTTAAGAATAGGAAAAAATACTGAGAATTCTCATATAACCTAAAAAATTTTATAGTGCTTATCATCTGCATCCAATTTTTAAGCCCACCATTGGACTTAACCTTCAGCCAAATAATCTTGCTTAAAACTATATTTACTGCTACAACTTTTACAACTGCTTTTACAACTTTTACAACTGCTGGGCTTAAGTGTTAGATGAAGCTTAATAAAACCATCGATTGCTTCCCTTTCTGGCTTATAAGACATAGTCAACCCAGCATGATATACCAAGGGATCCATTATTTTAAAATGTTTCTCTTTTAGAGAATTGGATATGCAAACTGGATATTTTACAAACCTGAAAAGCCACAGTATTTTATTTTTGTTTCCATGTTCAACTATTAACTCCATATTTCTTCCTTTCATCTTCTTTTTCACTGTAATAAAATGCACCGCCTTAGAAATAGGTGGGTGATAAATCAAGAAATTTTCAGCTTATCTGGCAAACTTCAGGTACTTTGCAAATTCCCTTATTGTCCCAAACGAAGATATTTCAGGTTTGCTTTAAATCCTTACAAAGGTAAGAGGATGGTTAAGTGGATGGGAAAGACTTGTTATCTTTCATTTTCCTCTTTCTGCTAGAACTTTCAGAGGTGGGGACAGTTACTATCATTGATCATGTTTCTTATATCCATAATCATCTACACTTTAAGCAGTGGTTCTCAACCAAGGAAGATTTGGCAATATCTAGAGGGGTAGAAGTGGGGTAGAAGTCAGAGATTCTACTAAATATCCTAAAGTGCACAGGAAGCCCCTTAAAACAAAGAATTATCTGGCCCAAAATGTCAGTAGAGCCAAGGTTGAGTGTTTTGGAGTTGTAGAAGGGAAATGCAAGAGGCATAAAAATCTTAGAAATGAACAGCCCAAAAATGAAGCCAGGTATACTTTTGTCAAGTGACAATGGCTTTCTAAAAAATATATATTTATGTATGTTATGGCAATAATTACATGGGAACAGACTAAAAAATATTCATTATGCTGAATTATCTTTGAAAAGCAGAGGTTCTTGGGGCTCCTGGGTGGCTCAGTCTGTTAAGTGTCTGCCTTCAGCTTGGGTCATGTTCTCCAGGTCCTGGGATCGAGCCCCACATCAGACTCCTTGCTCAGCCCAGAGCCTGAGTTTCTCTCCAACACATGCTCTCTCTCTCTCTCTCAAATAAATAAAAAAATTAAATCTTAAAAAAGGAAAAAGAAGAAAAGCAGAGGTTCTTAATTTTGCATGGACCCTTTGGCAGTCCAGTGAAATGAAATTAATATTTTTAAATGCATAAAATAAAATGTGTAGGATTGCAAAAGGTACTGATTATATACTTTAAGAACCTCAAAATTGTGTTACAGTAATATGTCCTATTATTAGAGTGTAAAATTATAGAATCTAGATTAACATATTTAACATGTTTAATATTTTAGAGTCAAAATCCAGCCTTAGAGAAGATGGATAATACCTTTATGGATAATAAAATAATACGATTTACCCACGACAAAAGTTTTCCCTAGCCAGGAGGAAAAGCCTTTTGTTGATCTGATTTTGAGACAATTATATCCTGGTTCTAAGCTTGGGGTAAATGAACTTAGATAGAGGAATAAACCTCTATATTTATTTTTATTTACCTCTAACTTCAGTTTCACATTTTCTTTAAATTTAGTCAACAAAGGGGTGCCTGGGTGGCTCAGTCAGTTAAGTGTCTGACTTTTGGTTTACACTCAGGTCATGATCTCTGAAGTGGTGGGATCAATCCCCATGTCGGGCTCCACACTCAGCATGGAGTCTGCTTGAGATTCTCTCTTTCCCTTTTCCTCTGTTCCTGCCCCCACTCATGTGCTATAAATAAATTAATTAATTAAAATCTTAAAAAAAATTAGTCAACAAAAGTCACAGTAGAGACTCTTGCCAGCAGAAATCATAGATCTTTTTTATTAAATTAGTAACTTCTTTATATTTCACTATTATAGTTGTTATTAGATTAGATATCAAAGATATTGAAATAAATTATAAATTAAAATATATTGATGTTTAGATAAGTGTTAATGTCTTGCATGAATAAATCATTCATATAATCTTGTTTTATTTAAAAAAACAGGTCATTTCATTTTGGGCAGGTTTTGATAATCATAGGTGAGAATGGGTAAAATGAGTGCCAAAGCAAAGGGTGATATACGAGAAAAACCTGTATCCAAAAAAACTGGGAATTACTGCTCTAGAAAGTATAACCTTTTTTTTCAAGCCTCTTTAGTCTTCCTTGTCAACAAGTAGTTTTCCAAATAAATATTTTCATCATTATTTGCTTATTTACCAAGTCTTATATTAAAATCCTTAACCTATCCTGTGTGAATATTTGAGTACCCATTTAAGGACAATTTAGTTTTATGATCTAACCCTGAAAATTTTCTTAAATAATTCCAGATAAACAGCATCTATTTTAGGAAAGTAGATCAGGATAATTTTATTGTTTTATTTTTTATTTTTTTAAGCACAGTAGCATCTTAGTCTTTGGGAGAAGTGGATTGAGGACTTACTAGCTTTGATTAACAAAAATTCTGTCTATGCATTGCCTGGGAATTTTCCATCTTGGTGTTTTTTTAATTATGTTTTGAGATGTTTTGGTTTTGGTTTTGGGGTTTTTTTTGTTTTGGTTTTGTTTTTAGTTAATAAACTTTTTTGGAAAAGTTTGCACAGGGTGTTGTACATAAACAATGAATCTTGGAACACTGCATCAAAAACTAATGATTATTTTATGGTGATTAACATAACACATTAAAAAATTTAAAAAAAAAAGTTTGAGGTTCACAGCAAAACTGAGCAGAAAGTGTTGAGTTCCCATATACTCCTTGCATCCCTGAGTTCACAGAGCACAACCTCCCCCGTTATCAACATCCCCCACCAGTGTGGTACATTTGTTACGATCTATACTGACACATTGTCATCACCCAGAGTCTATGGCATCATGTTTTAACAATGTATAATTCTTTCAAACAGTTTAAAATTCTTTCAAAAATAGTATCTGGAGTTGGAATGTTTCAGTTCAGATTATTTTACTTGTACGAAAACTCAGTTTTCTCTTCTTTAAAATTGGCATGATAACAGTTCCTGCTTTATACATTTAATGTGAGATTTCAAATGATACGTTGCATACACAGTGTAGCATAGTAAGGTAAATGCTCAAATGTTTACAATAATGGTGATGATTGCTTAGAAGTACATTTATATAGGAGCGCCTGTGTGGCTCAGTCATTTAAGCATCCGATTCTTGATTTTGGCTCGGGTCATGATCTCAGGGTCATACTTTGGGCTCCTTGCTGGGTGTGGAGCCTGCTTAAGGTTCTCTCTCCCTCTCTCTTTGTCACTCCCCCTTTACCCCCTTCAAGGACACATACTCTAAATTTTTTAAAAGTACATTTATATAAATATATCTAAACAAAAATTAATTTTAATTCATCTTTTTCTGTGTTTATTTTAATCCAACTAATATAAGTAGTTTTAGATAAGCTAGAAATTATCTCACTTTACAAATTAATTTGTTGTAGGATTTCTACAGTTATTAAGCTTCTCTAATGAATTAAAAGACTGATGAAACTTGCAAAAATTTAATTTCCATGATTTGCAAGAAAACACTTATAATTTGGAGAGGAATTCATTCATAGGATGTTTTATAAGCCTGTATTTATGTTTAAATTAAAGCCTTATGTGAACAAATGCTAGAGATGAAAGTTAAACTTAGCCTTGAGTGCCATTTAAGACTAGATGCTAGGGAGTCTGGGTGGCACATTTGAGTGAGCCTCTAACTTTTGGTTTTGGCTCAGGTTGTGATCTCAGGGTCTCGAGATCCAGCCCCAAGTTGGACTCTGCACTGGGCACAGATTCTGCCTGAGATTCTCTCTCCTCCTTCCCTGCCCCTCTCCCTTGTGCTCTCTCTCTCTCTTTATCTCTCTAAAATAAAAAAATTATTATTTTTTTTAAACTAGATTGTAAAGTGCTCATCTTTTTTTTTTTTTTTTTTTTTTTACCAGGGTGCTCATCTTAAAAGTGTCTGTGAAGAAGCTCTAACTCCACTGTGGCTGCTTTCAGTTTTTTTTCCCCTTTAAATGTGGGCAAATGACCATTTCTTGGGGGGTGTTAAAATTCTGCTTAGGAGTTAGTCAGGATCTTGATAATACCCCAGAAAGCGGTCAGAGTGCTGCACATCTGCCAACTAGTAAATGGGCCAACTGCTCTTGGACTGTATCACAGAATATAATAATGTTTAGGATTAGAGAGTTTTAAGTAAATGCTCTTATGGATCATATTTTATGATGTTACTTTTATTTGTGTGGCTGTAAATAGTACACACACATACGGGTAATTTAATTGTACAAGATAACTAGAGCATGGTAAGCTTTTGGTTCTGTTTTATCTTGGATTTTGATGGTAGGTTGATTCCTTTTGCTTTTTAGTACTTTGATTTTTTTCTCTTTGTTTTATTTCTTTCCAACCTGAACTGACTCATCTAATTTCATCTTCTTTTAATTTTCAAACTTAAAAAATTTAAATTTAGGACTAATTATATATACTAATTGCAATACTTGTTTAAATAACTTAAAAAGACAGATCTCGTTCCAGGCTGTGTTGAGCTAATTTTTATTCTTGTTTTCTATGAAGAATTCCTTCATTCATCAACAAATAATTATTTGACTTCTGTTAAGTTTTAGGTACTATTCTGGGCATGGGGGCTATAGCAATAAACAAAAATCTCTGTTCTAGAAGAAGTTTACATTCTGGTCCCAATGACTGATTATGGCTCTCATAATGACTTTGATAAGGCCGATAAGGTAATTTTTGCTTATCTATGAATACAGTTTTATAAAGTAGCCATGAAACATGCTAATGAAGATAACAGAATACTTGAGCTCCCATTCCTCTTCATGTAAATAAGAGAACACTGTATTAGAAAATGACTAATATTTAAACCATAGGTGTTTTTTTTTAATTTTCAAACCTGCCCTTTGTTATCCTGTTAACAGACTTTATTCCTATGTTCAAATCTTTCTTTATTCCTATGTTCAAATCTTTCTTTTCCAGAAACTGGCAGACCTTTCTCTTCGTATCCAGCAAATTGAAACAACTCTCAATATTTTAGATGCAAAGGTTTGTATTTCTGAATAATTTATAGTATAAACTTTGCTCCACATATACCACTTTCTCAGTCACACTCAACTTTAATTGCATTTGGGAATGAATTCAGTTTAGCTCCTTGCATCCAGGAGGTGGTGTAGTGTTTTTTGTTTGTTTTTAATTCATTATAATTACAAAGAAAATGATACTCATTATGAACCTTTCGTTAACTGAGTTTGTTTAAATGTACACATGAATTGAAATTTTTTTCATTCTAGTCAAAAGCACGTAAGTAACATGTTAACAAATTGGGGTGTTCTGTAGTTCACTTCATTTGATGGAAAATTCACAATTATAGTAATCATTTGATAACACAGTAAAAATTATATAAAACTTCAGATGCCTCCAGAGCAAAATTTGGAGAAAATATCAGCTATTTTCTATTTGCAAATATATTGAATGCTAATGAAGAGTACCAATTTTGATGTCAGAAATTATATAATATAACTAGCAAAAATAGAGAAGAGTTTTGATTTTAAAGCTTATGTTTTGGTGTTTTCTCTGATTATAAGATAATAATTAGTATAATTATATAATAGTATATTTTTTGTGAGTTTGTCCTTTTATAAAAAAAATAATCTGAAAAAATACTTATTGACTATTTATGGGAAAGTAAAATGGCTAAAGCTTTAGCATAAGGATCAGAATGTCTAGTTTGTACTTTCTATATCTTGTGGACTTCAGCCACTATATTTCTCTCAAAATGTTCTGTAGCTTGGAAAATTTAGGATACCTGGTCTTGACCATGTCGAATATATTCTCCTAGCAGCCATACCTACTTGAAACTTTTTGGGCCATGGCCACTATGCTCATCAGTCAGCAGTTCTCAATGAATATTGCTGCTTCAGGTCTTATTACCATTGGTTTGTTTTTTTTCTTTTCATTATTCTTCATTATGAGTATGTGCCTTATTTTAATATTTGGGGAATTCTCGAGTTAGAGTCCATAGTCACAAGTTAAGATACTGTATGGACAAGTTAGCCTTAATTATTTCCATAGCCATAAAATTAATCCCTAAAGTTAGCCAAACATCTGACAGATGTCTATCACTGATATATGAATGAAATCAGAAAAGAGAGTTTGCTTGGATCTTGCAAATCCAACCTGAAATACATAACCACTGACAGCATGCCCATCTTTTGTCTATGAAGAAATAACACCTTTTAGTAACATTTGGTGGTAAATGTTTAAAGAAAGAAAAAAGTAATGAGCTATGTCAGACATTAAAATGTGATGACAACAGTTTTGTCAGTTCCCGGATAATTCAAACTTAAAATGTGCTGCAAAGGACTTTTTTCCCTACAAAATATGTTTAATAAAAAATTTTTTACAACTTTGTGAGTTTTTTTATCCCCACTTTACAGGGGAGAAAATTGACATTAGGGAGATTTACAGACGGTCACATAGCTTGTGACTGAAACCTAGGCAATCTGACTCCAAAGCCCATGCTTTTATTTCTTACACTAGGATTCCTTATATTTTTTAAAATAATTCCTGGGGAAAGAGTGGTTATGAGTGAAGTTAGATTTATGAGAAATTCAAAAATATTTTATTTGTGAATACCTTTCACTTTTAAGTAGTTTATGGCATGGAGAATTTCAGACACTAGAGATGAGATTTTATAAACCCTATTTCTATAGGCTTAAAGACTTAAGATAGCTATCTAAAACACACACACTTAGAAACTTACAGTGGTTAAGCAGCTAATATTATCTTCAAATGCCAACATTAATTTTCTTTTCTCAGTTGTCATCTATCCCAGGCCTAGATGATGTGACATTTGAAGTATCTCCTGTAAGTGTCACTGGTATCACAAAAGAATCACATTCTGAAACCACTTCAGAGAAATCACAAGTAAGTATTTAAGTTCCAGGAAGCATGAGCAGGTCTTCTTGGTTAAATCAGACAAACCTAGCAGCAGGTTTGAAGAAAGTTAAATAAAGATGTAAAACTTTGAATAGTAACATTTTAAAACCTTGAGATAGAAAAGGAAGTTTGAAAAAAGTTAACTGTTTTATGGTTATTTTGAAGAACTCCCTGAAGGTAATATTTTCTTTGCCTGTAAAAGAGAAACTATATGCAGGACTAAGAGAAATCTTGAACATAATAATGTTCTTCAAGTTCACTATGGACATTTTTCCCACATTATTATAAAGAAGATACTTTTAAAATGTTTTATTATAAAAACCTTCAAACACACACAAAAATAGAATAGTACGATGAATAACTAAATGCCCGTTACCCAGATTCTCTGGTAAAGATTTTCTTACATTTGCTCCATCTATCTTTTTTGTCACTTGCTAAAGTGAATCCCAGGCATCATAGCATTTCACCGCTGTGTAATTCCTTGAGCATCTCTGAAAAGTTCTGGCATTTTCCTGTATAACCACAATGCTTTTATCATACACAATATAATTAACAGTAATTCCCAAGTGTCATCTAACCCCTTGTTACTCAAAGATTGCTCCAGGCACCAGCAGCGTGGGCATCACCTGGGGGGCCTTGTCAGAAACACAGAACCTCAGGCTCCATCCCAGACCTGCTGAATCAAAATCTATATATCATAAGATCCTTGGGTGATTTGTAGGCTCTTAAAATTTGAGAGATACTGATCTGTAAATCTCAAGTATCTAAAAAGTGTGGTTTTGGAGTTGATTTGTTCAAATCAGCATGCTGGTAAGGGCCACACTTTATATTTGGATCTTCTGTCTTAATGTTCATTTATGCCCTGCAATCATTTAAATTTTGTATTACTTTTTATGCCAATAAATAAAAATTCTCATTGTTGCAGAATAGATAGTCCCTAGTGTATCTCAGTGAGGTATTAAAATTCAACATAAAATAATCACTAAGATAGTGGTCTGTCTAGTAATACTGAACAAATTGACTTCTTAGCTATATGAGATTCTCCATTTGTACCTGGAGATGCTTTTCACAGGATATTTTTTAGGTTGTGATTACGTTGGCTGTGACGATAATGACCAACATGCAGAGGTGCTTACTGTGTACCTCCGAGTACAGGTGCTTACTGTGTCCCTCTGAGGCGTGCTTTTCAGAAATTAACTCATTTAATTATCACAACAGCCTTACGAAGTAAATACTGTATTATCACTGCTACTTCACAGATGTGTGAAATGATATACACAGAGGTTGAGTTACTTGCCGAAGGTCAAAAGAACAAGTGTAAGAGCTGGAATTTTAACCCAGGCAATCCAGTGCCAAGAGTCCTAGCTCTCATCTGCTATACTACACTGTCTCCAGCATCTATGTTGAATTCATTAAATATATTGAACACACATGGTATGAGGCCATGGGAGAAGCCATAAATTTAGTTATAATATGTTTTGGGGGAATAAAATAGATGACCATTTACTTAACAATTAGATATTAGAAAATTTAACATCCATTTAATTAATATAGCAAATTGCATTATGATGGCCATTGGAATATATATAATATACAAGAAAAAAATCCAGGTGTTTTAGAGAAGTTTAACTTCACAAGGTCCTTTCAATTAAATATGGGCCATGCTTTTTCTAAAACAGACATGTATAAAAAATATTAAGAAAATGTTTTTACTCTACCTTGTAGTTATTCTTTGGATATTAGCCATCATATGTTTAAGTGGTATCTGTCTAATTTTGAATATTAATTTTTTCAGGTGTTATTATGAATGCCATCTATAATATGTATTTTAAAACTTATGCAGTTGTGTTGGTCCTACTTATTTAAGGTCTCAAAAAATTGATGACGAGTAATCACAGCTAAATTTTCTAAAATTTAGAATAATCCAGTATATTTTGGCAATTTTATTTAAAATATATATATTAATTCATTTGGACAATTTATGAAGATATGTTGCTTCCTGGGTTTAAAAAATCGTGGACAAGTTGCATGTTGAGTAGCTTAATAAAATACCTGTTCAGCATGTTCTTAATATTCAAATCAACTTATTTCTTCTCCATTGTTATTGTTATTTTTTATGTAAAATATTTTGAAATGGACTTAAGTACTGCTTAACACAGAATTTCCACCGGCATTACAAAAACTCACTTTTTTGATAAAGGATAATCATGTACTTTTTTAATCACTCATTCATTTCAATCTCTAAACTATATGAGTCAAAGACCCAAGTCTTTGATTCTGCATATTTATTTTTCTGCATACTGATTTTTCTGCAACTTTAATTTCATGGTTCAGATCTTATCATTACTCACAATAGAACATCCAATTGTGCAGATTGAGATTGAGAATAAAATGAAGGACAGTTGAGAGATATGATAGAGGATTTAACAGGTCATTCAAATAGCAAAGGTGTAATGGCTGACATAATTAAACCTTGTTGAGATCTTGGTTATTAGGCAAAGTTAAGGCTGAGTTTTGAAATTCGTTGATCGTGTGTGTAATTAATTCTCATTTGTTCCATTGTGCTATTGTATGAGTTTTGTCCATAATTTTTTTTAAAAAACATACTTGGGTCTTGTTTGAATTTTTTATTTAAGTAAATGTTTTGGACTTTTTGTATTCATGTATTTTAAAGATAAGTTTTATATATTTATATGTTTATATATATACACACACACACACACATATACACACTCACTTTTGTATACTTAGTGTTATATAATGGGAGAAACCTAAGGGATTTTTGGATGTTTTATTTGCTTCAGAGTTTTCAACAGGTTTAATTTATATTTGAATTATATGAGGAAAAACCTTAATATATAATTCACATTCATATTCTAAAGCCTATGAATATTTAAAGGTATTTCTTGGTTTATCTACATTTCAGCATAGACATGTAGACATACAATTGATTTCATTCTGTTAAGGAACTTCTTTGTAATGCTAATTTATAGATAAGGAGTGAGAATCCACAAAAGTAAACTTACCGAAATGTTCAGGTTGATAGAAAAAGCAAGAACTGTATACAAACAGTTGTAACTGCATTTTAGTGAGGACAGGATTCCAATATGGACAATTTTCATTTAACATAGTACCATGCAAAGTGAGAACTGCCTATATGATAAAAGCATTTTTATCTAAAAAGACTGTTCCCCAGTATTCTTTATTGTAAGTGGATTACATTAATAGTTCCATCAGTAGCTGAAAGATACAAAACTAGATAATTTTGTCTGAAAAATGAGCTTGTATTCCAGAGATTCTCCATGCAGTGCTTTCTAAGATGATAGAATAGCCATATACACTTAGAGTAAAATTATGTAATTAATGAGGAATTCAACTGTATAGATCATAGAAACCTAGAAAGTCAATTTACTATCTGCTAGAGTTGAACCTTGGCAAATCAAATAGTTTCATTAGCTTTATTAAAGGTTTTATTAAAATAATATGTCCATCTATAATTCATGTTTTACATTGGCACTCTGGGGACAACTAAAGCAGAATTCTAATATTTTTTAATGCCATGAATATATTTGCATTTTTTAAGGAACAATATAAGTTGATATTAAGTGGAACTTCCTCTGAAATCATATTTAAGTATTTGTAAATATTTGGAAACATATATCCCATAATTAAATTATTGGTATTTAAATTCAGAAATAAGATTTTTTTTCTGATATTGATTGCTTTAGAATTATAAAAAGATACATCCCTTTTTAAGTAACATAATGGACCCCTTCTATGAATTGTCTAAAGATTTACACGCAATACTCTCTACAGCAGAACAGTTTACAAGACTCTGGACAACAGGAAAGTGAAGTAACACCAGAAAATATCTTAACTGTAGCCAAGGATCCAAGATATGCCAGATATCTCAAAATGGTCCAAGTGGTAAGCTGATTTGGTCTGTCTTCTCTGTCTAGCAGCCTCATTTGAAATTCTTAACCCTAGAGGTTTCATTGTTATTTTTTCTGAGAAAACTGCTAAACTGAGTGACCAAGTTTTCTACTCTCTTACTTCTTTCCTATGTTTAATTAATGCCCTGATAAAAAGTAAGCAGAGGTTCAAATCTTTCTAGTTAAAATTGAGCTCACACTTCAAATTAACATAGTTTAATATAAATTTATGTAAATTTTTTTGCTTTACATAAAATTATCAGCAAATCTTAGATGTATCAGAGGAATGAAAATGGACTGTTTCTTAAATCATATGGCTTTAGCTTAATTCCTGTATGCTAGTACAAATAATGAGTTTTGTGTATATTCTGAATTTCATCTCTCAATGATTCTGTCATAGAAGAGAATTTAAGTCTCTTGGCCATTTAAGGTAGAGCTTTTAATATTATATGACTTCAGAATTCATTTTTTTTCCTGAGAAATCATTACATGGTCTGATATACCAAAAATATCTACAACTGCCTGTAACAGCAGAAGTTAATTTTATTTCAGTAGAAAGTCCTATTACAGAGGTTGAAGGAGCTAGCTCTTCATTTTTTGGTTAATTAAAAAAATAACGTATTTCTCAAATTCTGTCAAGCAAAAGAAGCACTAATATTAAAGAAGAACAGTTTTGTTTTGCTGTCCATGACATTATTTATTACCCTAATAATTTAAAAACAAATAGTATCTGACAGAAAGAATGGATTGGTTCATTTAGAAGCAACAGAAGTGACACTGGGAAGAAGAAAGTACATTCACTTTTCCTAGCTGTCAGAAGAAATGAATTTGTCACTTTCACAATTCTTCATTGACAGCCAAAACCCTGGGTTCTAGGCTTTAGAAAAAAATAAACCAGACTTTGAGGCGAAAACATATAATGTTCTTTTATAAGAATAAAGTAGGGTTAGGTTGAGTATGAATTATGATAAATAAATTTTTAAATCTAGAACCCAATAAGGCTCTGCTAAGCTTAAAATATGGACTGTTAAAAACTGTCTTACTCTTTCAAACAGAAGAGGAAAAGTTTCAAAATGACTCTGGAAGACTTTTTATTTAATCTTTTCTTGCCAAACATATATAACATAGGAGAGAGGAATATCTACTTGATGATATCTACAAGAATGCCTTGAAATCTTTGATAAAAGAATACATCTTAGGATAATTGTTATATTCTTAATACAGTGCTTCTGACTTTCTAAGAACTTCAAAAACTCTTATTTTCCTTTTTAGTATAAATTTACTGTCCATTTATTCCACAAATATTTATTATACACTCACTTTAAGGTACTATATTAGGAAATGTCTAGATTTATTTAGCCAGCTAAGATTCCCAGACATCACTTGACATTTTTATTTTTGTTATTAATTACTTAGACAAATTCTATTGTCTTTCAGAATCATAAATATATCCTCTGTGTGTGTGTGTTTATGTGTGTAAATGACTCACTTTTCTAATCCTCTCACTAGGAACAAAAGCCAAAGTCCTTCACAAGCCTATGAGATCCTATACAATTTAGCTCCCCTATTACCCTTTTGATTTCATATCTTCATTCACTCTGCTCCAGCTCTCCTGGCTGGTTTGATGTTCCTTGAATAAATATATAGACAATCTCCTGTCTCAGCCCTTTACCTCAGCTATTCTGCCTGAAACACTTTTTCCCAGGTATCTTGATGGTTTGTTCTACTTTTTTTCAGATTTTTACTCAAATATTACCTTCTCTCTGACCGCATTCCTTTTACCCCTTCCCTGCTGTTTTTTCTTCATATAACTGGCCAATATAAAATACAACCTATTTTACATACTTTGTGTCTTTTCTATCACTAAAATACAGCCTCTATGAGGGTAGAGAATTTTTTGTGTACTGTACAATTCCTAGAACAATACCTGGCAAATAGTATTTACTTATAAATGAAAATGCCTACATTTTCCTCTATGCCATTTTACCTTTTGATAAGTTTTGGGAATAGATTTCTTTTTTACACCAGCTCAGTGGTTTTCAGACTAAGAAACATTATCAAAACATGTTACTGATTCCCACTATACTATTTAAATAAGAATCTCTAAAATTAGAACTTGGAGCTAGGGCATATGTATAGCTCTTAAAGGTATTTTACACTATATATAACATTAAAATATTTTTTATTTTAAAATATTAAGAAAAAAAATAAAATAAAATATTAAGAAATAATAGCTCTTATTTTTGTTTTTAACTATCTAATTCTATGGCATTGCTTGGCACTTAGCTTCATTCTATCGTTTTGCTTGATGTAACTGAGTATGACTAGGGGCTCAATTTCTTCTGCCTCAGACTTTTCCTGTTTTTAGCCCAATTTTCCTCATTTCAGTCCTTTGCCTCTCTTTTGCCCTTGGTATGTGTGTTTCTAATTCCTAAACATTTCCAAGGTTCTGGAAGTGCTACTTCTTTGTGGCATCCCCTCTTCTGGCACATGGACTTGGCCTTCCTTTGCTATGCAAAGTCATCAGTCACTCTTTTATCTGCTTTTAATTTCCATGTGTAATGCTTCATATATGGCTCTTCGTCATTAAAATTAGTGTTTGTGTTTTATTTCTTTTTGCCTAATCGTTTGGGGGCAATTTTCAAGAAGAAAAAGGGGAGCAACCTCTTTATACTGCCATCCTAAAACTGCAAGTTCATCCAAGTTTAATTTAATTTTATTGTTTTCAGTTTATTGTGCCGACCTGAATCCCAGAATCATCTTACCCAACTTTTGTTTCCTTCTGCTCCCTATCCTGCATTTCATTCTTCAGACAAAACCACAAACCCTTCTCAATATTAGTTCCATACTTTTCCATCTCTGAATCTAGATTCCCCTTCTCTTCATTACTACATGTCCAAATTCTACTCATCTGACGTGTTCCAGTGAATACTTGCTTCTGAACCCACCAACACTTAACGCTAGAAGTAATATCTCCCTTCAGTGATCTGTCCAACCACTTAAGTTTTTTTATGGAACTTTTCACATCATATCTTGTTTTTTGATCATCTGTACATATTTTTATTGCCCCTGTTGAAAAGGAACCTGAGAGGAAGTATTTTATCTTGACTCATCGTTGCATTCACACTGTGACATCATACCCATAAAAGGTGCTCAATCAATACTTGTTGTATGTACTATTTTATCCTGCATATTAACTCTCCTTCCCAGCTTTGTGTCATCTGGAAACATATACATATATTACTGTTTCTTCAAGTCACTGATTTTAAATGTTTTGTGGGGCCAGATCAAGAATAGACCAACTAGAGGTCTCCTTCACGGTTGATCAAAATCTGCCAGTCATTGTTCTTTGGATTATGGTCATTAAGAAATATATAAATCCACTATTTTTCCTGTTTCCTAAGAATATCATGAGTGACTGTCAAAATATCCAACCACAAATGTTTGACATCATTCAGTTTTGTTTTTGTTTAAATTTATGTATGAAATAGTTAAATCAATTCCCTTCATTACATCCTTTACCTGTTGGAGGATGAAATTTTCAGCCATGTAACAAGAATTTATCAGATGCTCTGATTTGAGCAAAATTAAGCTGCCAGTACATGTGAATAGCTAATGTCCCCATCATGGCTGATCTTATCCTTCTACTTGTTTACAACATGTTTTATGAAAGCCTCGTCTAAATCCTCCATCAAACTCCATTTGATAATAAACTGTTGCCTTCTTTTAGCCTCACTTGGCCAGGTAGTTGGGGGGGTTCCTTTAGCCCATGTTCAAGAAACTCCATCTGTGGTGTGTGTGTGTGTGTGTGTGTGTGTGTATAAATTCATTTATAGGTATCTTCCACCTTCTGTTTTAAAACATTGTAAGACATTCCTTTCAAATGCCAGCTCCCACTCATGAATTCCTTTCCACTAACAGTTCCTGAGATATACTTATTTTGATATTGCAGGTTTGCTCTCTATAAACACACACCTTTTTTTTAGGCTATTGGATTTGTTTTCTATTTGTTTGTATTTCTTCTCTTAATAATTACCTGCTAGTTCTTCTACTCTGTTTTTTCTATCATATTATTGTTACTCATAGTCTTGCAGTTTTAACTGAAGATTATTTTTATTCTTTGATTTGAGTTTAAAGCTCCTTGATCATATCCATGTGGGTCTTGTTAAACATAATCTTTTGGTTCTTCTGAACTACTTAACACATTTCCAGGAGTATAATCATTTTAGTGTCATAAGCCATTACTTAACATGGTTCTTCGTCAGCGTATGCATAGCTAGTTGGTGTTTCCTATATCCATATCTTTATGAAACTATAATTTTAACTGGAAAAACAAATGACAATACCACTTTGCTCTAGAAAATGCTTCACAGCAGTAAGAAGAGTCATTCAAGGCCCAATTTAATCTGTATCATTGATTCATTCAATTTCTGTCAATGATGTGAGAAGAATCTAGATGGCTTTGTATCTCTACACTTCAGGATAGTAAATTGCCTTCCTATTTTCTGTTTCTGTCTTCTAATCAATTGTTCATTCTGCTGAAGTGGTTTACTTCCTTGAGTGTGACTGAGAACAAACAGGATTCAGAGGGATTAGATAGAAAGACAATCAAATTTGACCATGTACTGTATAAAGGAGCCTAACCCCAGCTAATTCGAGAGAGTAGCTTCATTAGAAATTGCCTTATCTATATTAGAATGTTTCACTTTCCCAACGAAATTATAGATTTTTATTAAAATGCCCAATTTTTCTCAACCTTAGAGGATGACTAAGGTTTCTCTTGTTTGCCCACTACTAAAAATTTAGTTTTGGGGTGCTTGGGTGGCTCAGTCAGTTAATTATCTGACTCTTGATTTTGTCTCATGTCCTGGTCTCAGGACTGTGAGATCAAGCCCCATGTTGGGCTCCTTACTGGGCATGGAGCCTTCTTAAGATTCTCTCTCTCCCTCCCTGCTACCCCTCCCTCACTCTAAAAAAAATAGTTTTAGTTACTAATGTAGAGAAAGACCAGAGTTGTCCTTCAGCTATTGGTATGATCATGAGTAGTTTGTCATCCATTGTACACATTGCTACATGTTAGTAAAAGCTGAAGCCTACAATCTGGAATGTAGGGAATTATTTGTATTAACAAAAGAAAAGGTAGAGTGCTCTCAAAATACCTGTCTTTCTGAAAAATATCACTATATACCAACAGTATTAGAAATCTCCTAAAATTCCCCAAATAACCATTTCTATACCCTCAAAAGGAAATTAACAATGCCGTAAGTTCTCTCTCCTCTTAAGGACAATAATAGGATTTCTTTAATTTTTAATTGCCTTTATATTTTTGTCATTTAAAAATATGAGTTGCTGCTCCATAAGCAGAATCTTATACCTATAATTCCACTTATGTTGTTTCTTATCTTTTCCAAAGTGTAGGAGTCTTCCGCTCACTATCTTAATACTTACTAGGCCCTCAATCCTCTTGTAATCTATTCTTTTGCTTCTTTCCTGAATTATTGTCTAGAAGCATTTTATTCTCTCTAAGACGGGGAGTAGACAAATATTTCTCAAACCCATCTTCACTAGTATAAAAGCTTAAATTTGCTGGCTATCCATGTAGCAATCACTCACTTCAGATAGAAAAATATAAAAAGTCCTACAAATTACAAATACAGTTTTTTTAAAAGATTTTATATTTTTGAGATGAGTGAGAGCAAGAGAGCGCACAGAGGGAGAGGGAGAAGGAGAAGCAGACTCCCCACTGAGCAGAGAGCCCTACATGGGACTCAACGCAGTGCTGGATTCCAGGACCCTGAGATCAGGACTTGAGCGAAGGCAGACACCTAACTGACCAAGCCACTCACGTGCCCCTACAGATTTTTTTTTAATTTTCAGGCTTCCTAGATATCAGGATAAACTAGTCTTTTTTTTGGCTTTCTTTCTAAGCTGCCATGCAAACTTCCTCTTCCTGAGTCCTAGCTATCTCCTGGAATGTACTGCTTTGGTATTTGCCCTGCTTCACTTGCCACATACCTGCAAATCTGTTTTAGAAACTAGGCATTTCATTTGCAATGACGTGGATAGAGCTAGAGTATATTATGCCGAGTGAAATAAATCAGTCAGGGAAAAACAAATACCATATGATCTCACTCATATGTGGAATTTTTATTTATTTATTTATTTATTTATTATTAACCTATAATGTATTATTTGTTTCAGGGGTACAGGTCTGTGATTCATCAGTCTTACACAATTCACAGCACTCACCATAGCACATACCCTCCCCAGTGTCTATCACCGAGCCACCCCATCCCTCCCACCCCCCTCCACTCCAGCAAGCCTCCGTTTCTTTCCTGAGATAAAGAGTCTCTTATGATTTGTCTCCCTCTCTGGTTTCGTCTTGTTTCATTTTTCCCTCCCTTCTATGATCCTCTGTCTTGTTTCTCAAATTTCTGTGGAATTTAAGAAAGAAAACAAATGAGCATATGGGAGGAGGGAAAAGAAAAAGAGGAGAGAGGGAAACAAGCCATAAGTGACTCTTAACAATAGAGAATAAACTGAGGGTTGGTGGAGAGGGGTGGGTGGGGGTTGGGCGAGGTGGGAGATGGTTATTAAGGAAGGTACTGGTTGCGATGAGCACTGGGTGTTGTACATAAGTGATGAATCACTGAATTCTACTCCAGAAACCAATATTGCACTGTATGTTAACTAACAAAATTTAAGTAAAATTTTCAAAATAAAAAACAAAAATAAACTAGGCAATTAAAACTGCTTAATTATTATAAACTTCTTTGAACAGAAGCCAACAGAATCTTTCAAGTGTTACAAGTAACCAATTCACAGAGAAATAAACAGTACCTTACTTTTTGGTCTCCATTACATTTTTCTGTCACTCCTACATTACTGTGCCCTGTGATACATAAGACTGATTACATTTCCAAAAAGTAGTTGTTTTCTGTAACATAATTTGAATGCCTAGGAATACACCTAGATCTTTATTCTACTTCTGGGATGCAACATGGTATATAGTTTCTTAGCTTCATCATACAGTCCTGTGTGACCATGGTCTGGTCAGGTCACCTCTCAAGGCTTCAGTTCCCTCATATGTAAAATGAGGTCTGAAGTTCCCTCTAGGTTTATGATCTATTAATTGATCCCCAAATTTGGATCTCATTATTAATGAACATTCCTGGAACACCTGCTGGCATTTTCTGATTTTTTTTTTCCTTTTTAAGCAAGTTTTACACAAGATTTTTCAGTAATAGTGTTGTGTTCCAAATGTGGCAGATAATTGAATCTGATTTAACATTTGTTGTCATATAGTGCAGCACAAGCCTTTACTAAATTACATATTGCTTTTATAACTTAACTGGAATTGTATACACAGATCCCTTTTCCAATAGTTCTCCCCTTTTTACTGGCAGAGCTTGGTGAATCCTTTGCCAGTAATAAATTGTGCATTGGGAAAGTCCGACTTCTACATTAAGCTAATGACTTGTATTTTTTGAAACCATATTTGCCAAAACAGTCTCTTCAGACACTTGGACTTCTTTAAAGCTCTATTTTCTTTGGATGGCTTAAAATGTGAATTGAATAATCTCCTTGGTTTGGGTGGTTCTGATGCATCTGTTGCCACGAGTGGATGTTGGCTTGAGGAAATGTGACTTCCATTACCTAAGGATGAAGAATCTCCAACTGATTATTAAAGATGTTCATCAGGAAGTTACGCACCTTAGACCTGAAAAATAATCAAGAGTACAAGTAGAGTACTCTTTAGATAAGGTATAGCTTTTGTAAAAGTAGTTAAAGACTTTAAAACATTGTGAGATATGACCCTAGTGTGACTTCCCATGTCTAGAGAGTTCCAGGGTAGGTTCCTCATCTTTGATCAACAGTGTAGTCAAAAGCAGGAGCTGCTGGTTCATATTAGAGTTGTGGAAAACACTGGTACAGATTTAGTTTAACGACTATATGATATTTCTTTTTTCATTGTTTTTTTACTGTATTGTAATATTAACATGTGGCTAGTTTCCTTTATAATACCTGAAGTTTACTCAGTATCAAGGTCAGTATTTTTTGAGTACGTAATGGTGCCATGGACAACTTTCTGTGGTGTTTTAGCTTCACACTCTGAGTTAAAGATAAAAGCTGCATGTATAATGATCGATTTCCTACACATATGAATGTGGATAAAGATGGATAAAGAAAAGATACAAGTGAACATTTGCCCATTTAGTTAACTGCATGATTTAGCCTACTTTGCCAGTTGAAAAGGGGAAATATTCTATCTTTCCCGTCAACTAAGTGGTCACCCAGACTAAACTAAACTACAACTAAAAGAAAAAAGCAAAGCTTAGCAGAATAGTAACTTTGAATTGAGGTAAATGGAACTCAAGAGACCACAGTTACCCTCCTTCCTCTACATTCATTCTTATATCAAATGCAAAAAGGATTGGGTAGAGATTTCTCCAAAGGCAGAAAACTGTGACAGTTAGCCACCAATTGTGTTATCTGTGCTTTTCCATAGCCTGAGTATCTGGAAAACCTAGAAATAGGTAACTTTGTTGTATTTTTGGCCAAAGGGGGAAAAAAGTTACTTATTCTCTGCTAAAGTCAGTGAACTTAGCCTCTAAGGAAACCATGTGTGAAGAATTATCATGCCCAATTTAACGGAAAGTGTTTCACTTTCCCAAGAAGATTGTAGATTTTTGTTAAAATACCCAATTTTTTTCAATGATTTTAAAATCACTTAGGACTTTTCAATATTTTGGCTGCCTTTTGAACCCTCCCCAAGTTGCCTGGAAAGTTAGGGGGTTCAGAGCCCCTGTACTAATTTTAAACGATGTATTTGCCCTTTTGTTTATTCTTTACTATTTTACTTTTCTTATATATGTTTTTTAGAGAACAGTAAACAATAATATTGCTAAGTTCAGGTTTTAAATTTCTTGCTTTACCTGATATATTTGTTTTCCTGATTTCTCGTTTTCCTTAGAATATCGAAGGAAAAACATGTAGTGGGCAGGTACAACTAAGTTAGATGGTTGTCAATATCCATTTGGTAATATTCTGTGCACCTACTTTATCTATTCCCCATATATTCTTTGCTAATGCCACTTTGCCATAAATATATAGCTTAGAATATTTTACTGCTGATACCACATATTTTTCATTGTAGTTTTCTTTTTTTATTTTATTTAATTTTTTTTATTATGTTCAGTTAGCCAGCATAGAGTACATCGTAAATTGTTGTGGTGATGTTCAACGATTCATTAGTTGCATATACACCCAGTGCTCATTCCCACACATGATTCCTTAATACCTATCACCTGGTTACCGCATCCCCCCAACTCCCTTCCCTTCTGTAACCCTCGGTTTGTTTCTCAGAGTCCAGAGTCTAGTTTTCTTTTACGTCAATCATTTGCTAAGAAGATATTGATTTGGATAGTTTGTTTCCAGAAACTAGTTGTTTAACCATATCTATTTCTATTTATGATATTAATAGTCTCTGGAAAAATACATTTTGTACTGTGAACTACAGGCCCATTTAGAATCCTCAATCATATTTTAGAATAGTCACATACCAACAAGCTGGTGTATACAGAAGTCGGTCTCCCTTAGAATTATAGAAGGATATCTGGCTGCTGTAGACTTGAAATTTTTGTTTTTTAAATAATATATCAGATAATTAAAAATTAAATTAAAAACAATTTAAAAGGAGTAAATGGAACATAAAATAATTGAGCATACAAAATAGTCTTTTAAAAATAATTGATAAGGTAATAATTTAGGATGATAAATTTGTCAAATCAGTTTTTCCTAAGTATAAAAGGATGTATGAAAAGAATATATTTCTTTAGGAATTTACTCGCCATGTCATATTTTCGTGTCATTGGTATCATAACTAAAATAACTTACATAAGCTGGCCTCTCTGAAATAATCCTTTCAAGCCAAAACATTTAATTCTTTATTTCAGTTTACTTTCTGGAGTACCAATAAAATTTACTTCATCTGCCTTAAATTCACTGTAATACTATACCTCTGTATGCCTCTCCCAATAAAAGAAAGAAAAAGGAGTTAAGCAAACACAGAGGAGGGAATGTTTGGAGGATAAGCTTAAGGTAGTTTTAAATTTCGTAGGAATCTCCTTTAAATGATGTATAAAATGGGAACCAACAAAAACAGGAGCATTTAGCGGAATAATATTCTTAACTTTAGACTTAATATCTTTCATTCTAACTCATTTAAACAACTCTGTAACTCTTTAGAAGTTGTGACAAAAAGAACAATACTTTACTATTAAGTTTCTTAAGGAAGCTTTTGAAAATACATACTAACAATGACAATGTTTATACTTGCTGTTGTGTGTGGTATAGTTCTTTTACTCTGATCCATCTATAATTTTTTTTAAATTTTTTTTTAAAGATTTTATTTATTTGACAGAGAGAGACACAGCGAGAGAGGGAACACAAGCAAAGGGAGTGAGAGAGAAGGAGAAGCAGACTTCCAACTGAGGAGGGAGCCCACTGCGGGGCTCAATCCCAGGATCCTGGGATCATCCCCTGAGCCGAAGGCAGACGCTTAACGACTGAACCACCCAGGCGCCCTCCATCTATAATTTTTTAGTCATCCAACTTTGATTTCTCAGCGCCCTTTTATCTTCTTTGCTACTAATCACTCTGCCAGAAATAAGGGACCTCACAAAAAAGTTTTCCAAAGTTGTGAGGAGGAAATAATAGTGGTGTAAATTAAGTAGTTATTTACTCGGATTTACCCTTTTCAGAAATATTGTGATTCTCACCTTAACTATAAATTTGTCTAAGGTTATGGTTTACCAATGGGAAAAAAAGTAAAAGACCAGAGAAGCAAATGAGCTATAATAAGGAAGTGGGCTTATCTCAAGTGGCAGAGAAGTATCTTAGTGGTTTTAGAGACCATCAACTTAAGGAAGACATTTTAGCGCCATATTTGACAAGAATCTGAGAGCGTAAATGTTTATAATGGGGTAGACAGTCCTGGTGTGGAAGATAATTTGTCTTGAGTGGATCATAGTGTGATGTAAGACACAATATTTCGTTTATAAGTTAATTTTTTGTGAAGGATTGTTTTAAAGTTTAGGAAAAAAGCTAATATGTTAACTATGTTTTAAAAGGAAGATTTCAAAATATTAAATTTTATTGAGAAAATTAATGAAAATTATTTCTCTACTTGAGTATATCTACATCTTAATACTGCAATTTTTAAAAATATCTCCAGATTTATGTACATCTTACCATAGTTTTTCATAATATAAGACACCATCCCAATTTGTTTTCCTGGCCCAAGTTTACAAATGACTTTTATTCAATTAGTTGGTTAGATCATGTGCTGATGACACACTGATATCAGATTCAGGGCCATTCTTTGTAGTTCTGTAGCCATGTGGAATGGCTAATACTGATATCTCTCTTTCAGTGGGTACCTATGGATTGCTAAGGGCATTGAATAAGACTCATGACACACCAAACACATTAATACTATTGGAAAATTAGTTCAAAAGTAACTGTTGTGGTTTCAATCAGTAGAATCATCTTTATATTAATAACTAAGAATTCTATTCTTTATAGCTTTTATTGCCATACTTAGAGATACTACTTTAATTCTCCTTGAATCGGTACCTATAGTATTACATTTTAAAAAACTTAACAGAAGACCATCTGAACTTATTACACTTTTAATTTTTTTTTTAAAGATTTTATTTATTTATTTGACAGAGAGAGAGAAATCACAAGTAGGCAGAGAGGCAGGCAGAGAGAGGGGGGGAAGCAGGCTCCCTGCTGAGCAGAGAGCCCGATGCGGGGCTCGATCCCAGGACCCTGGGATCATGACCTGAGCCGAAGGCAGAGGCTTTAACCCACTGAGCCACCAGGCGCCCCTACACTTTTAATTTTGGTAGTGAATTCCAAAATAATTTGTAATAGAAATTGTTTTTAAGGTTTTATTCCCGGAAAGTAGAAATATAGTTAAATTTGGGAAATTTTAATGAATACATATTTGAAAGAACAAATATCTTTTGAATGAAATGTGGTATAGCGAAGCTGTGATTTAACTGAAGTATTCAAAATGGTGGTCTAGCATTAATTAGCCTATCAAAGCAAGTCTTTAAATTTTAGATATTATTTTTACATTATAATGAAGGGAAGAAAATAGGACCTCCACAGCACCAAATTACTCTCTCAACAAATACTCGAGTAGCTACAACATGCAAAGAAAACACACAATGCACCATGATCATTACACCTAATATTTATCATGTTATAAGAATATCCAGGGGAAAAATCAATCACATGGGGAAATTGATGTGGCTCTATTTTGAACTGCCTCAACAATAGATCCTTCACCTTTTGAAATAATTTCTTTAAAGGTTTTTCTTGATAGACATTTAAGTTAACTTTAGTTCCCATTCCTAAAAGGCATATGGGGTATTGGCTAATGTGTTTATTTTTATGAATGCACTTTACCAGTTTCTTGAGGTCCTAGTCATGACCAGTGTCATTTTGTCCATTTTACAGTGATTTGTTCCTTCATCTTTAAAGATATCTGATGGGCACTCAGTGAAAAACACATTCTCACTGTAAAACTTATCTCTTAAGATAATCATTGAAAAAGGAAAAATTTACCGTTTGCTCCATATAAACCACATAGCACTAGTCAAGATATGTGAACCTCTTTTTTTTTCCACTGCATATTTAGCTTCAAATCAGTGACCCTTCATGGCAACAGTATTGGAGTTAATATCAGAGTCTAGCATTTTCTAAATCTATATAAGTCATTAGGAATAAAGCTTCCCTTTTTTTTAGATAGCCATATTCATTTTACAGTGATTAAGAGACTTATTTAAATTAATTTTGTATCCCGTTACAGAAAACTTCCAAAAGGAGATCGTTGAGCATGTGTTTGCTTTTGTAGTAGGATTTGCTCCATAAAAATTTAGTATCTATTATATAGAATATTTCCCCTGAAGATTTTATTCTATTCATAGTACTCTACTTATTATATTTCATAAAAGGCAGTATAGATATTTTTAAGATAGCACTGTTAAAAATCAGAAAGCAAAGAAATGGTTGAGTCCATTTCACTAAGTTAAAATTTAAGTAAACAACCTGATTAGAGGACTGGTTCCCTTTTTTCCAACCCATGGCATCTTTTCAACTCCTACTCATTCCCTCTCCCTGCAAGTAAAAAAAGTACTATTCACCTGTCAACTCTACAGATTTTTGTTGTTGTTGTTGTCCTAGGTAAGGGAAAAAAAACTTATTATTTTGCATCTTTCATAACTCAGTTGTTGTGATTCAAGCTCATAAACTGAGAGGAGAAACTAAAGTATGAGGAGCATTTTTTGTTACTTTAAAAGAGAAAAGTCATTTATCTCTATTAGGTTGAGTAAGGGTTTTTTTCTTTCTCCCTTTCTAATCTAAAACTTCAGGAAAACTTCAACGTGGTTTATAAAAGAATTCGGTTGCTTGTCTTTCATTAACATAATAAATGTAAATATTGGCAACCTTCAGTTTTTGTGATACAAGAAACTAGTAACTGTTAGTGTTGCCATCATAATTTCATTAGTGTAGCTTCTTTACACATTTTCTCCAGTGACGCAAATACAGACGTGATTTTTTGGAACATCAAACTTATGGCTGCCTTCTCCCTTCTTCATTACTTATGTTGGACAAACTGCCATTATCACTTGCCAAAAATAATCCCACAGTTCAGTAGACTTCAGTTTTGAGGTCTCTCATGTCCAACTTAGACCACCAGTAGCTTTTTCTCTTGGAGATCAGAAATTGGACACTTCTTTTTGATGTTTAACAAACCCGACTCTGTTCCTTAACCCCTAAGGAAGAATATATCAAAACAACAAATTTTCTAAGCAACATCACTGGAAACATAGCAGCAAATCCCTTTGGAATGCATCCTTTGGAACACAGGCCAAATTATTTTTGTATCAAGCTTTATGAGATTTGTATTAAGGTGATGATAATATTAAAGTCTCCGTTCGGGGAAAATAAGTTACTTGTATTTTCTTTTATCTATATGCATATACAGAAATGACTAAAAAGTCACCAAATTTTGGTAATATCTGTATTCTCGTGCTGTAAACAGCTTCAAGAAACTAAGAGTAAAATATGGAGCTTACATATTTAGGTTTCTGGTATTCTTATAATTATAACCAAGGCCATGAAACTCATGTTATAATAGGAAGTTTATCTAATTCTACCAACTTCCCTTTTCCCATTACTCCCTACCCACTGCATCCCCTCACTACCACCTCAGACACACTTTCTTTACTATATTTTAGGAAATGTTTTTTTCAATTTCATTTCTCCTCCCTTCTGTTTCTTCGGCTTTGTAACTTATTCGTATAACCTTTCCAATGATATCCTGTGGATTATGCTAAAGTATAATAAATAAATCACATAGTCGAGTTTTTAGAAAGACCTTATACCATTAGACCATGGTTAACAGAAACTAAGAGGTCTTTTTAAAGAAGTATAACATAAAACTTTGCTCTATTTCACATCTCTTCTTAGCACTTTAGTGTTTTTTATGAAATGTTTTACAGTCCTAACTTTCCTTGTTATACTAAATAGTTAAGTAATGGCTAAGTTTTAATTATCAAGTAAAATTCCCAACCTTATCTTTCAAGTGTCAGCTTTCTCCTCTACTATTAAAATTAAATGCATTTTATTATGAAGTAATCATTAAGTACATTTTGTACTTAAGAGAAAAATATTTCTCTCAAGTCTTAGTTCCAGGAAATATATTTTAAAAGTGGTACATGTTTCAAGTTCATGCTTTTTGGTTCCAAATATAAGTGTCTCCTCATATTGGATGCCCCTAAGCAAGTAACAGCCTTTTTTTAAAATTTATCCTTAAACTCCATAAGGTGACAAAAGGTTTTATCTTCCACCTTTTGTCTTCCAAACCTACCATATTTCACTTTTTAGAATTTCTTGAAGTTTGCACCATGAAACAGTATTACTTTCAGGAGTATGGCTTTGAAGAATTCTACATGGTGCTCTTTATTTTCATCTAACATTTAGGATGCATTTAAGTGTCCATCGCTTTCTGAGTCTTTTTTTTTTTTTTGAGAGAGACAGCACATCTAACATTCAGGATGCATTTAAGTGTCCATCACTTTCTGAGTCTTAATAGATTGCATTTTATAAATTTATGATTTAAACATAAGTTTTGAAGATGAATGTATAAAAAGGCCTGTAAATGACATTCTTGCCTTTGCTGCCTCTCAGGAGAGAGTCTTCCTGGAAACCTATAAATTTGAAAGACAGCCTTGTTTTCCCAACCTCCTTTAACCTAGCAAGCTGTAGAGAAGTAAGAATTAAATTTTAATACATTTTCTGATTTAAAAAATGAAGATTATAGTTAATAATGATCAGAATTTAACTTGGCAAGATCTGTGACATTTTTGTGAGAGATCTATGGTCATTAACTTTGAAGATTCTTCATATTGAATTTATAATCCAGTTGATTCTCACGTTTTTACATATGCTTGCTGAGCATTTAAATGATTTTATTGGATGAAATGTAAAATAAAATAAGCGTTTTGATGGAGGGAATTATCTAGGCAAGTATCTCTTTGTTCTTAAAAATATGTGTGAGAAAACGTGTGTAAGATAGATTATTTAAAGATTTGTGTATGTTTCTAAGTCTTTGTGCTTTTCATTGTAGCTAAAGCTTCTATCCCATCTTTAAGACTCACATCAGCAAATCCTTTGCTGATCCTCAGTTCAGTCTGCCTTTCCTTGGGTCTAACATTACCTGTTAATGCAGGCCTCTGTTATCAATTGCATGATTGCACTGTATTTATCTAACGCATCTATTAGACTACTCCCTGAGGGCAGGGGCTATTTATGTCTTTTCTCAGCATAAAGCTCTGTGCTGCCATAGTGATGTTAAACATTGAAGGTGTGGGATTGTGATATCAGAATTTTCTGCTAACCCAGTAAATTTACTCCTAAGATCCTTGAAACCACAAAACACATGGGACAACTGCAAGAGAAAGCAGGGGAAAACCTTAGTTGGGTTGGTGCCCAGAAATTTCAGGGTAGAGTTCTGAGAAATTGGACCTGGAGCATTAATGCTCCTAAGGGGCCTATTCTATACCTTGGTTCTAAATTGAATATCACACAGTGGCTAGTGACATGGAAGGCCTGAAGGGAAGAGTATGCAGCACCAGTGGAGCAGTGATTGAGCTTTTTCCCACGTTGGCTCTGGCTCGGCTTACCC
The DNA here is from genome assembly GCA_028534135.1 of Potos flavus. Classification (NCBI taxonomy): domain Eukaryota; kingdom Metazoa; phylum Chordata; class Mammalia; order Carnivora; family Procyonidae; genus Potos; species Potos flavus. The sequence continues at coordinate 16,470,201 of CM052897.1, forward strand.
CTTCTGCCACATGGGATGAAGAGATATGGACAGAGAGGGTCCCAACTGTGTGTACAACCTTTTAAAGTACAGTGATTCCACTTTTGAAAGTGATGTAATGAAGGTCCTCAAATTTAACACATATTAGTGTTTCCTCATCTTTTGGAATGATACGAAGAGCAGGAATTGGCAGACTTGATTGCATCTTCTTCCCATAGAGCTTTGTAAGTGAGCTTTCAGTAACTGTTTATCATCAAATCAGTCGCCTTCTCAAGTAAATATGTATTTATTTCTGACATATCCTTTTCTTATTTTTTTGATGTTCTTATCCTGAATTTTGAGATTCACATGTTCTCAATGATTTTGTGACTTGTACACTACTAGCATTATCATTACTTAGTGTTTATATTGGGATAGACAAGATGTATAATACAGTCCTAGGAGAATTCTTGAATTTTATTTGACCTTTGTGTCCAAATGGAATTGGACCATTTGCTTATGAAAAGAACATTAGCATAGCTATACTTAAGAATGGAAAGTTCTGAAATCTTTATTTGAAAAGACATTTACTCACCTTGTTAAGTATTTATTGTACATCCCAGCCAAGGTTTTAATCATTTTGAGTTATCAACTTTTTTTTTGGAGGTATAAGAAAAGTAAGAATGTGATATCTGACTTGTTTATAGCAGAATTAGTAATGGATAGGCTCAAATGATTTAATTTGGGCTTATATGATATTGGATAGCACTGATTCCATTAAGTCAGTTAAAATGTGTACCTTATTAGATTATTCAAGCACTCCATACATACTAATATAAAAGCAAAATAAGAGCTATTTTAAATATGAGCCATGTAAAAAGTCTTGTTTTAGGGGGTATGTGGAGACCTATAAAGGAGCCTTTTTATTTTAGCTTCTATTCATTTAATTTTTTTTGGTTTTATTGAGAAATAATTGAAATAATCACTGTATAAGTTTAAGGCATACAGCATGGTGGTTTGATTTACCTATATTGTGAAATGATTACCACAATAGGTTTAGTTAACATTCATCATCTCATATAGATATACTGAGAAGAAAAGAAAAAAATTTCTCCTTGTGATGAGAATTCTTAGGATCTACTCTCTAAACAAGTTTCCTGTATATCATACAGCAGTGTTAGCTGTAGTCATGTTGTACATTACATCCCTACTACTTCTTTATCTTATAACTGGAAGTTTCTCCTTTTGACCACCTTCTTCCAGTTCCCTCTCCTTCCTCCCACGCACCCCCATTCCTGCCTCTGGTAACCACAAATCTGGTCTCTTTTTCTATGAGTTTGGTGGTTTTTTTTTCTTTTTAGATCCCACGTAGAATGAGATCATAAAGTATTTGTCTTTATATGTTGAGCATAATGCTGTCAAGGTCCGTCCATGTTGTCATAAATGATAGGATTGTCTCATTTTTTGTGGCTGAATAATATTCCATTGTGTGTATATATACCACAACTTCTTTCTCCATTCATCCATTGATGGACACTTAGATTGTTTCCATGTTTTGACTATTATAAAAATGCTGCTACAAAAATGGACCTACAGATATCTTTTTGAGTTAGTATATTCATTTCCTTTGGATATATTAACCAGCACTGGAATTGCTAGATCATATGGTAGTTCTATTTTAATGTTTTGAGGAATCTTCATACTGTTTTCCACAGCAGCTGTACCAATTTACAGTCCCACCAACAGTGCACAAGGGTTCCCTTGCTCACATCCATGCCAGCATCTGTTATCTCTGTCTTTTTAATGATGGGAATTCTAATAGGCATGAGGTGATATCTCATTGTTTGTAATTTGCATTTCTCTATTAACTAGGGATGTCGAGCATCTTTTTGTGTACCTGTTGGTCATTTATATATCTTTGGAAAAATGCCTATTCAGGTCCTTTGCCCATTTTTAAATTGCACAATTTAAGTTTTTTTTGCTATCGACTTGTATGAGTTCTTTATATATTTTGGATACTAACCTGTTATCAGATATATGGTTTGTAAATATTTTTTCCCATTCTGTATTTGTTTTCACTTTGTTGATAGTTTCTTTTGCTCTACAGAAGTTTGATATAGTCTCACTTATTTTGTATTTTGTTACTCGTGCCTTAGGTGTGATTTCCATAAAATCATTATCAACTCCCATATCAAGGAGCTTTTTTCCTATGTTTTCATTTTTTTTTTTAAAGATTTTATTTATTTATTTGACAGAGAGAAAGAGATCACAAGTAGGGAGAGAGGCAAGCAGAGGGAGGGGAGAAGCAGGCTCCCCGCTGAGCAGAGAGCCCGATGTGGGGCTCGATCCCAGGACCCTGAGACCACAACCCGAGCCGAAGGCTTTAACACACTGAGCCACCCAGGCACCCCTTCTATGTTTTCTTCTAGGAGTTTCATGGTTTCAGGTTTTACATTTACGTCTTTAATACACTTTGAGTTAATTTTTGTAAGTGGTATAAGATAGGGATCAGGTTTCATTTTTTTACATGTGACTATCCAATTTCCCAGCATCATTAATTGAAGAGACTTTCTTTTCTTCTTTCTTGGCTCCTTTGTCAAACGTTAGTTTGCCATCTGTATTTGGGTTTATATCTGGGCTCTCAATTCTCCGTCATTGTTCTATTTATCTGTTTTTATGAAGGAGGCATTTTTAATAATTGATTATCTTATGTCCTTTGCTTAGGGTGTTCCAGTGATGGCAATAAGAAACAAAATGATATCGGAAGGACTAGACCCAGATCTTCTTGAGTAAGTAATTCTTCTAATATCATGCCAAGATGTTAAATTTATCAGTTATAATAAAAATACTCCAAGCTCTTATTTTTTTCCACTATACAGTATTTTATGGTTGAGGAAACCACCTTCATAAATAGTGTCTCTGCTAATGTTACAAAAGTGAAAAATCTATCCTATGCTACTAAAACCAGCCATTGCACATTGTAGAAGCATTTTCAATAGATCGTTGCTGAATCTATACATTCAGAAGAGATGGAATTTGATGACAGTTTTGCTGCACAGCAGTAGCGTCCACAACAAGTTTTTTTTTCTTTCATGCCACCTTTTTCTTTTCTTTTTTATTCTTTTCTCTCTCCCCCCCTTGCTCTCTCTCTCTCTCCCCCTTTTTTTTTTTAAAGATTTTATTTATTTATTTGACAGAGAGAGAGAGATCACAAGTAGGCAGAGAGGCAAGCAGAGGGAGAGGGGGAAGCAGGCTCCCCGCTGAGCAGAGAGCCCGATGCAGGGCTCGATCCCAGGACCCTGAGATCATGACCTGAGCCGAAGGCAGAGGCTTAACCTGTTGAGCCACCCAGGCGCCCCTCTCTCTCTCTTTCTTTCCTTCCTTTTCTTCTTTCTTTCTTTTTTTCTTTCTTTCTTTCTTTCACTTTTAAGACCTCAGTGCATAGGAAATTTACTCTACCATAATCTAAGTTGAACCAGATTGAGAAATAAATACGGTAAAGCCACTCTAGATCCACATTAATAATTATTGTGATACTATATATGTTTGTGTGAATTTTATAAAAAAATTTTTTTTGAGAAATGCAGTTCAGTTTGGGGTTTTAGTTCACCCTGATGTATTTAGTTATGTTATCCAGACATTCGTACTATACTGGCAATATACTTTGAAATTTTTCTTGGCTCTCAGCCCTTCAAGAAAATGTGTCCATTTTGGAGGCGAAACACCATAAAACAGTCTCTTTATCTTTTAAAAACAATATTTAAGAATTTTTTAAAAATCTGTAAGGACAGATTTCAAACATGTATCTACATTTAGTATATATCCAAGTAGCAAACAGTTTAAGTATAGTGGCACATATTGGTAACTTGAACTCAAGCATCTTCAGGATATTTGGCATTCGTTCTGGAAATTAAAAGCAGATGGATTGTGACATATATTTTAATGTGAATTGAACATATGGGTCCAATCTATTTTGGTATTCATTGGAATATATGTCATAAATACATTTAACATTGACCATGACCTCTTTTTTGCTTCTGGAAATACACAGTAGACCTTCTATAATAACAGAGAGCTTTAAAATGATGATTTTTCTCTCTAGAGAAAATGTAATGGAAAACTAACAGTCCAGTAAGCATCAGCATATGTTGGATATCCAATCTCTTTACCCCCTACTGGCTTCATTTCATCCTTTGCCTAGCCTAAACCTACTTCACAGTCTTTTACTTCAGTTAGCTACCCACACCACAAACTTGAAAATCATCCTTGATTCTGTCTGCTTCTTGTCCCTTACTTGTCAGTCACTATGATTTTTTTCATTTTTCATGTCTCTCACAGCTGACCACAGGACTCCATGCCCATTGCTGTTTAGTTCAAGCCCTCATCATTTCTTACCTGAATTATTATAATAGCTCCCAATTGGTTTCCTTACTCTCTTTCAGTCTGTCTCTAAAGCCTTAGTAGATCTGTTCATACTTCATTCTTGCTTCAAAACTTTCTGTGACTCTCAACTGTCTTCGACATATATTCTAACATCTTAGAATTGCATATAGATGTGTTTATCATCAAGACCTAGACTCTCTTCTTCATTTCTTGCACTCTTCCATACATTCCTATCTCTTGCAGCTGTAGCAGACTACTTGCAGTTCTCTGAATGTATCATTCACCTATTCCCTTTTGGTGTCTTTGAGTTTTTTTCTCTCCTTGGAACTCCCTTCCCCCCTCTTATTGGCCTGACTAATTTCATATTCATCAAGACTCCATTTAGGTATCACCATGGGGGAAAGTCCATGGATGACTACCAAGGGGAGAACCCCCAGCACCCCCAATATTTCCTCGATGTATCTCATTTAACAACTTTGAGAACCCATCATTGTCTGTAAGTGTTGAGAAACATTCAGTTTCAAGGTAGTGCCAAGTTTTGGGGTAGAATTCCAGTAACTGTTAACATTGTCTTACAGAAAAGCTGCTCCTCAACCACAGCCTGGAGCCTGAATTCTGACCCATTACCTCATAAGTACATGCCATCGGTCACAAGGGTTGGAGTGGGGGTGACTCACTATAACCTATCACCACGACTACTAGAAAACCAGTTTCAGCATTTAGCTAGATATGACAAGTGAAATCAACCGCCTCGTTAAAGAGGAATTCTGGCATTTAGGGAATCATGTTTACAGAAAACTAAGGAGCCTCACTTTGGAAGAAAAGTCTGAGATGATGAAGGAGAAGAAAATGTGCCATCTGAGGGAAGAGTATACTTTTATTTAGAATTTTTGCCAAGAACTTTCAGTAAACATTGTTTTGTTTTTCCTTTAAAGTATAAACATACACTCTTTTTTTATTAGTCTTAGGCGGTAAGACAGACTCAGACAACTGTTAGAGGAAATAGTCTAGATCTATCTTCATGGAGCAAAAAGCAAAACTAAAATTAATATAAAAATAAAGACTGGTCACAAATACATTACTTGGTTGACTTGTGTGTATAAAAATTTGGAAGCTAAGAGATATAATTTTAAACTAAAACAGTTTAAACCTGGCTATTTTCCTAGAAAAATGACTATCATTGAATTTTAGAAAGTCTATGAAACTGAAGAAAAGGCCTGATAATTACCAAATAAAATTTGTTACTAAATGATCATTTAGTTATTTTTAAAAGTCCCAAGTTTTTGAAAATAACAGTAGTACTTATATAACCAAGAATTATTCCTATTTAGCTTGTAAAAATTAGTTTCCAATGCCAATGAAATAAAGACATGTGAAAGAGTACCTTTGTCATCATCATACTCTAAAGAGTTTAAGGGGAAACAAAATGGAAATTTTTAAGATTAATCTGTTCTAGTTTTTTTTTTTTTTTTAATCTGTTCTGGTTTTATATCCAGAACTATAGAACAGGTAAATTCTTTTAATCAATGCCTAATTTTCTTAACAGGAAAAAAAGTTTCTCCCTTATTCTGTTTTATTTGTTGTTGTTGTTGTATACTTCTATGTTCCAGAACTATAGTTACTATTATTATCTAGTAATTACTACTTTTACTGTTCTAGGATATATAGGCTAGCCTCTGGACCTGCCCAGCAAGCGATTAAATTCATGATGCTTAAGGCACCAGCTAAGGCAGCCTTTAGAAATGGTCTGAGTATCCAGATCACTCTTCTCAAGAGAATGATATAAGCATTTAGCGCAGCTCTGGACAAGCAGTAAAAGTCCAATAGATGTTAGTTGTGATTTAGGAATGCTTTAATGAGGGAATATGTAGCAAGTTCTAAACAATTGGATTTACCAGGCTTTTGGATCACAACTTATTTATTATCCTTTAGTTGCCTGTATACCATTGCATTTTCAACAGACATATTTAACATACACATAGTAGTTATTTTGAATTTTACTGTTTTCTCAAACTGAGAAGTCTGTATTTTAAACTTTGCAGTATAGAATAAACTTCTGAAATTGAAATTCAGCTGGTCACACTCTTTAATATTAGTGTGTGGGGGTACAGTTTATAGCATTTTTTTGAGGTAAAATTATTATATAACATGATAAGTTGCAAGTATACAGCATTGTAATTTGACATCTGTATACACTACAAAGTGATCACCACTAAAAGTTGTTACCATCATCTATCACCATACTTCACTCCATTCACTCATTTCACCTCCCCCCCGCCACCTCACTTCCTCTCTGGTAACCACCAATCTGTTCTCTGTATCTGTGAGCTTATATTTGTATTATTTTGTTAATTCAGTTGTTTGCTTTTTTTTAGATTCCACATGTGAGTAAAATCATTAGATATTTGTCTTCCACTATCAGACTTATTTCACTTAACATAATACCTTCAAGGTCCATCTTTGTTGTTGTAAATGGCAAGATTTCATTCTTTCTTATGGCTGACTAGTATTTGCTGTATGTATATAGCACAGCTTCTTTAACCATCCATCCATTGATGGACATTTATGTTGTTTCCATTTCTTGATTATTGTAAATAATACTGCATGAGCATAGGAGTGCAAATATCTTTGCAAATCAGCATTTTTGTATTCTTTGGATAAATGCCCAGAAGTCAGGGGAAGCTGGGTGGCTCAGTCAGTTAAGTGTCTGCCTTTGGGTCCAGTAATGATCCCAGGGTCCTGGGATCGAGCCCCGCATGGGACTCCGTGCTCAGCAGGGAGCCTGCTTCTCCCTTTTCCCCTCCTCCCTGCTCATGCTCTCTCTCTCTCAAATAAATAAATAAAATCTTAAAAATAAATAAATAAATAAAAACCCATAAGTCAGGTAGTTCTATTCTTAATTTTTTAAGGAATCTTCATACTGTTTTCCACAGTGGCTATACCAAGTTGCATTCCCACCAACAGTATATGAGGGTTACCTTTTCTCCACATCCTAGCCAACACTTATTCCTTCTTGTCTTTTCAGTAATACCCATTCTATCCAGTGGGAGGTGATAACTCATTGTGGTTTTGATTTGCCTTTCTCTAATTAGTGATGCTGAAGATCTTTTCATGTGCCTGTTGGTCATCTATATGTCTTCTTTAGGAAAATGTCTGTTCAGATCCTTTGCCCATTTTTTAATCAGGTTGTTTGTTATTTTGTTGTTGAGTTTTATGAATTTTAGGTATTAATCCCTTGTCAGATCAGTTTTGATTTGCAAAAATCTTCTCCCATTCAGTTGGTTGCGTTTTCATTTTGATGATGGTTTCTTTTGCTGTGCAGGAGATTTTTAGTTTGATGTAATCCCATTTATTTATTTTTACTTTCGTTTCTCTTGTTTTTGGAGGCAGATCCACAAAAATATCACTAAGACCAATGTCGAGCAGCTTATTGCATGTTTCCTTCTAAGAATTTTATGGTTTCAGGTCTTACATTCAAGTCTTCAAGCCACTTTGAGTTAACTTTTTGTGGTATAACCTAGTGGCCTAGTTTCATTCTTTTGCATGTGGTTGTCCATGTTTTTTCAACATATTTATTGCAGAGACTGTCTTTTCTCCTTTGTATATTCTTGACTCCTTTCTCATAAATTGATTGTCCATTTATATATGTGTGGGTTTAATTCTGGGCTGTCAGTTCTGTCCCTTCGATCTGTGTGTCTATACTGTTTTTATTATTATAGCTTTGTACTATAGTTTGAAATTGGAGCATGATACCTTCAGCTTTGTTCTTTCTCAAGATTGCTTTGACTAGGGCGCCTGGGTGGCTCAGTGGGTTAAAGCCTCTGCCTTCGGCTCAGGTCATGATCTCAGGGTCCTGGGATCGAGCCCCGCATCGGGCTCTCTGCTCAGCAGGGAGCCTGCTTCCTCTTCTCTCTCTGCCTACCTCTCTGCCTACTTGTGATCTCTCTCTGTCAAATAAATAAATAAAATCTTTAAAAAAAAAAAAGATTGCTTTGGCTATTAGGGTTTGGTTACCTAAAATCCATACAAATTTTAGAATTATTCGTTCTAAAAGGCCATTGGGATTTTGATAGGGATTGGAGTGAATCTGTAAAATGCTTTGGGTAGTATGGACATTTTAACAATATTAATTCTTCCACACTGGGTGTGGTACATAAACAATGAATCTTGTAACACTGAAAAAATAAAATAAAAGTATTTGGGGGAAAAAAAAATTAATTCTTCCAATCCATGAGCATGGGATATCTTTCCATTTATTTGTGTCTTCTTCAATTTCTTTCATCAATATCTTACAGTTTTCAGTATACAGGTCTTTTACCTCCTTACAAGTTTCACCGCTTTAAAGTTATTTCTAGGTATTTTATTCTTTTTGATAAAATTGTGAATGGGATTGTTTTCCTAATTTCTCTTTCTGGTAATTTGTTATTAGATTATAGAAACACCACAGATTGCCATCTGTTGATTTTGTATCCTGCTACCTTACTGAATTCATTTATTAGTTCTAACAGTTTTTTGGTGCTGTTGTTTGAGTTTTCTATGTATAGTACCATGCCATCTGCAAATAGTGACAGTTTTTTTTTTATTATTTTGTTCAGGTAGCCACTGTATAGTACATAAATAGTTTTTGATGTAGTGTTCAATGATTCATTAGTTAAGTGTAACACCCAATGCTCATCACTTTCTTTCCAGTTTGATGCCTTTTATTTCTTTTTCTGGCCCAATTGTTGTGGCTAAGACTTCCAATACTATCTTGAATGAAAGTGAGGATAGTGGATATCCTTGTCTTATTCCTAATTTTAGAGGAAGAGCTTTCAGTTTTTCAGTATTGACTGATGTAAGCTGTGGGTTTGTTATATATCGCCTTTATTATATTGACATGTTCCCTCTGTACCTACTTTGTTCATAATTTTTATCATAAGTTATTGTTGAATTTTGTCACATGCTTTTTATGCATTTATTGAGATGATTGTATGATTTTTGTCCTTCATTTTGTTAGTGTGACCTATCACATTGATTTATTTGTGGATATTGAACCATTCTTGCATCCCTGGAATAAACTCCACTTGATGATGATCCTTTTAATGTATTATTGAATTCAGTTTGCAAATATTTTTGCAAATATTTTGTTGAAGATTTTTGCATCTGTTTTCATCAGGGCATGTTAGCCTGTAATGTATGTATGTCTGTGTGTGTGTGTGTGTGTGTGGTGTCTTTGTCTGGTCTTGGTATTAGGGTAATGCCAGCCTCCTAAAATAAGTTTGGTGTATTCCCTCCTCTTCAGGTTTTTTTTTTTTGAAGAATTTGAGAAGGATAGGTGTTAAATCTTTGGATGTTTGGTAGAAATAACCATGAGTAAAGCTGTCTAGACCCGGACTTTGTTTGTTGAGAAGTTTTGATTGCTGATTCAGTCTTCTTTCTAGTAACTAGTTTATTTAGATTTTCTCTTTCTTCAGTCTTGGAAGATTGTATATTTCTGGGAATTTATTCATTTCTTCTAGGTTGTCGAATTTTTTGGTAATTTTTCATTGTACTCTTTTATGATCCTTTGTATTTTTGTGATGTCAGTTGTAACTTCTCGTCTTTCCTTTCTGATTCTATTAGAGGCCAGTCTCTTATTCATTGTTAGTCTAGCTAAAGTCTTGTCAATTATTTATCTTTTCAGAGAACCAGATCTTAATTTCATTGATCTTTTCTGTTGTCATTTTATTCTGTTAGTTCCACTCTGATCTTTAATATTTCCTTCCTTCTACTGACTTTGAGTTTCATTTTTTTCTACTTTTTTTTAGCTCTTTTAGGTGTAAAGTTAGATGGTTTATTTGAGATTTTTGTTTGCTTGTTTCTTGTGGTAGGCCTGTATTGCTATGATTTTCCCTCTTAGAATTGCTTTTGCTGCATCCTATAGATTTTGGTGTGTCATATTTCTGTTTTCTTTTGTCTCTGGGTTGTTCAGTAGCATGTTGTTAATCTCTACATTTTTGTAGTTTTTCCAGTAATCTTTGTAATTGATTCTACTTTCATACTATTGTGAGTGGGGAAGATGCTTGATAAGATTTCAGTCTTTTTGAATTTATTGAGATTTGTTTTATGGCCTGGTATGTGATCTATCCATGTACACTTGAGAAGTATGGATATTCTGCTGCTTTTGGATTGAGTGTTCTGTATATCAGTTAAGTCCATCTGGCCTAATGTGTCATTTAAGGCTGATGGTTCCTTATAAATTTTCTGTTTGGATGATCTATCCATTGATGTAAGTGGATGTAGTATGTTGATTTGGCTAATGAAAGCATGCAGTTGAGTCAAGCTATTGTGGGGCTTTGAACTGAACCAGCTCAGTTGGCATTTGTCCTGAGGATGTTTATTCAAAAGACATTTATACCTTCCTTGCAGGCTGTGGAATGATCACAGTTGTGGTTGCCAGAAATAAAAGTAACCACCTCAGCCTACTTATCATTTTCACAAGATGGGATTTATTAGTGGTAACCAAAAGGATACTAGAAACCAAGAATACTTTCTGTTAATTATATTGAAGGGATGTCCAGCCTTTTAAGGGAATTCCTTCTCTGCCAGTCATCTTTGTCTACGTCCTGCTACACAACAACATAATGGATTAGTTTGGGCTTTGGCTGGTTGGGGATAGGATAGACTTCAATTTCCCAAATGAACAATTCCAAAGAGAGTTTTTCTTTTTTGATTTTTTAATTCTTACTGAGCTGGAGTCCCATTCAATGTGATTGTCACTTCTAAACCACTAGCTGGCAGACTAGCTAAAAAGTATGGGACAGGAAAAAAACAGTATCAAAATATTATTATTGGTCCAGAGTTGGAGACTTTGATCACAAGATTGAGAGAAATAATAGAAATATTAAAGAGATGGTATTAAAAAGTGTTGTGGTCTGCCAATGAATAGTGAGCAAAAGATAAGGGAGCAGCTGGGAAGTAAAGGACCACAAGATAAATAGCAAAAGCCAGTCTTTTCTGGGAGGTCTTTTCTTTTCTTTTTCTTTTCTTTTCCCTTTCTTTTCTTTTCTCTTTCTTTTCTTTTCTTTTCTTTTCTTTTCTTTTCTTTTTCTTTTCTTTTCTTTTCTTTCTTTCTTTCTTTCTTTCTCTTTCTTTCTTTCTTTCTCTTTCTTTCTTTCTTTCTTTCCTTGCTTGCTTGCTTGCTTGCTTGCTTGCTTTATATATAGTATTAGGTATGACATTGTTTGCTGTGTACCATAACAAAGGACAGGATATACCTGTATTGATGGGCATTCAGAAGGGAAAAGACCAAAGTATGTGTAGTTTGAATAAATGTAATGCTGAAATAAGTCTTACTAGCTACTATAATATCAAAATCTAAATTGTCGTTTTTATAACCACCCCAGAGGTCTTTTTATTTGATCAGTGCAGTCTTGGGTCAGGAATTTAGTGTTTTGCTTTTTCCTGTAAGACCACATGTTACCCTTGCATAGAGCTATGATAAAACAGGATCATTGTTCTGACAATTGACAACAGGATCATGTGACATAAGTTTATGTGCTCTCTAGTCAATATTGAAAAGTGATTTGAATGATAACTACTGTACTCTCTCCACATAACGTACTCAGCAATATTTTTACTAACAATGTATTTGTCACTTAATCTGCTTTAAATTTAATGGTTTTAAATTTAAAGAAAATAAAAAATATTCTTAAACTATTTATCTACATAAATAAATGTTTTCCCAAAGTATGTTTATATATGTTTTTATGTCCTTTTATAAAGTGACTGTGGTTTTATTTTATTTTTTTTTATGGCTGAATACTATTCAATTGTATATATACATTTTATTTTATTTTCTTTCAGTGTTCCAAGATTCATTGTTCATGCACCACACCCAGTGCTCCACGCAATACGTGCCCTCCTCATTACCCACCACCAGGCTCACCCAACCCCCTTACCCCCTCCCCTCCAAAACCCTCAGTTTGTTAGCCATCAGGGAGATTCAAATCAAAACCACATTGAGATACCACCTTACACCAGTTAGAATGGCCAAAATCAACAAGACAGTAAACAACAAATGTTGGAGAGGACATGGAGAAAGGGGATCCCTCTTACACTGTTGGTGGGAATGCAAGTTGGTTGCAGCAACTTTGGAAAACAGTGTGGAGATTCCTTAAGAAATTAAAAATAGAGCTACACTATGACCCTGCAATTGCACTACTGGGTATTTACCCCAAAGATACAGATGTATATACACATTTTGTTGATCCATTTATCCATATCCATTAATGGGCATTTGGATTATTTTTACTTCCTGTCCATAATGAACAGTGCTGCTATCGATATTTGTGGCTGGTTTTGGTATCTGAGTAATATTGGCCTCAGTATTAAAAAATATACCTTTCTCTGCTTTTTTTTTTTTTTTGTTGGGGAAATGAGTATATTGTGTGTAGTTTTTTTCAATGATAAATTCCATCCCTATACTTTTTTTTTTAAGATTTCATTTATTTATTTGACAGAGAGAGAGAGATCACAAGTAGGCAGAGAGGCAGGCAGAGAGAGGGGGGAAGCAGGCTCCCTGCTGAGCAGAGAGCCTGATGTGGGGCTCGATCCCAGGACCCGGAGATCATGACCCGAGCCGAAGGCAGAGACTTAACCCACTGAGCCACACAGGTGCCCCTAAAGTGACTGTGGTTTTAAACACAACTATAAATCTCTCTTTAATAAAAACAAATTGAACCAATGATATTTGTATTTTAGGACTCTTTTCATGTTCAGAGTCGTAGAAACCAACTCAAACTAGCTCAGAAAGGGACGTTATTGATTCACATAGCTAAGCATTCTAAGTAGGACAGGATCTAGGAGTTCAGTGTCATCTGTGCTTGTTGTTTGGCTGGCTGGTGTTCTCTCTCCTAGCACCTCATTCCAGCTTTATTCCTTGGCATAATAATTCATTTCTCTCCTACCCTAGTTGATCTTGCTCCTTGAAGCCAAGGAATTAGCAGTTATGAAGGCTTTAATTTATTAGTTTTGCCAATGAATGACATTAAGTGTGGAATATCAAAGCTCATTTCTAGGGAAACATTCCGATTAGCCCTGATTGGGTCATGTGCCCTCCCTTGAATTGATCTCTCTTCCCAGAGGAAGAAATGCTTAATGACTGGCCAACCCCGGATTATGTGACTGAAACAAGGAAGGGTGTAGGAAAAGAATGGGTAGCAGGAATTGTGGTTGGCAACCTTATTTGACTCACATAAATGGGAGAAAGGTGAGTATTAAAAAGAACGAGTACACAGCATCAGACATACTAAAAAGTACTGATTGGTATATGTTTAGTTCTTTTTTCTCCTTCCCTTTCTAAATTTTGGCTCATTTTTTTGAGGTCAGCCTTAGTAATTTTAATAAGTGACTTAAAATACTTATTTTAAAAGATAATTAGACTAAGTAATGAGTTTAAAGTTAAACTTTTAAAAATTTTGCTTTTATTAAGACTTTCATATGGGGCTCCTGGGTGGCTCAGTGGGTTAAGCCGCTGCCTTCAGCTCAGGTCATGATCCCAGGGTCCTGGGATCGAGCCCCGCATCAGGCTCCTTGCTCAGCAGGGAGCCTGCTTCTCCCTCTCCCTCTGCCTGCTGCTCTCCCTGCTTGTGCTCTCTCTGTGTCAAATATATAAATAAAATCTTTAAAAAAAAGAAAGACTTTTATGGATAATCTTGGTGTCACAAATTATGTAAGTATGATTATTAAAATGTAGATACCAAAATAATGTTTTTTATTGTATAACCACTAAAGATTGAGATTTTAAAAAAACGTACATGATACATCATGAATGTACTCTGACTTTATTTTATCTATTTATTTTTTAAAAAGATTTTATTTATTTATTTGACAGAGAGGGACACAAGCAGGGGGAGTGGGAGAGGGAGAAGCAGGCTTCCCACTGAGCAGCGAGCCCGATGTGGGGCTCTATCCCAGGACCCTGGGATCATGACCTGAGCTGAAAGCAAACCCTTAACAACTGAGCCACCCAAGCACCTTGTACTCTGCCTTTATATGTGTTTCTGCATTTTGCTGATAAACTCTTTTTTAGTGATTCACTCATATATTTAGGACATTGAGAAACTGTTATAAAGTCCTCATCTTAACATTTTAATAGTGAATCCTTTGAATTTTGAGAAACTAAATTTTAGGCCAGCACTTTAAGATAGCAACTTTTTCAAACATATCTTTTAAAACTTTGCATGAGGGCACCTGGGTGGCTCAGTCGCTTAAAAATCTCCGTTCATTTCAGGTCATGATCCCAGGGTCCTAGGATTGAGCCCCATGTTGGGACTCCCTGCTCGGCAGCAAGTCTGCTTCTCCCTCTCCCTCTGACCCTACCCATTGCTCATGCTCTCTTGCTCACTCTCTCTCTCAAATAAATAAATGAAAAAAAAATCTTTTTAAAAAACTTCTTTGCATGAAAAACAAAAGGTTCATATATACAGCATCAAGCAAGAGCAATTCTGATCATAACATAAAAAGCCAAAATTTTGTCCCCCCTAAGAATATGATTATCCAGTCTGGAAATGATGGTATTGTTTTAAGCTTTATTATGAACTTTTCTGTAAAGCTTTTTAACTTATAAAATACTTTCATATACATTACCTCTTCGATTTTGATATCTTGAAGTTTTTCTCTTTTTTATATTCAAAGAGGACGAGTGTGTGCTTTTTCTTTAGTCTTCCTAGCAATTCCAAGTCAAAGTAGCCTAAAATTTATTTTTAAATGAATGAAGACAAGCAATAACAAGTATTGGCAAAGATACAAAGAAAATGGAACCCTTGTGCACTGTTGGTGGGAATGTAAAATAATATAGCTACTATGGAAAATAATATTGCAGTTCCTCAAGAAATTAAGCATAGAATTATTATATGGTAGAGCAATTCCACTTCTGTGTATATACCCAAAAGAAGTGAAAGCAGGGACTCAAACATGTATTTGTATACCATGTTCAAGTAGCACTATTCACAGTAGCCCAAAGGTGGAAACAACCCAAATGCCCACCCACAGGTGAATGGATAAACAAAATGTAGTATGTGCATACAAAGGAGTATTATTCATCCTTAAAAAGGAAGGAAATTCTCATACCTGTTGCTCCTGCCAAATGGTCTAATGTCATCAAATTTTAACTGCAATTACCTTATATTGTAGCTCCCAAATGACTTATAGTTCCCAAATGCAGCATGAATTCCCTTTTTTTTTTTCTTTATTCAGAACCCTCTCATCCCCACTTATTCCCATCTTTTCTGTTTCTGGGAAACTCCTACTCATATCCTAATACCTTTCACAAATGTCTTCGCTTCTCTGGAATGTTCTCTGACCAAACCTTGTGGAGTGAATTACTTTTTTCTTTTCACATAAGTATAGTTACTACATCTGTAATCATGTATATCACACTATATAATAATAATTTGCATTTCTGTCTCCCTCTGAAATATCCCCCTAAAATATCAGCTTCTTCAGGGTGGCAAGATTATTCATTCATTTTTGTATCTCTAGCACCCAACACAGTTCATGGCAAAATGGTGGGTATGTGATGATGATAATCATGATGGTGATGATGATAATCATGATCATCATCATGATGATAATACAAGATAGCATTTATTTAATATACTTACTATGTGCCAAATACTATTTGATATACTTTACATATAATAATTCATTTTAATCATTATAACAATCCAGTCAATTGGATCCAGAGTGGTTACCTAGCTTCCCCAAAGTTGCTCAAATATGTAGCAAGACTGGGATTTGAATCCAAGCAGTCTGACTCCAAAATCTGTGTTCTTAACCACTATGCTATATACAGCTGTGATGATCACATGTATTAAAAAATGGCTACACACATAAATTAACTGTATTATTTCAGCTCCTTCTAGGCTTGAGCTGCTTTTGCCTTTAAGTAGCATTTATTTTGGAGACATCGTATACATTGTTTTATTTGTTTGAGTTGCCATAGATATAATTTGATGTAGTACTCAAATAATTACGTCTGGTAATTTTTTAGTAAGAAATCACCTATATAGCAAAGGGAAATTTACTTGGGAAATATGTCCAGTATTCATGCCCACTACTTCTAGAGTTCTTGCTTCTATGGAGAGCATTGAAGACCGTGGTCTTGTGTTAGTATTTTAGGCAGATGGAATATCAGTCAAAACTTAGACATGCTGTTCCCAGCTTTAAAGTTTTACTATATTGAGTACATGTGACTTCCTCATAGTCATAATCAAAAATTGTACGGCAGAGCAAATGGGTTTATGTTTGACCCATTGCTGGGAGCAATGCCAGCATTTCTCTGTTTTGTAGCATGACAGATCATATTTAAAAACATAAGCCAAAACTTAGCCATAATTTTTTTTTCTCAGCCATAATTTTTAATAACTAAATGTGGATGATAGATTGTACATTTTTTATTTTGAGTAATAGTAATTATATTTGTTGCAAAGAAGAGTTTTATTGGTTGGTGTCCTAATTCTTTAATAAGAATCAAGTCTGAGGGAGAAATAAGTCTGGTAGTTTTTGGTTATTAAGACAGAACAGCTATATCATTTTTCCTTTCCTTCTTAATTTCCCCAAAAGTATACTTTACTTGCTTAATGATAGTGTTACCATATTGATTAGATGATTTACTAACAAACACTATGGAGCCTATCTAGTTGACTGTTTTGATGACAACATTAAAATTTCATTTGATTTATTATAATCTATCCCTGCAAAGTTGGAGTTTAGCCATTGTCGTATCTCCTTGTTGTGCCTAGGGAATCTTTGAAACATTATTTTTGCCAACTCATACTTTTTATATTCATTCTATGAAGATAAAGTATAAGTGAAAATATTCAACAAACAGTAAGAAACTTCTTTTACCAGGCCCTCTTCTCCCCTGCAAAGTTTCCACATTTTTTGTGTTTCTTAATAGCCATTCTTTCACTCTCTTCCATTTTTAAATTTCTTTCTGCAGCTTTCCTGGAATGTGAAGATTTTCTTTTCTTCCCATTTCTAGCTTTCCTTTCTCTGTACCTCCTATACACTTGGAGGCTGCAGAGATGTAGCACTGGGCATGCCAGCCTCTCCACGTCGCATCTCTGTCTGTAATTGGGTCTCCCTGGAAATGAGAAGCAGAAAGTGCTGAAGTAGCATGCTCTGTAATGACTGGCAAGAGAAAACAGTGCCAGAGAAGCCAAAGAGAAGCATGCTACAGAGAGCGGGAGACTCTCTCAGTTAAGGATGCAAACTTGTCGGATTTATTAGCAGCAATATTCTAGGATGAACCGAATTTACAGTTAGCAAATTCATTTTTCAACTGGTAAAACCTTTAAAAATTGTTCCCTTCTCTTTCAGAAGGCCAGATGCTCCAGTGCCTGATGGTGAAGGTGAAAAAAATACAGAAGAAAGTTCAGACAGTGAATCTTCTTTTAGTGACTAAGCTTAATTTTGATAACAGTTACATATACATGTGTAGGTATACATTTACATTCTATAAGAAAGAGAACCTGAACTTGAACTTTTAGTCATAAAAACATCAAATGACCATATATCCACCACCAAACTTCCTCTATGTTAAAATAAATAAATAAATAAAGCATTTATAACCTGGCATTATGTCTTGTTACCAAACTACAGGGCTGTGACTGGAAAATAGAATAACCTAAATAAAGTGCTATTAGTGCTACAAATACTAAGATGGGGTATTTCAGGGATGCAATGAGCATTGAAAATGAAGCCAATGTGAGTTTGGCGATCAAAAACAGACTCAATGCAAAACAGGTGAATTTGGCTAAGTGAATTATTCAATTTTTGTGACTATTTTAGCATGAAAAGTATTATGTGCATTTGTATTATAAGAGTGGTTAAGGAAGTTTCTGGCAGAGACTAATACCAGACTTAAATTTTCTGTGACACTTGAAGCTTATATGTCATAGAAAGTATGAATTTGGAATTTTTGGTCATATTTATTAGGATATAGAGCTTTTCACCACTTGTCCATTAGTTCTTATACAATTAAAGTGTCAAATATTCTTAGAATATTTATTATCAGGTAGAAATTGAATTGAAGGTAGTTTCAATGTATTTCAGAGTGAGCAAGCATCATGTGATCAACTCTTTTATTGCCTAAACAGAAAAAAATATATATTTAAAATGCTGTCCTCACCTCACCTCTACTACACAGTGTAGAAAATTTCTAAAATACTTACTTGAAAAGATACATAAATGCATTTGATTAATGGTGCTCATCTTAGTTGAGCCCACCTGAAAGCAGACCCTGAGAAAAGGACTTGGATGTAAGTATGTAATTTGTGAGGTAATCACAGGATGCAGAAGTTAGAGAACCGGAAGAGCAAGAGGAAGAAAACCCTTACAAAACTATATTATTAAGGCCGCCATTTTGGGCTCTAAGACCTGAGGAGCTTACAAAATGTCTCCCATAAATGCCCACCTAATACAGAGAGGATAATTATTAACCAGTTTCTATCCCCCATTAGTTGAAAGTTACCTCCAGGAGCATTAACTACCCCAGCACTTCTGGGCTGTACTTTTGTGTGGGAAGGCAGGCTCCCCCAACATTGAAAAAGGACTTGGAACAGAAAAGAAAAAGATGTATGGCTCATACTCGTGGTGGGATTTCACTAGCAAAAAAAAGGACAAGTCTGAGCTCAGAACTGTCAAGTGTAGTTGTGGCTGATAGCAGAAGTTGACAAGGGGATGTGATGTTGGGCAAAAGAGGTGTTTGTTGCTCAATAGTTCTTGCCTGTGCAGAACTGCTTGAGTCCCATGTTAAGTCCACTCCATTATGAAGTCTTCAGGGTGGTGATCAGCCACATTCTATAAAAGACTACCCAGAAAGATTAGACAAGCTATAGTTCCTTTATTACTGAACCTAAGGCCAAAATATATTCATTATCTCCTTCCTCCACCCCCCCGATTTGAGGTTTTGTTTGCTCTCTGCCAGAAATTCATCTGGGATAGTTTGGTTGACTGCTGGAGTGAACCAGACCTTCATCCCTTCAGGCATCTAGGGTCTTGGTTACTTTGTCATTTTTCGTCTATGATTATCACAGTTGTTCGCTGTTCTCACCAGCCTTGGAAACATCAAGATACGCCCCCAATGAATCACCTGAGTTCCAGACACAGCCTCACTGTTTCATTTTGTAGTCGCATTCCTAGCTTCTCGTGTTAACCGACATATTAATTCCCCTTTCTTGCCTGTTGTCCCACAGACATGAGCAGCCCAACAGGACCAGTTGGCAGCTGTAGCTTCAGTTTTGTGGAATCCTTACAGTGCCTCCTGGTGGAAGTGTGCCAGCTTCTTCCCTTTACCCTGTCAGGATACAGGACCTCCAATCCAGCAAAGCCTAAGGTAGTAGGAATGGGAAACACAGTCTACAAGTAGCTCACTGGGAATGGTGGTAAGAAAGGCCAATCCTATTTCTGTCCTCTTGGTTCCTGCACCTTGCATTTGGGGACATGGCATCATATACTGGCCATTGGTATAGTGCATGTATCATGTCCTGGAAAATAGAACCTTAATCCTACAGGATGTTATACCTGAGCTGATGGCTAAGCTGACCCTATAATAGGTCATTTCATTGTTCTCCTAGATCAACTGCTTCTGGATAATGCTGTATATGTAGGTTCATTGATCTAACCGTTCATGTTCATTTGCTATAAAACAGTTCCTTGGTCTGAGGCAATGTAATGCAGGATGCTATGTTGGTAATAGGCATTCTATAGACTATAAGATAGTAATGATGGCAGAGGTACTGCTGGAAAGGAGGGCAAGCCTATATTAAGAGTACAAATTAATTGCTATGGACTGAATTACTTCCTCCTTTGGGATGGAAGGAAATTAATGCACACAACTTGCTACCAAGTAGCTAGTTGATTTCAGTAAAGGAATGGTACCAAATCATTGGTCTTTGCATGTGACAGATCACTTTTCAATAGTGGTAGTAACTAGATCATCCTTAATGAGAAAAAACCCAAGCTATTGGGCCCATCCCATGCATGGCCTCCATCTCTGTCACCATAAATACTCCATTCATGGGTTTGTTGTGCAAGCCTGGAGTGGTTATGGAAAATCATCCTGTCTGCCTGATCTTTGCTTCCTCATGTGAGTGTTCTCTCACTGACATTCCATGATACAAAAATCTGCACATTTTGCCATAATCAAAAACACTTTTTTTATTAACTCAAGCCATGTCTTTCTCTATCAGCACAGATGACCAAGTGTACTTTTTGAAGCTCTGTCCATGAGGAAGATTTTTCCCTCACCACTGATCTCTGTGGCCTCCTCTGAGAGAGGCAGTAGTGTAGAAGCCAGCCATTATTGGCTCACACCCACATATCAAGCTGGAGCATCCATGAACAAGGCCTACTTTTTCCTTATCTGTCACCTGGCATGTTAATATTGCAAAAAAAAGCTTCAGTTCCTCACCTCTTCCTCTCTTCATGCCTTTTCCCATATAATTTTGCATTGCCTTCCTACTCTGGGTGGAGCATTTTGCCTCACCTTTTGACTCTGAACTTAGCCATGTGATTTTGCTTTGGACCAATAGAATGTTAGCAAGAATGTGATCCAAGCAGAGGCTTGAAAAATACTTGGATGATTGGTCTTGCCTTCTCTTGTGCCTCTGCCACTGACATAAGAACATGACTGGGATAGTCTGATAAAAAATGAAAGATATGTGGGGCAGAGCTAAGTTGTTCCAGTCACCCAGCAGCCAAGCTCAAAATGTAAGCAATCCCAGCCAAGACCAGAACATATGCCTAGCCAATTCCCAGCTGGCCTTAGATTTATGAATAATAAATGCTCATTGTTGATTCTCATAAAGATTTTTTTTATTATCATATGGCATTACTGTAGCAATAAATAACTGGTACAGCTGATCACAGGGAATTCCCCATGAGAACTTAGGAATAGGTTGAAGGAGATGCGTTAGTGCAAGAGAGGTAAATGATAGGGGGAATCTCGGCTACCTGTCCATGTAACTTACACATGCCCTCTGGACTTACTCAGGCTTGGTTCCAAATGCATCATTTCCTTCGAATGATGGATTACTACTGTGACTATCTGACCTTATGATTTGGTGAATCCGATAATACCCACTGAATGATGGGCAGCTCCAGTTAATCACTTGACACCAGATTTTTAGTTTCTGATGAATACAGAGGCATGCCAGAAGTTGCTTTTCAAACAATGAGAAGGCATGACTTTGCTCCAGAACTTAAGATCTGTGCTATTAGAACTTGCCAGAGTAGCTACACAGTGTCCTGTCCCGGGTATCTGTAGTGTCAGTGGGTAATCTGTCATATAATCAGCTGAGCAGCAGGGCAGCTTATGTTACAGCCTGAACCTGGAGCACAGCCCTCTCTGCTCTGGACTCTATATGAAACTAGCAGCCTTCCAAATCTCCCCACAAGTGGGTGAGAGCAGTATTTGACTTTCAAAAGCCAAAGCCGCCAACATGCTATACCTCTTTCTTAATGGTAGAAGATGCAAGTTCAGTAACTTGTCCTTTTTTTTTTTTTTTTTTTTTTGGTCTATATTCAGTTAGCCAACATATAGTACATCATTAGTTTTTGATGTAGTGTTCAGTGATTCATTAGTTGTGTACAATACCCAGTGCTCATCACATCCCATGCCCTCCTTAATACCTATCATCCAGTTACCCCCTTCCCCCCTCCCTTTCCCTTCTTTAACCCTCAATTTGTTTCCTAGAGTCCAGAGTTTCTCATGGTTTGTCTCCCTCTCTGATTTCTTCCCATTCAGTTTTTCTTCCCTTCCCCTATGGTCCTCTGCACTATTCCTTATGTTCCACATATGAGTGAAACCATATGATAATTGTCTTTCTCTGCTTTACTTATTTCTCTTAGCATAATACCCACCAGTCCTATCCATGTCGATGCAAATGGTAGGTATTCATCCTTTCTGATGGCTGAGTAACTTGTCCTTTACCCTGGAGAAGATGTCCCAGCATCCTCCAGACCATTGGACCCCTAAAATCTGCAAGGATCTGAATCTTCTATCTTCTAGCTTGTGTCTTGTATCTTCTATCTTATACAGCACCAGGAGTCCTTTCCACTTCCTCTTCACTAAATATTTAGCCTGATTTACCAATACAAGTTACCAGCACGAGGTTTTCTGGAATATCAGGATGAACAAGATTCCTGCAGACTACCCAGTGAGAGAGTAGGAGAGTTAACATAACCCTATGACAGTTTAGAATGCATTGCTATCCTTCCAATGTATATATAAACACTTATAATGTTCTTAATGATTGAAAAATAAGTTTTCCAGATTAACAGTCATACACCATGCCAGAAGCTGTTTTGATAAGTCCAGGAAAGGTATCATATCTGGCATAAGAGCCATGATTGGCATGATCACTTGGTTA
This sequence comes from Potos flavus, assembly GCA_028534135.1. Lineage (NCBI taxonomy): Eukaryota > Metazoa > Chordata > Mammalia > Carnivora > Procyonidae > Potos > Potos flavus. Next base: position 16,492,940 of record CM052897.1, read on the forward strand.
AGTTTATGATAGTCCTTTGTCTTCTACCATGGTCCTTGTGATTTAGCAGGGTGATACATGTGAATGCAGAAGGTATCCCCCTGCATCCTTTAAGTGTTTGAAGATGGTGCTAATCTCTGCAATTCCACTCAGAATGCAGTGGAATTTTTTCTGATTTACTGTCAATTTTTTCTGGTTTACTATCTTCGCTGAGTGGCAGGGTATAGTTTTAGGGATTTCTACTTGATCCTCCCTACCATAATGGATTTTATTCCATAGGCTAGGAAATCGATGTGAAGCTGTTAAGAATATCCCAAGTATGTACTCAGAGACCAGGGAAATAGCCACAGGGACCTATCTCATCCAATTGAAAGTACTATAAGATGGACTGGAGCCCATATTTTATTTGTTACAGGGTGTCCATAGCGCCCCACTCTAATTGAGGGAAAATGATGACATCTTAGATTACTTGATATCAAGTCAGTTTGGCCCTCTATCCAACATTTAAAAGGATTAAGTATTCCCCTTTATCCATTGTACAGTTACTTTGACAAGTAGCTTATAGTTCTTTAGAGAAAGACTGAGGAAATATTTTTTTATATATATATACTTGTAGTGGAAAAAGTAGCATTTTTCTTTTTTTTTTAAGATTTTATTTATTTATTTATGGGAGAGAGAGAGTGGGTTGGGGGCAGGCAGCAAGGAGCAGAGGGAGAGGGACAAGCACACTCTGCCCTGAGCACAGAGCCCGACATGGGGTTTGATCCCACAACCCCAAGATTGTTACCTGAGCCGAAATAAGAGTTGGCTGCCCAACCAACTGCCCCAGGCGCCCCAAGATGGCATTTTTCAAAGGGCTTTGGCCTCCTTTTTGATGGATGGACATGATGAGATAATAATTATAGGAAAACACTTCTTTATAGCAGCTGACATCAGCCTTCTCACCAGCTCGTGCTTTTTTTGGGTTTTACAATTAAAGCTACATTCTAGTCTACTACCTTCTACCTTGAGCATGAGGTACACCATGTTATATTAGTCACCATCACAGATCCCTGCTTACCAGGGAATCTAGACTGCCACTTCAGCTTGTTACCACTTTGCCACTGATGGTTGAATATCACCACCTGCTTCCTGCCATTATGGAATGCTACCATCTCAGTTAATACTAGAGAGCCCAATTAGGTGCTATCATATCCCCTCTTGTGAATTCTGGCCTACAGAATGTAACTACCCTGACTTTTCTCAGAGATGTTGGTGCCAGCCTCATTAGTTACTTTCTTTATTTCCTTAGTAAGGAGAATTCTCTAGATTCTTCCTGGGAAAGTAGTAGGTTGTCTCTCTCAAAACAAGAAATAAATCCATTCTAACATTCCCACCTCTCAGCCATTGACCTCTTCCTCAGTACTTTGACAAGGCGATTTCAGCATCTCCATCTCACTTAGTGTAGGCCATCATGACCAAATTTCATGAAGTTATCCCAACAGCCTATTAGCACCAGTTCCATTGCCAGGGTGTTAAATCTTGAGTCATAAGAGAGTACTCTCATGTCAATAGACTCTCCTCTATCCAGCCTTATATTCTCCCGCTCTGGTCCAACTCGCTCAAGATCTGTTCCCACACATGTTCTCCAGATTTCTGCCAGTGCTTGTTAGACAGTTCCTACATTTCTTTCAGTAAATAGGCTCTTTCTTCCTAGATCAAGGACTATATTTTCTCTCTCAGCTGAAACTTGACATTATTCTCAAGGCAGTGGGGAAGATGAGTTAAATCCTGAGGTGGTAGGGGTTATTGTACATGGAAGGCATCCACTTCAAGTGAACACTGCATGGCCTCCAATGAAGGCAAGGCTGCTCTCCTCAAGTAAAGGAGAAAAGACTGCTTTGGCTGGCATGATATTCAAGCTGCTCAAGGACATCCACCCAAATTTTTTCATCTCAAGTCTCTCCCTCTCCTTCGATATCAGGGCTGTGACTTTAGCAAAGCAGACTTGTAGGGTCTCCACATATCATCTCCTTTGCAGGTCTGCCACCCTTAAACTCTGGGCCTGATTTTCACCACAGCTCTCCTACAGCTGAGGAGATAAAGTTCTCTTTAAATACTGCAGAAGTGGCCTTTTGGCTTTCAGTGTACCCTAGATGATAGTTGGTAGATCTGAGGCTTTTACTTCCTTTTTTCAAAGTTTCCAAGACAATTAACAAACACTAGTCAATTCCACAATTCTTTGCCCCCAAACCATTCTAGTGCCAGAGCTACTGGATAACTCATGGTTTCTTGTCCCAGTCCACCATAGGTGATATGCTTATGAGTTGTGATGCACACCAGAGATTACCATCGTCCTGTTTATTCTTAAAATAGGATAGGGGACCAAGTTCTAGAAGCCCATCCTGAGGATCTGCTTTCCACTATCATAGCAAAGTCCTATGTTGTATTCCTCCTAAAAACAGATCTCAAGACAAACACTCAGGCACAAGAAGTTTATTTGTAAATTAATCCCAGGAGGCAGGAGTGAGAGCAGGCAGAATGAGACAGAAGAAAATACAATACAATGGTATATTATGAAGATTTCTACTATAGGTGCTTGGGACTTGATTCCAATACTAGCATCTCCTTAGAAATGAACAGGTGCATAAAAAAAAAAAAAACTTAATTCAGATCTTCTATATCTTTGATGAAGTTTTTTTGTCTGAGAAGGATGTTTTGGAAAATCTATTCTCAAACACTTTCTACAAGCAAAATGTATCCTTTTATATTAAATAAACAAAAATAGTTTTTATCTTGGGCGCCTGGGTGGCTCAGTGGGTTAAAGCCTCTACCTTCGGCTCAGGTCATGATCTCAGGGTCCTGGGATCGAGCCCCGCATCGGGCTCTGCTCGGCAGGGAGCCTGCTTCCCCTTCTCTCTCTGCCTGTCTCTCTGCCTACTTGTGATCTCACTCTCTGTCAAATAAATAAATAAAATTTTTAAAAAATAGTTTTTATCTTATAAAACAAATAAAAAATAAAGTATAAACAAAATGAAAAGAAATGAACAGGTGTTTCCCAGAATTGTCCACCAGAAGGACTAGAGGCTGGATCATCTGTCCATTAGCCCTGGACCCACTAATTGAGGGCTTTACTCCTCTACATTTCTGAGATATAGTTGCCTATGCACCTTGGTGGCTCCATGGCCTTGGAAAGGACACTTTGGAAAGGACACTTTGTCAGAAAGTGGAGAAATGGGACATTCTTTGGAGATGGGTAGCTATCACCAAAGGTGAGTCCGAGATTGAGTAGAAGTCCAGTACAGCTGTGGCTAACATCCAAGGTGGGACTGGGGGATGCATTGCAGGGCACTACCAGAAGCTTCCACTGCAGATGATGCTACTTCTAAAGGACCAAATTGACCTGAACTTACCTTTATTTAAAATGTATAATTTTTGTCTTGGATATAAAGAAAATTGGATGGTAAGCCACACTCAAGATTTCCAGAACTTTTCATTACAAATTTTAGTTTTTAGTTTTTTTAAATCTTCCAAGAATGAGCAAAGGATAAACAATGACTAAATCTGTATCTTTATAGTCTGTTTTAATTATAATACAATTTTTAAATGTTTCCTTTTACACATACCCTGCAGAGTTTTTCTGTGAAAGTTTTATATCTGAACCAGAGCATGGCTCCTGTTAGAGAATAAATTGTGTCCATGTGCTCTTGAAGAGTGCCCAGACAACATAACATTCAGTGAAACTGTTTTGTTTCTGATCAAGTTCTTCACAAAAACAAGCTTAATTTCCAGGATCCATGAAGAACTTAAATTCTCACAATTTAGTTCTGTACTTTAATAGCTGCTGCAATGGTGCCAAAATGTCTTTTCAAAAACATTTCCTTTTACCTTTCTCCTTAGGAAGATGAATAACAAAAGCACTGACACTAAAGTGTCAGTCTGACTTGGATTTTGAATAGGAAGCTTAAACAAGAGACACTTATCTTCCTTTGGAACATGAAGTGTAAAAATTTTGTGACTCCATTTTCTCTCTTCCCAAAACAATATTACTTTAGATTGACAGCTTACAAGTAAATAAACTTGGGAAAAATTCATTTTACAATATCTACAAATCATTTATTAGTCATCGGTGTATACTTATGTTCAAATTGATATGAGTAGATTAAAATACTTCAGAATTAAGCACTTGCAAATTTTTTTTTAGTAAATTCTAAGTATTGGAATAATATTTTTAAATCTAGAAGAAATCTTAGCAAATGTCTAGTCTAATTGCCTCTTTTTTACAAATGAATAAACTGAAGCCCAGAGATGTTGAAGAATTCTCCCAGGAAATATAAGAAAAGAAGTTTAGTTATATAAACAAAAATACTCCATCAGTAATATCCTTATCTTAAATATTAATGCTTTTGGTTATCTGTATAAAAGCAAAATACTTAAATTTTTAGTAATCTTTTTTTTTTTAAAGATTTTATTTATTTATTTGACAGAGAGAGAGAGATCACAAGTAGGCAGAGAGACAGGCAGAGGGAGAGGGGGAAGCAGGCTCCCCGCTGAGCAGAGAGCCCGATGCGGGGCTCAATCTCAGGACCCCAAGATCATGACCTGAGCCGAAGGCAGAGGCTTTAACCCACTGAGCCACCCAGGCGCCCCAATTTTTAGTAATCTTATTAAAAGTTTACATTGTAATCTGCAAAGTGGAGTGGTGAAATTTTTTTATATTTAAGGATATTCTAACATCACTCTCCGTTTTTTCACTTGTATTATAATATGTGGCCATGTTGGCAATCAAGTAGAGTTACTTCTACATTTTCATAGGGATATCTTAACCATCCTGGTTTATGCTTTACTATACTGTAATTCTAGTTTTCCAAGTCGAACCTTAGAAAATTCTAAGAAGCTGGCAGCATAGTTTTTACATGGCCAGTATAAACACAGAATACCTAGATAGCAAAGTCAAAAAGCCTCAAGGATAAAATCTATGACATAATTCCATAAAAGAAACAAACTATCAAAAATCACTCCAAAAGAAATAATCTGAACAGCCTTACATCCACAAAAGAAGTTGAATGTAGATTTTGGCCATTCTAACTGGTGCGAGGTGGTATTTCAGTGTGGTTTTGATTTGAATCTCCCTGATGGCTAATGATGATGAACATTTTTTCATGTGCCTGTTAGCCATTTGTATATCTTCTTTGGAGAAGTGTCTGTTCATGTCTTCTGCCCATTTTTTGACGTGATTATCTGTTTTTTGAGTGTTGAGTTTGAGGAGTTCTTTATAAATCTTAGATATCAGACCTTTGTCTATAGTGTCATTTGCGAATATCTTCTCCCATTCCGTGGGTTGCCTGTTTGTTTTGTTGACTGTTTCCTTTGCTGTGCAGAAGCTTTTTATGTTGATGAAGTCCCAAAAGTTCATTTTCGCTTTTGTTTCCTTTGCCTTTGGAGACATGTCCTGAAAGAAGTTGCTGTGGCTGATGTCGAAGAGGTTACTACCTATG
>CM052897.1:16498895-16550326 GCA_028534135.1 Potos flavus
TGGTGATCACAGCTTTGTAGTACAGCTTGAAATCAGGCAATGTGATGCCCCCAGCTTTGTTTTTCTTTTTCAACATTTCCTTAGCAATTCAGGGTCTTTTCTGGTTCCATACAAATTTTAGAATTTTAGGATTGTTTGTTCCAACCCTTTGAAAAATGCCAGTGGAATTTTGAAAAAAAAAAAAGTTGAATGTATAGTTAAAAACATTCCCATAAAGAAAACTGGATACTCACGTGACTTCATTGGTGAATCCTACCTAACATTTAAGGAAGGAATAATGCCAAAATCCTACCACGCGTTTAGGGGAGAAATAATGTCGATTATACACAAACTCTTCCAGAAAATTAAAAAGGGGGAACTACTTCCCAAGTCATTCTATCAGACCAATATTAGTCTGATACCAAAATCAGACAGACACTATAAGAAAACTATAGACTGATATTCATTACGAAAACAGAGGTAGATGTTCTTAAAATTTTCTTAGCAAATTGAATTTAATACCATAGAAGATACACAGATGAATACACACATATTCACTAGAAATATGAGAAGTTGGCCATCATGTATCATTAGGGAAATACAAATTAAAACAACAATGAGATTATGCCACTTACCTATTAGAATAACTAAAATCCAAAAATCCTGATAATACTAGATGCTGGAAAGGCTGCAAAGCAACACTAAAACTCCTTTATAGCTTATGGAAATGCAAAATAGTAGGACCACTTTGAAAAACAGTTTGGTAATTTCTTAAAGCTAAACATAGATTTACCATACACTACCCACACTCCTAGGTATTTATCCATTTGGATTGGAAACATATCCACACAAAAACGTACCCATGAATGTTATAGCAGCCTTATTCATAATTCTCTAAACTAGAAACAACCAAGATGTCTTTCAGTATGTGAATGAATAAACAAATTCTAATATATCCTTACAATGGAATATTACTCAGTAATGAGAGGAAATGTGTTATCAAGTCATGAAAAGACTCAGAGGAACTTTAAAGCATATCGGTAAGTGAGAAGTCTACATATTGTATGATTCCAACTACATGACGTTTTAGAAAAGGCAAAGCTACAGAGATAGTGTAAAAAAATCAGTAGTTAGGATGTGAGGGGAGTGAGGGTAGAATGAATAGGTGAAGCACAGGATATTCTATTCTTAGGGTAATTAAACTATTCTGTATGAAAGTGTAATGTGATGGATACATATCATTATTCATTTGTCAAAACCCATAGAGCTGTACAACACAAAGAGCGAACCTTAATGTGAACCATGTACTAGTTAATGATAATGTATTAATATTAGTTCCTTAATTGTAACAAAAAATGGTTCATTAATTATAACAAATGCATCACACTAATGCAATTTGTTAACTAGAGGGGAAACTGTAATGAAGAGAGTGGACTGTATATATTGAATTTCTGTACTACTTGCTCAATTATTCTGTAAATGTAAGCTATACTAAAAGCATCTCTTTCCTCCTCAGAGATGAGAATGGAATAATGGTTTTTTGAAGTTTTTATTTAAATTCCAGTTAGTGAACATATAGTTCATGGTAATATACTGTTTTATTAGTTTCAGGTGTACAGTATAGTAATTCAATACTTCCATAAAACACCTGGTGCTCATCACAAAAAAGTGGACTCCCTAATCCCTATCACCTCTTTAACCTATCTCCCACTATTTTGGTAACCATCAGTTTGTTCTTTGTAGTTAAAAGTCTTGTTTCTTGGTTTGCCTCACTTTCTTTTTTCCCCTTTACTCATTTGTTTTGTTTCTTAAATTCCACACATAAGTGAAATCCTGTGGTATTTGTCTTTCTCCGACGGACTTATTTTGCTTAGCATACTACTCTCTAACTCTATCCATGTCATTGCAAATAGCAGATTTCATTCATGTTTATGGCTGAGCAATATCCCATTGTGTATGTATATATAGACAATATACACAATACATATATACATACATATACTACACACACACACACACACACACACACACACACACACATCTTTCTCCATCCATCATGGATTGGAAGAACAAATATTGTTAAAATGTCTATAGTACCCAAAGCAGTCTATACATTTAATGCAATCCCTATGAAAATTCCAACAGCATTTTTCACAGAGCTAGAACAATCCTAAAATTTGTATGGAACAACAAAGGACCCCAAATGGACAAAGCAACCTTGAAAAAGAAAAGCAAAGCTGAAGCAAACAATTCTGGACTTCATTTTACAGAGCTGTAGTGATCAAGACAGTATGGTACTGGAACAAAAATATTTGACACATAGATCAATAGAACAGAATACGAAACTCAAAAATGAACCCACAACCATATAGTCAATTAATCTTCAACAAAACAGGAAAGAATATCCAGTGGGAAAGACAGTCTCTTCAGCAAATGATATTGGGAAAATAGACCATTGTCTTATACCATACCCAAAAGTAAATTCAAAATGGATTAAGAACATAAATGTGAGACCTGAAACCATAAAAATCCTAGAGGAGAACACAGGCAGTAACTTATTTGACATCAGCAGTAGCAGCTTCTTACTAGATATGACTCCAGCAAAGGAAATAAAAGCAAAAGTAAACTATTGGGACTTCATCAAAATAAAAGGCTTCTGCACCACAAAAGAAACAATCTACAAAACTAAAAGGCAACCTGGGGAATGGGAGAGGATATTTGCAAATGATACATCCAGTGAAGGGTTAGAATCCAAATAAAGAAATTATAAACTCAACACCCAAAAATGAATAATCCAATTGAAAAATAGAAGACATGAATAGACATTTTTCCAAAGAAGACATACAGATGGTCAACAGACACATGAAAAGATGCTCAACGTCACTCATCACCAGGGAAATGCAAATCAGAACTACAATGAGATATCACCTCATGCGTATCAGAATGGCTAAAATCAACAACACAAGAAACAAGTGTTGGTGAGGTTGTAAAGAAAGGGGAACCCTCTTGCACTGTTGGTGGGAATGCAAACTGGTGCAGCCACTATGGAAAACAGTATGTAGTTTCCTCAAATTGTTAAAAATAGAAGTTACCCTATGATCCAGCAATTGCACTACTAAGTATTTACCCAAAGAATACAAAAATACTAATTCAAAGGGCTACATACACCCTGATGTTGATAGCAGCATTATCTACAACAGCCAAATTATGGAAACATCCCCAGAACATCTATTTTTAAATAATAAGTCATATCTGAGTGGAGTTTATCCCAAATGCAAGGTTAGATTAACTCAAAAATCAGTTTAAGTTATCATATTAAGAAACTGAAAGAAAAACGTATGATCATCTCCATAGGCACAGAAAATGCATTTGACAAAAAACAACATCCATTCTCAATGAACTAAAAATAGAAATGAACTTCCTCTATCTGATTAAAAACAAAAGCCAAAAAACCTACAGCTAAAATCATACCTAATGGTAAAAGCTGAATACTTTTCCCCTACAACGACAATGTCCACTCTTATCACTTCTATTCAACATCCTACTGGAGATTATAGCCAATAAAATAAGGCAAGAAAAGAAATAAAAGGCATACAGATTGTAAAGAAAAACTCTCTTTGCCTGCAGACAGCATTATTAACTATATAAAAATCTATTGGAATCTACATAAAAAGCTAGAGCTAATGAATTTACAAGGTTGAAGGATACAAAATCAATACACAATAATCAATTGTATTTTTATATACTAACAATGAACAGTTAAAAATTGCCATTTACAATAGCATCAAAAACTATGAAATCCTTAGGGATAAATCTAACAAAAAAATGTGAAATACAGGTACACTAAAAACTATAAAACAGTGCTGAGGGAAACTAAGGAAGACCTAGATAAATGGAGTGATTTACTGTATCTATGGTTGGAAGACTTTTTTTTTTTTTTTTACGATTTTATTTATTTATTCGACAGAGAGAGTTCACAAGTAGGTAGAGAGGCTGGCAGAGAGAGAGGGAAGCGGGCTCCAGGCTGAGCAGAGAGCCTGACGCGGGGCTCGATCCCAGGACCCTGAGATCATGACCTGAGCCGAAGGCAGAGGCTTTAACCCACTGAGCCACCCAGGCACCCTGGAAGACTCTATCTTATTAAAACGTTAAGTCTTACCAAATCAGTCCATAGATTAAATGCAATCCAATAAAAATCCCCAAAGACTTTTTTAAATAGAAATTAACCAAATGATTTTAAAATTCACATGGAAATGCAAAGAACCTAGAATACCCAAACAGAAAAAGAACTAATTTGGAAGACTAAGACTACTTGATTTCAAGAGTTATTATAACCTACAGTAATCAAGAAAGTCTGGTATTGGTGTAAAGACAAACAGTATATCAATGAAACAGAATAGAGTCCAGAATTAGACCAGCACATATATGGTGCTAATTTCCAACAAAGATGCAAAGGCAATTTAGTGGAGAAAGGGCAGAATGGAACAATTGGATATCCATATATTTTTTAAAAGAACTTTAATCCATTCAAAACCTTATACAAAAATAAAATTAAATCATATGATTTTCTTTCTCTGATTGACTTATTTCACTTAGCATAATACCCTCTAGTTCCACCCATGTGATTGCATATGTAAGATTTCATTTTTTGATGGCCAAGTAGTATTCCATGGTACATATATACCACATCTTCTTTATCCATTATTCTGTTGAAGGACATCTGGGCTCTTTCCATATTGTGGCTGTTGTGGACATTGCTGCTGTAAACATTGGGGTGCAGGTACCCCTTCGAATCACTGGAAGGGGTACCTTTGTATCCTTTGGGTAAATACCTAGTAGTGCAATTGCTGGGTCATAGGGTAGCTCTAGGTGGAGTTAAGAAACAGGACAGAGAATCATAAGGGAAGAGAGGAAAGTATAAAATCAGACGAAATCAGAGAGGAGACAAACCATAAAAAACTTGTAACTATAGGAAACAAACAGGGTTACTGGAGAGAAGATGGATGGAGGGATGGGGTAATTGGGTGATGGGCATTAGGGAGGGCACTTGATGAAATGAGCAGTGGGTATTATGCAACTAATGAATCACTAAACTCTACCTCCAAAACTAAAAAAAAAAAGAAAGAAAGAAAAGAAAGAAAATGGAAAGAAAAAAAGAAAAGAAAGAAAGAAAAAGAAAAACTTTAAATGTAAAACCTAACAGTTTTTTCAAGGGCAATGACAGAGTGGGTCTTTGTCCAGCCCATGGAGCTGGAGCTGTCATGTACCCTTCCACTTCCTGTTGCAAACAATAAAGGCTTTCATACTGGGAAAAACAAACAAGCTCTATGACTATAAACTCTCTAGAAAAAGAAAAAACATAGGAGAAAATCTTTATGACCTCAGGCAAAGATTTCTTAAATGAAATACCAAAAGCATGATTCATAAAAACCAAACTAATAAATTGGAACACCAAAATTAAAAACTGCTCTTTGAAAGATACCCTTAAGAGAATAGAAAAGTCACACTATAAACTGGGAAAAAAACATGCAAATTGTACATCTGATAAAGGACTTATTTCTAAAATATAGAACTCCCAAATATTCCCAAAACTTATTCCCAACTTATTCCCAAAAATAAAGAACTCCCAAAATTCATTAATAAAAAATCCAACTAAAAAGATGGACAAAAGATTTGATAAAAATACTTGACTGAGAAAAGTATACAGATAACAAGCACATGAAAAGATGCACATAAATTGTGGGAATGCGAACTGGTGCGGCCACTCTGAAAAACAATGCGGAGGTTCCTCAAAATGTTAAAAAAAAAAAAAAAGAACTACCCTATGACACAGCAATTGCACTACTAGATATTTATCCAGAGGATACAAAAATAGTGATTCAAAGGGGCATACGCATGCCAATATTTACAGCAGCAATGTCCACAATAGCCAAGCTATGGAAAAAGCCCAGATGTCCATTGACAGATGAATGTATAAAGAAATGGCGGAGTGCCTGGGTGGCTCAGTCTGATAAGCACCTGCCTTCAGCTCAGGTCATGATCTTGCGGTCCTGGGATTAAACTCCGCATCAGTTCTCTGCTCAGTGCGAGCCTTTTTCTCCCTCTGCCCCTCCCCCTGCTTGTGCTTTCCCTCTCTCTCTCTCAAAGAAATAAAGAATATTCTATTGTACATATATATATATATACACACAATAAAGTATTAGCCATCAAAAAGAATGAAATCTTGCCACTTGCAACAACATGGATGGAACTAGAGTGTATTATGCTACGCGAAATAAGTCAGTCAGAGAAAGACAAATACCATATGATTTCACTCATATGTGGGATTTAAGAAACAAAACTGATGAAATTTGGGAAGAGAAGGAAAAATAAAATAGGTTAAAAACAGAGAAGACAAACCTTAAGAGACTCTGAACTATAGAAAATAAACTGTGTGTTGCTGGAGGGGAGGTAGGTGAGGAGTTGGGGTAATTGGGTGGTGGTCATTAAGGAAGGAACTTAATGTAATGACCGCTGGATGTTATATGCAACTGATGAATCACTAAATTCTACCCCAAAATTAATAATATACTATATGTTAACTAACTTGAATTTAAATAAAACCAAAAAATAAAATACAAATCTATTAACAACAACAAAGATGCACATTAGTCTTTAGGAAAGTGAAAATTAAAACCACAACAAAACACTATTTTATTATATCTCATACTACCTATTAGAATACTGAAAATTTTTTAAATTTATTGAAGTACAATTGGTATACCATATTAGTTTCAGGTGTACAGATAGTATTTAATATTTATATACATTGTAAAATTGTCACTATAATAAAGTCTAGTTATCACCTATCACCTTACAAAGTTAATATGGTTTTATTGACTATATTCCATATGCTGTACATTATACCCCCATGATGTATTTATTTTATAATAGGAATTTTCAATTTTTAATACCCTTCACCCATTTTGCCCCCTCAACCTCCTCTACACTCTGGCAACCACCAATCTGTTCTCTGTATCAATGATTCTGGGTTTTGGTTTGTTTTATTTGTCTTAAATTCCACATATAAGGGAATTCATGGGACATTTGTGTTTGTCTGACTTAATTCATTTAGCATAATCCCCTGAAGGTCCATCCATGTTGTTGCAGATGGAAAGATTCCATTTTTTTACTTTCTTTTAAAGATCTCATTTATTTATTGGCGAGAGAGAGAGAGCATGGGTGGGGGAAGGGCAGAGGGAGAAGCAGATTCCCCGCTGAGCAGGTAGCCCAATGCAGGGCTCCATCCCAAGACCCCAGGATCATGACCAGAGCTGAAGGCAAATGCTTAACTGACTGAGCCACCCACGTGCCCCAAGATTTCATTTTTTTTATGGCTGAATAATATACCACAACCTTTTTATCCTTTCATCTGTCACTGGACAGAGGTTGCTTCGATATTTTGGTTATTGTAAATGCTACAGTGATTACGGGGTGCATATATCTTTTTGAATTTCTGTTTTCATTTTCTTTGGATAGATACCCAGTAGTGGAATTACTGGATCATATGTAGCTCTATTTTTTAATTTTTTAAGGAACCTCCATACTGTTTTCCATAGTGGCTGTACCAATTCATATTCCCAACAGTACATGAGGAAACACTTTTTTTCTCTTTTCTCTACATCCTAGCCGACATTTGTTATTTCTTGTCTTCTTGATAATAGCCATGCTGACAAGTATAAGATGATATCTCATTGTATTTTTTATTTGCATTTACCTAATGCTTAGTGATGTAGAATATCTTTTCACATGCCTCTTAGCCGTCTGTATGATTTCTTTGGAAAAATACCTATTCAGATCCTCTGCTCATTTTTTAATCAGTTTTTTTTTTTTTTGCTATTGAGTTATGAATTCTTTATATATTTTATATGTTAACCCTTTATTGGATATATGATTTGCAAATATGTTCTCCCATTCAGTACATTGTCTTTTCATTGTGTTGATGGTTTCCTTCGCTGTGCAGAACTTTTCAGTTTGATGTAGTCCCATTTATTTTTGCTTTTGTTTGATTGCCTTTGGAGTCAGATCCAAGAAACATCACTAAGACCAGTGTCAAGGAACTTACTGCCTAATGTTTTCTTCTAGGTATTGCATGGTTTGGGGTCTTACATTCAAGTCTTTAATCCATTCTAAGTTAATTTTTGTGTATGGTGTAAGGTAGCAGTCCAGTTTCATTCTTTTGCATATAGCTGTCTAGTTTTCCCAGCACCATTTTCTGGAGTCTGTTCTTTTCCCATTGTGTATCCTTGAATCCTTTGTTGTAACCTAATTGACTGTATATGCATGGGTTTATTTCTGTGCTCTCTATTCTGTTCCATTAATCTATGTGTCTGTTTTTATGCAAATACCATACTGTTTTTATTAGTATGGCTTTGTAGTGTGGTTTGAAATCAGGGAATATGATACCTCCAGCTTTGTTCTTTCTCAATATTGTTTTGGCTATTAGAGATCATTTGTCGTTCCATATAAATTTTAGAATTATTTGTTCCAGTGCTATACAAAATTTTCACTAGAATTTTCATAGGGATTGCATTGAATTTATAGATTGCTTTAGGTCGGATATTTAACAATATTAATTCTTCCATGAGTGCAGAATATCTTTTCAGTTTCTGGCTGATAATTGTACTGTCATGATTCATGTCTTTGGTATCAATTGTAACTTTCGTTTCTTATTTATTTGAATCCTTTTTTTCTTGGTGAGTCTGGCTAAAGGCTTGTCAATTTTATCTTTTCAAGGAACCAGCTCTTAGTTTTGGTGATCTTTTCTATTTTCTTTTTAGTTTCTATTTCGTGTTGTTGTTGTTTTTTTTCCACTCTATTTCTTTTTTTTAATTTCCTTCCTTTGGGCTTTGTCATTACTTCTTTTTCTAGCTCCCTTAGGTGTAAAATTAAATTGGTATGTTTCTTCTTTCTTGAGGTAGGTCTATATTGATATGAACTTCCCTCTTAGAATTGCTTTGGCTGCATCCCATAGATTTTGATATGTCACATGTTTTCACTTGTGTCTAAGTATTTTTAATTTCTCCTTTGTTTTCTGCTACGATCCAGTAGTTTTTCAGTAACATGTTATTTAATTTCCACGTATTTTTAGTTTTCTTCTTGTAATTGATTTCTAGTATCATACCATTGTGGTTAGAAAAAAATGCTTGATATTATTTCACTCTTCTTGAATTTATTGAGACTTATTTTGTGGCCTAACATGTGATCTATCCTGGGGAATATTCCATGTGTACTCAAGAATGTGTATTCTGCTGTTTTGGATGAAATGTTCTATATTATCTATTAAGTCTATCTGGTCTAATGTGTCATTTAATGACTTTCTTTAGTGCTATGTTTAGATTCCTTTCTCATGTTTTTGTGTGTATTTACTGTATTTACTACAAGTTTTTTTCCTTTGTGGTTACCATGAGGCTCATATATATCATCCTATACATAGTAGTCTATTTTAAGTTCATAGCAACTTAAATTTTAACACATGCCAAACTACATTTTTATACACCCCATGTTTTATATATCTGATGTCATTTTTGTTTTATATTATACATTCCTTTAACTAATTATTATAGTTTTCATCAAATTAACTACTTTTGTACTTTAATCTTCTTAGTGTGTTTATAAATGATTACTCCTCCTCTCGCTATATATTTACTTTTCCAATGAGAATTTTACTATTATGTATTTTCTTGTTACTTGGTTCCATTTCTTTTCAGCTTAACAAAATTCCTTTAATATTTCTCATAAGACTGGGTTAGTAGTGATGAACTCCGTTAGATTTTGTCTGGAAAACTCCTTATCTCTCCTTCAAATATGAATATAACCTTACTAGGTATGGTATTTGGGTTGGAAGTTTTTTTGTTTTTTTTTTTACCACTTTGAATATGTCATGCCACACCCTTCTGGCTTGCAAAATTCTGCTGAGAAATCTGCTGATAGAGGGTTTCCCTTGTATGAAACAGTTTATTATCTTATTGCTTTTAAGCAACAGAAGTTCAACAAAAGCAACAAGAGAAGTAACAAGAGAAGATAAAGATATTCTCTCTTTAACTTTTGACATTTTAGTTATAATGTGTGTTGGTGTGGCTTTCTTTAGATTCATTCATTTTTGAACTCTCTGGGGCTTCCTGGTCCTGGATATTTGTTTCCTTGCTTAAGTTAGAGAATTTTTCAGCCATTATTTTTTCAAAACAAGTTTTCTGCCCTTTTATCTCTCTCTTTTCTTCCTTGGGACCCCTATAATGCAAAAGTTATTCTGCTTGATATTGTCGGATCCTTTATCTTAATTTTTTAATTCTTTTTTCTTTTTGCTGCTCTGTGTTGGTAAGTTCTATTGCTTTTCCTTTCAGCTCACTGATCTGTCCTGCTTCATCTAATCTGCTGTTAAACCCCTCTAGTATATTTTTCAGTTTAGTTATTGTACTCTTCAGCTCTGTGACTAATATTTGGTACTTTCTTATATTTTCTGTCTCTTTATTGAAGTTCTTGCTCCCAAGTTTGGTAAGCATCATTATAACCATCATTTTGAATTCTTTATCAGGTAGGTTACTTATCTCCATATTATTTTTTAAATTTTATTTATTTATTTGATACAGATAGACACAGAGAGGGAGACACACACAGAGAGAGCACAAGCAGGGGAAGCAGCAGAGGGAGAGGGAGAAGCAGACTGTCTTCTGAGCAGGGACCCTGATACAGGGCTCAGTCCTAGGATCCTGGGATCATGACCTGAGCCGAAGGCAGATACTTAACCAACTGAGCCACCTGCATGCCGCACTTATCTCCATATTACTAAGGTATTTTTTCAGCTTTGTCTTGTTTCGTCATTTGGAGATTTTTCTCTGTTTTCTTATTTTGCTTGACTCTGTGCTTGTTACTATATATTAGATAAAACAGCTTTCTTGAAGGAGTCTCGAAGGAGTGTCCTTGTATTGTTGATGATACATCTTGTTTTTTTTTCTTTTTTAAGATTTTATTTTTTAATGGACTATATATAATCTATATATATTTATATAATGGAATATATATGCATATGTATAAATATATAAAATATATATTAAAAATCTATATATTAAAATATATAATGTATAAAATATGTAATATATAATATATACTTTATGTATAATATATGACTATAAATATATCTATATAAAACATAGATTTTAAAATATATTCATATATATTTATATACTATATATAAATATATATAATGGAATATATATATATTGTGTGGTGCATGAGCAATGAATCTTGGAACACTGAAAAAATAAAATTAAAAAAATATATATAATGGAATATATATATTCCATTTTCTTATCCATTTATCTATCAATCGACATTTGGACTGCTTCCATAATTTGGCTATTATAAGTAACACTGTGATAAACATAGGGGTGCATATATTTCTTTGAATTACGGTTTTCATATTATTTGGGTGAGTACCCAGTAATGGAATTACTGGATAATATGGTAATCCTATTTTTTATGTTTTGAGCAACCTTCATACTGTTTTCCACAGTGGCTGCACCAGTTTGCATTCCCACCAACAGTGCAAGAGTGTTCCTTTTCTCCCACATCCTTCCCAACACTTGTTTCTTGTGTTTTTGATTTTAGCCATTCTGACAGGTGTGACATGATATCTCATTATGGTTTTGATTTGCATTTCCCTGATGATGAGTGACATTGAGCGTCTTTTCATGTGTCTGTTGGCCATCTGTACATCTTCTTTGGAGAAATGCCTGTTCATGTCTTCTGCCCATTTTTTTAGATTATCTGTTTTTTGATGTTGAGTTGAATAAGTTCTTTATATATGTTGGATACTAACCCTTTTTCAGATGTGCCATTTGCAAACATCTTCTCCCTTCAGTAGATCATCTTTAGTTTTGTTTTGTCCTTTGCTGTGCCAAAGACTTTTATTTTCATATACTCCCAGTAGTTTATTTTAGCTTTGATTTCCTTAGGAGATATATCTAGAAAAATGTTGCTGCAACATTGTCAGAGAAATTACTCCGTGTGCTTTCTTCAAATATTTTTATGGTTTCAGGTCTCACATTTAGGTCTTTAGTCCATTTTGAGTTTATTTTTGTATATAGTATAAGAAAATGGTCCAGTCACATTCTTCTGCATGTAGCTGTCCTATTATCCCAACACTATTTGTTAAAAAGCTTTTTCCCCATTACCTATACTTGCCTCATTTGTCAAAGATTAATTGGCCACATAATCAAGGGTTTATTTCTGGGCTCTCTCTTCCGTTCTATTGATCTCTATGTCTATTTTTGTACCAGTACTTGATCACTACCACTTTGTAGTATATCGTGAAATCTGGGACTGTGATGCCTCTAGTTTTGTTCTTTTTTTTCAAGATTGCCTTGGCTATTTAGGGTCTTTTGTGGTACCTATACAAATTTTAGGATTATTTGTTTCAATTCTGTGAAATATACTATTGGTATTTTGATAGGGATTCCTTTAAATCTTTACATTGCTTTAGGTAATATGGACATTTTACCAGTATTTGTTCTCCCAATCCGTGAATATGGACTATCTTTCCTTTTGTTTGCATCATCTTCAGTTTCTTTTATCAGTGTTTTATAGTTTTCAGAGTACAGGTCTTTCACTTCCTTGGTTACATTTTTTCCTAGGTATTTTATTATTTTTGGTGCAATTGTAAATAAGACTGTTTTCATAATTTCTCTTTCTGCTACTTTATTATTAGTATGCAGAAAGAAACAGATTTCTGTATATAGATTTTGTATCCTGTGACCTTACTGAATTCATTTATCAGGTCTAGTAATTTTTGGTGGAATTTTTAGGGTTCTCTATGTAGAGTGTCATGTCATCTGCAAATAATGAAAGCTTTACTCCTTCCTTACCAATTTGGATGCCTTTTATTTCTTTTTGTTGTCTGATTCCTGTGGCTAGGAATTCCAGTATTATGTTAAATAAAAGTGGTGATAGTGGACATCTTTGTCCTGTTCCTGTTCCTTACCTTAGGGGGAAGGCTCACAATTTTCACCATTGAATATGATGTTAGCTGTGGATTTGTCATATATGGCCTTTATTATGTTGAGGTACGTTTCCTCTAAACCTATTTTGTTAAGGGGTTTTGTCATGAATGGTTGTTTTACTTTGTCACATCCTTTTTCTGCATCTATTGAAATGATCATATGGGTTTTGTCCTTTTTCTTGTTGATGTGGTGTATCATGTTGATTGATTTGTGAATAGTGAGCCCACCCTTGCATCCCAGGAATAAATCCCACTTGATCGTGGTGAATAATTTTTTAAATCTATTGTTGGATTCTGTTTGCTAATATTTTGTTGAGGATTTTTGCATCTGTGTTCATCAGAGATATCTGCCTGTAGTTCTTTTTTGTAGTACTTTGGTATCAGAGTACTGCCGACCTCATAGAATGAATTTGGAAGCTTTCCTTCCTCTTCCATTTTTTGGAATAGTTTGAGAAAAAAAAGTATTAACTCTTCTCCACATGTTTGGTAGAATTCATCTGTGAAGACACCTTTTAGTTCTTCCTGATTCAGTTTTGGGAGGTTACATGTTTCTAGGAATTTATCCATTTTGCCTAGGTTGTCTAATTTGTTGGCATATAATTTTTTATAATATTCTCTTATAACCCTTTGTATTTCTGTGGTGTCAGTTGTTATTTCTCCTCTTTCATTTCTGATTTTGTTTGAGTTCTCTCTCTCTCTCTTTAAAGTTTTTTAGATGAGTCTGGCTAAAGGTTTATCAATTTTGTTGATCTTTTCAAAGATCCAGCTCCTGGTTTCACTGATCTGTTCTGTTGGTTTGTTTTTTGGGGTTTTTTTTTTTTCTGTTTTGTTTATTCCTACTCTAATTTTTATTATTTCCTTCCTTCAACTGGTTTTTGGCTTTGTTTGTTCTTTTTCTAGTTCCTTTAGGTGTAACGTTAGGTTGTTTATTTGAGATTTTTCTTACTTCCTGAAGTAGGCCTTATTCCTATAAACTTCCCTCTTAGAACAGCTTTTGCTGCAACCCGATGATTTTGGACTACCGTGTTTTCATTTTTATTTATCTCTCTATATTTTTTTCATTTCCTCCTTGATATCTTGGTTGACCCATATGTTGTTTAGTAGCATGTTATTTAACCTCCATGTATTCATGTTCTTTCCAGATTTTTTCTTGTGGTTGATTTCTAGTTTCATAGCATTGCGTTTGGAAAAGGTCGTGGTATGACTACAGTCTTTTTGAATTTGTGGAGTCTTGTTTTGTGGCCTAAGATGTGATGTTGATCTACAACCTTTTATCTAACTTTCTATGTCTGTTTCTATGTAAAAAAAAAAAAAAAGAAAGAAAAGTTGGCTATGTCTCTTGCTCTTGAAAGTAGTGCTCTTATGAAGAAGAGGCCCTATAGTCCCCTGCAGTACAATGTCCCATGTTCACCAGAACGTGGTGCTTCAGGGGTATCTCTTATGTGTGTTATGTGCACCCTACTGTTGTGGCTTAGCCATGTTTGCCTTCAGCCCAGTCAGCTGCAATGGCTTTCTTTGCCTGTTGTGGGCAGAATTTGGTACCTGTGTTATTAGTATGCCAGACTACCGCCACCTTGAGTTTGAGTTGAGTCAAACTGACTCAACTGTGAGTTGAGCTGTGTAGTACAGAACTGTAGGGCCCTGTCCCTGTGTTGTCTCCTGAGAAGCTTTCATTGGTGAGCGGGGCCTGCAGTCACACCAGATGTCTGCCCCCATTCCTGGAGCTGCAGTCAGACTGGTGTATGTGGTTATCTTCCCCTCTCCATGGGGCAGGGAACACTTTGGAGTGGTGCACACTGCCACACTTGTGGCACCATTTTGGATGGACTCCACCAAGGGCATGTTAGTGGTAGTGGATCCACAGGAGAACATAGGGGCAGGGCTAACATCAAGACATATTTTACCAAACATAATGGACAATAATAAAATACCCTTTCTAGATAAAAAAGAGCAAATTACTTCTAAACAAAATAACATTAGAATGTCCACAAATTTTTTATAGTAATAGTTTATGCTGAAGGACAATGGGATAATGTATTTAAGATACCCAAAGAAAGAAAATGTGAGCTAAATATTTTATACAGCCAAACTGAACTTCAAATATAGACATACAGTCAAACTGCTAATCCTAAAACTCAACAAAACAAGCAGCAACCCAATAAAAAGCGGGCATAAGACTTGAATAGGTACTTCTCAAGAGAAGATACACAAATGGCCAATAAGCACATAAAAAGATGCCCAACAGGGGCGCCTGGGTGGCTCAGTGGGATAAAGCCTCTGCTTTCGGCTCAGGTCATGATCTCAGGGTCCTGAGATCGAGCCCCGCATCGGGCTTTCTGCTCAGCGGGGAGCCTGCTTCCCCCTCTCTCTCTGCTTGCCTCTCTGCCTACTTGTGATCTCTCTCTCTCTGTCAAATAAATAAATAAAATCTTAAAAAAAAAAAAAAAAAGATGCCCAACATCACTAATCTTTAGGGAAAAGAAAGCAAAACCACAGTGAGATATGACTCATACCCATTAAGATGGCTATTATAAAACCTAATAGAATAAGAAAAAATAACAAGTGTAGTGAGGATGTGGAGAAAGAACTCTTGTACATTCCTAGTAGGAATGTAAAATTGTGCAGCTGCAGTTGGGGAGAAAAATAAGCATAGAATTTACCATATGAAAGAGCAGTTCCACTTCTGGGCATATATCCAAATGAAGTGAAACCAGAGACTCAACAGCATTATTCACAATAGCCCAAAAGTGGAACCAACTCAAATGCCCACCCATGGATGAATGGATAAACAAAATATAGCATATACATACAATGGAATATTATTCAGCCTTAAAAAGGAAGCAAATTAGGACATACACTACAATATGGATGAACGTTGAAGATATTATGATAAATGAAATAAGCCAGATACAAAAGGACAAATATGGTATGGTTCCACTTGTATGAAGTAACTAGAGTAGTCAAATTTAAAGAGTCAGAAAGTAGAATGGTAGTTACCACTGGTTACAAGAGGTGGTAGGGAAGAATAAGGAGTTATTATTTAATAAGTACAGAGTTTTAATTGAGGAAGATTAAAAAGTTCTAGAGATGGATAATGGTGTTGCTTGCACAACAATGTGAATGTACTTAATGCCACTAAACTGTACACTTTAAAAATTATTAAATGTTACATTTTGTTATGTGTATTTTACCACAATATAAAATACTGTCAAAATCATGCAAGAACATATGAACCTAATTATGAAATATTGTTCTTATGAGACCTTTCTTAGGAATCCAATACCCTTGTAGAGTGCCAGATAAGGTTGCAATAGAGTGTAACAACCAATACCATGTTCTAGATACTGCTCTAAATGCTCAGGACAAAGATTTATTTGTTTGTATAACAAATAACTACTGAGTTGTTATTATGTGTGCCATATTGTTCTAGGTATGAAGGATATTACAATGAATGAAATAGATAAAGGTACCCACCTTCATGTAGCTTGCATTCATTTTGGGGGAGAAGGACAAAGAAGTAAGATATATTGCCTACCAGATAATGATAAGTGCTTAATGAAAAATTAAGCAAGTAAGGAGGATAGATAGTAAGTAGAGAGGGCAGGGAGGGATTCACAATCTAGTGATGGGAAAGACATAAACAGATACTTTTTAAAAATCCAGATGAAGGGGTGCCTGTGTGGCTCAGTCAGTTAAGCATCTGCCTTCTGCTCAAGTCATGATCCCAGGGTCCTTGGATCAAGTCCCACATCAGGCTCCTTGCTCAGTGGGGAGTCTGCTTCTCCCTCCCCCACTGCCCCTCCCCCCTGCTAATGCTCTCTCTCTCTCTCTATCTCTTGCTTGCTCTCCCTGTCTCTCTCAAATAAGTAAAATCTTTTTTAAAAAATCCAAATGAATACTCCACAAAGAATATATGTGGAATATTTTATGGATATACTGAGAAAGGGCATCTAATCTCAGCTTGGACAAGGAGAATGTCAGAGAAGCTATAGAGATGTAGCAGTGTTGGAACTAAATTTTAGAGAGGGGCCATGAAGAGACATTAGTAGAAGTTGGCAAGATCCAGCAGAAGAAGAAACATGTGTAAATACTCGGATGTATAAGACACTATGGTGCATCCAAAGAACTGAATAATTCAGTATGAGGTGAGAGATGAAGCTGGCAAGTTGAGGCATTGGGGCCCATGGTGTAGAGCTTGACTTTTACCTGGAAGTCCATGGAGAACTATCAAAAGATATTAAACATGGAAGTGACATAATTGGATTCTCCTTCAGAAAGGTCACTTTTTTGCTGCCTGGATCTGATTGAAAGAAACCAAGACCAGAAGCAGGGAGGTATGACTACTGGATCCAAAAGAGAAGTAACGTTGAATTAAGGCCCTGGCTATGGGAATAGAGAGAAAACTCTTTGAGAAATGCCTAGAAACAAATCAGTAAGATTTGACAACCAATTGGGTGTGAGGTTCAAAGGAGAGAGAAATCAAAGATGATGCCAAGGTTTAAGTCTATGAATGATGACTAGGTACCTTTTACTAAATTAAGGAATGCAGAGAACAGGCTTAGGGTAAATAAAAATTACATTTAGACTGTTTACTTTGGAGCACTTGTGGACATCCAAGTGAAGCAACTCAGTAGGTGGAGAAACTACCTACTTTGGAAGTTTGGAGGAACTTTGGTACTTTGGAACTTTGGAGAAAAATCTTGGCTGAAAATATAGATTTAAAGGTATCAGCCTAGGGGCCCCTGAGTGGCTCAGTCATTAAGTGTCTGCCTTTGGCTCAGGTCATGATCTCAGGGTCCTGGGAACGAGCCCCACATGGGGCTCCCCACTCAGCAGGAAGTCTGCTTCTCCCTCTCCCACTCCCCCAGCTTGTATTCCCTCTTTCGCTGTTTCTGTCAAATAAATAAAATCTTTTTTAAAAATTAAAAAAAATAAAAGTATCAGCCTATAGTAGGTAGATGAAATCATGGACATGGAAGAGATCATGAAGTAAACAAGATATAGATTGAAAAGAAGGCCAGGGAAGCAACCAGAGAAAAAAACAAGGGACAGGCAGAGAAATAGCAACCCAATACAAAGTCTACAAAGACTTGGTTAGAATTAGAGGAGGACCCAGAAAAGTTGGTGTCACAGAAGCCAATATCAAAGAATGGTTCAAGTGGGAGGGAGCAGTCATCATCAACAAATGCTAGGTAGCACTTACTATACCTTGTTACTTAATTGTTTGACTTTCCTGCCAGACCTGGGAGGTGAGGGCATTTGTACTTCTTACCATCAAATTCCCAGCTCTGGATACACAATAGATACTTAGTAAGTATTTTGTTGAATAAATTAAGATCAAAACTAAAAGAATTCATTGGATTTTGTAGCAAATAGGTAACCGTAGACCTTGACGAGAACAATTTCAGGGATGATGAGGGTGAAGCCGTATAGCAATGGGTTCAGGTATAATTGGGATGTGAGAAAAATAGAAGAATCTTTTCAGAGGTTTGGTAAGAAGAAAAGGTAAAAGAACAGCTAGGAATCAAGTAAGGTAGAAGGATCATGCGGTGGTTTTAGTTGTTAAACTTTTTGCGGTTTTTTTTTTTTTATTTTGTTTTGTTTAAGATTTTACTTATTTGACAGAGAGAGAGAGATCACAAGTAGGCAGAAAGGCAGGCAGAGGGGGTGGGGGGGAAGCAGGCTCCCTGCTGAGCAGAGAGCCCGAAGCGGGGCTCAATCCCAGGACCGTGAGATCATGACCTGAGCCGAAGGCAGAGGCTTAACCCGTTGAGCCACCCAGGCACCCCTAAACTTTTTGGTTTTTTAAAGATGGTAAATGTCTGAATAGGAAAAGAGGAGAATTGATGGAGAAAGTATGCTCTGATGAGGGAAGAGACAGAATCCAGAGGTTGTTTGGAGGAAAGATATAAACATGTAAATAGTTGAATAAAACTAAAAAGCCAAGAACAGAAACAACTATGCAAGAACTCCCCTCAGTCATTTCATGATTAATTGTCAAACAACTGATGGTCAAAAAAGGATCGGTATTCCGGAAAGGGTGAAATTACTTGGATGAGACTGGGAATGTTTTTTGGAGGCTGTGGGATCTGAACTTAACCTTTGTGTCAGATGGAAAAGGTAGAGAAGCAGGGAGAGGTCATTCTATGTGAAGGGACTACAGAGGCAGTGCTTTGTAATAATAATCTAAAATGAGTCCCTGGATCTTTTTCAAGCCATGCTTGAAATTTATCAAGTGTATTTCTTTAAATATTTTTTCTGTCTCCACCTGCCTCTCCTCACCTTCTGGAACTCCAATTTCAGATATGTTAGGCTGCTGAATGTCGTCCTGTAGCTCACTGATGGTCTATTCATTTTTTCCAGTCTTTGTGTTTCATTTTGGTTAGTTTCCATTGCAGCCTTCAAATTCACTGATATTTTCTTTTAACCATGTCTAATCTGCCATTAATTCCAGCCCCATCTAGTTCACTTTTCAACTGTGGAAATTTGGCTTGGGTCTTTTTTAGATATCTTCCATTTCTCTCCTTGTCATGCTCATGCTTTCTTCTAACTCCTTGAACATATGGAATGTATTTATAATAGCTATTTTAATGCTTTTATCTACTAATTCCGTCATCTATGTAATTTCTGAGTCTCTTTCTATTGATTCTTTCCCTGATTTTAGATATTATGTTCTTGCTTCTTTGCATACCTGGTAATTTTTAATGTAATGTCAGATATTGTAAGTTTAACATTTTGGGGATACTGAATATGCTTGTAATCCTTAAATATTTTTGGGCTTTGCAATAGGATGCAGTTAACTTACTTGGAAACGTGTTGGTGTTTTCAAGGCTTTCTCTTAAGCTGTTTGGTGGGTACAGAATAGCCTCTAAGCCTAGGGCTAATTCGACCCTTCCATTGAGGCAATACTCTTCTGAAGACTACTCAGTTCCTTAAGCGTTAGGAAGTCTTTCTACTCTGGCTAGTGGGAACATAAACTGTTCCCAGCCTTGCGTGTTCCCCAAAGTTTGCTCCGCTAGCTTCTTTCCAGTGACTTCTTCTCCAGTCTTGGTAGTTTCTTCAAATTCATGCAGCAAATATTATTCAGCTAAAGATTCGAGGGGACCTTCTGCAGATATCTGGAGCTCTCCATCATTGCAGCTTTCTTCTCTCTAGTATCCTCTGTCCCATGAAGTCTAGCTGCCTTAGCACCTCTGCACTCTGAACCCTGTCTCCTCAACTCAAGGAGATGAGCAAACTCTGCTGAGTCCAACCTTCTCTGTGCAGTGGCCTGGAAGCTCACTAGGCACCAGCTGAAGCATTCGTCAGGCTTATCTTAGTCCCCCGCTGCCCCCTCCACCCTGCCTTTTTCAGAAATCTCTGTCCTGTACTTCTCATTTTCCAATATCTGAAAACAAGTTTCATAGATTTTGACCAGGTTTTTTTGGTTGTTTAAGAGGGGAGGATAAATGTGGTTGTCAATATTCCATCCTGAGTATAGGTGGAAATTCATTGCTTTGCCTTTAGACCCTCAAATCTAGTCAGAACATGAGCTCCTTAAAATTCAGCAAGAACAGAGCCTGGCACATAGTAGACACTTAATATTTTTTTTAATAAATGAGATCCTGTTTCCTCCCAACATTATCCTCAATGAACTTCTTTCCAAAATTTAAATTTTAACCATTTCTCTAAAATACCAACAACATTATTAACTCTCTCCTCTAAAATATTGACTGTCCTCTACTATATCCATCTTGGTGTGGTTAACATACGTCCATATTGTTCCTAAAATGTT
The DNA here is from genome assembly GCA_028534135.1 of Potos flavus. NCBI lineage: Eukaryota > Metazoa > Chordata > Mammalia > Carnivora > Procyonidae > Potos > Potos flavus. The sequence goes on from CM052897.1 coordinate 16,519,685, forward strand.
TAGGAAAAGAAAAAAAAAAAGACCCTAGGAGAGGACGTGTAGGACTGTAGTTGCCTCTGGTTAACTTAATCTACTGATAATCTTTTGAGCAGAATCTCTCATCAGTTGTGTAACCATCAGCTGGTGATCCAATCCTGTGGCCTAAATTTTCCTTAGAGGACATGCTTCATATGCCTCATCTGCCAAAATAATTTAGCCTAGCCCTGGTCTAACTCTATAGTTAATGACCTGAAGAATAGAAAATGCTCAGAAATGGCTAGTATTGGCATGTTGATACTGTCCACTTCAAGCTACCATTCTAAGTGCTAAAAAATGTCTGGAGTGAAATCATCTTCTAAATCAGATCTTCTTTTAGAAGAGTAAAGTAAATTCCATTCAAAGGTAATAACTGTATTATCACATAGTAGGCACTTGGGCTTCCTTCATTATCCCTATAGCTGGATTTCTTTCATCCCTATTAGCACGTTTGATCTTTTGAAAAGGAGAATGATGTGACAAGAGTGGAACTATGTATATTATTCCAGCACTAAGAGGAAAAAAAAACGGTTTTCCCCTTTTTTTTTTTTTTTTTGCAAGTCAGATGTGGAATTAAATGGAAACATCTTTTTAAGTGAAAATAATTTTTCCCCAAATTAAAATTCAGTGTAGTGTAGAGTAAAAATGCCACCTGACAAGCCACAACATAAGTGACTTCTTATTTCTGCTTTTAATGGGAGCATTTCCCAACTTGCTGCCCTTGTTCTACACCCATTTTTCATTTTGGAATAATGAATCTGGATCCGTAAGTACCAGAAGAAGTTGGCAACACTTTGCTGACAGTCCCCAGACTCCTAGAGAGTTTATCATTAGCAAGGTAGATTAGACCTGGAAGAATGGTATGTTTGTAAAGCGTTTTGGATATTTCTTTTCAGGTTTTGATGAGAAAGAACAATGTGTCTGCTTATTAGGCTCACTGGTGAGTCAAAGTTAAGACACAAAATCCATTTGTGATTTTTCTGGGGCATAATACATTAATATTTGAAAATTTTCTTCCAACTGAGATATTCAAGTCACAATGTATTTCTCATATACATTGGTCTCATACCTTCTCCCTTTAGACAACTGAAACTGAATGGGAAAGAAAGGGATTTCTTAGAGTTTCTTTCCTTTAAGTAAAATAATTTAATTATTTTAAACTTTATGGAATACGCTGTCTAAACAAGCCAATAAAGCAATGATAGTAGTAGGAAAGCAAAAGTCTGTAAAGTTAATTTATTAACCAGAAATTTAGTTTCATTTTATGAAGGGCTGGAACATTTTGACCATAGAACTTCTGAGGTGCAGAAGGGGATGTAACATGGGGATGAAAGGGCTAATTTAATTTCTTTTTCCTTCATTTTATTTGTACTAATAATTTGAAGGAGTTTTTCAATGTTGGCTGTAATTATCAGGCCAAGAGATTTTACTCAACATAAGGTTGCAACACTCAATACACAGGAAAAATGGGACAAATCAAAGTCAAAATAAGTTTCTCCTCCTGGAGCTATTAGGCAAGCAGGAACAGCTTGTTCACTAATTGCACAGATGAAGTCATTTTTGTTGTATTAAAGGCTTGACGTGAGAATCTTTCAGTTCCATCTTAGTCTGCTATATAACGCTAGTGACAGGTATTTAAGAACTGCCTGTTCTGTCCAAAAATTTCTGTCTACCAAGTACTAGCAGACTGTCTATATACATAGTTAAACTGCTCCCAACTTCTTTGAAGCACAGCAGACCCTCCCTGTGGCAGACACACTTCAGGTTGTGATTCTCTCTTTCGAATTTCAAAGTCAGCATTTAACTTTTGAATTTTTTTTTCCTCACACTTCAAAAACAGTGAATAAGGTTTTGTTTTCTTTAAAGAAAACTTCCCGAATGCGAAAAGCCTTGCAAACCGTAGTAAAATATTTTCCATGATGTCTCAGATGCTCAGTTAGGTTTGTTTTCCTTGTATGATCAGTTCTATTTGGTGGCGAATCCTTGAGACTTATTTCACATTCTGTTAAATGCTAACACACACCAAATTTGTAGAGTCAGAAGGGGCTGTTGGTGTGAAGCAGAAAAGATCTGCAAAATTAGAGCAAATTAAGCTAAAGGTCAACATTATGATCAAACATTACAATTTCTATTAGCCCACAAGAAAAAAAAAAGGCGGGAGCTGGTGAGGGAGGGGGGCAGTGGGCACTGGAAGCCCTGCAGTTGAATCCAAGAATGCCTTTTCCAAGAATGAAGTTACTTGCTATTCACCAATGTGAGAGCAAAGTGATCAAATATTCTGGTTTTGGTGAATTTGCAGTTGTTATTTGATGTTCTAATAGAGATATTGGCTCCGAGTTCTTTGTGGGAGAGGAGTATTTTGCAATAACCTCTTCTTTAGAAAGGTTGAATCTATTTAAACACATCGGAGTACAACTTGCCCTAATAGGAAAGTTATTAATATGAGGCCTTTCCCCTTTCCCTTCTTCTTGCCTTTTAATGGCCCAAAATAACAAATTAATTTTTTGCCTAAATAATTTTTATAATATGCAAATTGTACAGAAAACCATAGCCATTAAAACAAGTCTACCGTTACACTAGTCTCCATGGAAACACTGAAAGGCAAATAAACACTTCTGGACTATAGATAAAGATGCATTAATCTGTTTATTACATTTTGAATTTCTTCCTAGTGCACATGTTGACAACTTCCCTACAAGGGAAAGGGTCAGAAAAATCAGAGGAGAGGAACTATTTTATTTTTGCGATAATAACACTGAACTTTCTATAGGAGTTCTGTCCAAAAGAACAATAATATAAGCTACATAAATTATTTTAAATTTTCTAGTAGTCACAATTTAAGAAATGAATTTAATAATATATTTCATTTAACGCAATAAATCTAAATAAAATATTATTTCAACATAAAACCAATATACAAATTATTAATGAGATATTTTACATTATTTTTCTCGTACTAAGTCTTTTGAAATCTAGTGTGTATTTTATACTCATAGCAAATCTGAATTTGGACTCTTTACTATTTTTTTCTTTTTTAAATTTTAAGTCCGACTCTTGATTTCAGCTCAGGTCATGATCTCAAGGTCATGGGATTGGGCCCTGCATCAGGGTCTGTGCTTACCAGGGAACATGCTTGAGATTTTCTCTCTTTCTCTATCTCCCTCTCCCTTTGCCCTACCCCCAGCACTCTCTCTCTCTAAAATAAATAAATCTTTAAAAAAAAAAAAAAAAGAATCAGACATTTAACTAACTGAGCCACGTAGGCGCCCCTGGACCGTTCATAGTTCAAATGGTCAATAGCCACACATGGCTAGTTGAGTTGCTTACCACATTGGATAGAGCAACCATATAGAGTAGTAAATATTCACTGTATTTAAAAAAGAAATAGAGTCTCTTCAAAGGAGATCTCTTGCAGCTTTTTCCCCTGGTCTTTTTAGAAACTACATTGGCCCTCTAAAGACTTGATGTGTTCCTGTCCAGAATGATTATACCTCAGGGGGCTCTGCATCCTACAGAAACGGGTCCACCAAAATCTGGTGGTATTCTGCTTCTCTGTGTCTTCTGTATTAACATTGTGTGCCAAACCAAAATGAATCTTGGTTTCTGGCTGTAGTATTGCTCTTTTCGAGCCCTTCACACTTCAGAGCCTCTGGCCCAGCAGGAGATTCACCCAGTTATGATAGACTAAAGGCTATTGCCTACTTGAACTGCCTATCAACTAGCACACATTCAGTGCCTGTTATAGGCCAAGTACTGGCTTAGTTCATAAGTTCATCTGCTTGGGTCCTCATCTGCTTTCAGCATCACTTCACTAGCATCCTCATCTCTGCCTCTATCCCCAAATTATCAAGTCATTCTCCACAGATCTACCAGAGAGTTTGCTTAAACGTATCTGATTGTCTTGTTTCCCTAGTCGACCTCTGAGATGGCTTCCAGTGCTAATAGATTGCAAACTCTTTTTTTTTTTAAAGATTGTATTTATTTATATGACAGAGAGAGAGAGAGAGAGATCACAAGTAGGCAGAGAGGCAGGCAGAGAGAGAGGGGAAAGTAGGCTCCCTGCTGAGCAGAGAGCCCGATGCGGGGCTCGATCTCAGGACCCTGAGATCATGACCTGAGCCGAAGGCAGAGGCTTTAACCCACTGAGCCACCCAGGCGCCCCTGCAAACTCTTTAGTGTTGCCTATGACGCCCATCCCACCTAGCCCTAATCCATCTCTCAAGCTACACCTTCATCTAGTTCCTTAATTGTATGGCCTCTCCCCCATACTCTCTCCACGTGTGCTCCAGCCAAACGGCTTCTTGCCATCCCTTGACCATGCCTTATCTTTCTTTCTCACCCAGTTTATATATAGTTTCCTTTGCCTAGAGTGCACTTTTTCCTCTTGCTTACATGTGAAATCCTACTCATCCATTCTAGAAAACCCAAGTTAGTGTCTTAGCTTCCCTACTTACTCCATTGGGGAGCTGCCTGCTAATTTGAAAGCATCTTTGTTTCTGATAGAAGTCAAGATCCATTTTCTGTTTGGGGGAAGTTTTCTCAGTTTATTTTCCTGCTATCTGTCTTGTTTCAGAGAGGAGCTACTACTAATTCATGAGCAACTCCAGTAATATTCAAACATCATAGAGCATTACTGTCCTAGTCTTATCAAGAGTAAGCTCTCTCTGCACACCTGGGTGGCTCAGTCAGTTAAGCATCCAACTCTTGGGTTTTTTTTTTAAAGAGTAATCTCTCAGAAAAAACAAGTAGAAGTGTTTTTTTTGTGTGTGTTTTTTGCGGTGCACTTGAAAACTGTTTGAAAGTAAAAATGAACTATTTTTAATATAGTCTTTTTTTCCCCAATTACTTTTATTTTATTTTTTCAGTGTTCCAAGATTCATTGTTCATGTACCACACCCAGTGCTCCATGAAATGCATGCCATCCTCAATACCCACCACCAGGCTCCCCCAACCCCCCACCGCCTTCCCCTCCAAAACCTTCAGTTTGTTACTCAGAGTCCACAGTCTCTCATGGTTCATCTTCCCCTCTGTCAAGAAGGGACTTAAAATAAGACACGGACCTCTTAACTCCTTTTGGGGGGCTAAGTATACATAAGCACTCATTTTGTAAGTATTTGTTATCCCTTTAGTGCTCTTCAGGGCAGTTTTCCATTCATGGTTTTTTACAGCAGAGCTATGAACAATTCACTCTCACACCTCAGCATGTCCCAAGTTAAACCCACACCATTTATTTAAACCTGCTCTCTGGACACTTTGAGTTTTGGAAAGGACATCACTTAGAGTTGTACCCAACATATCCTTCTCTGTCACTCCAGACAACAAATAAATTGCCAAGTCCTCTTATTCTACATCTGTAGCCTCTTTGCCAATCATTCCTTTTCTGCTATTTGCAGTTCAGGCCCATGTTGCCTCCCACCTATACCCTTGAAGTCACCTCCAGCCCTGTTTCCCTTCAACTCCTAAATTCCAACACTTACCAGACTTCTAAAACCCAGCTCTAAGGATGTCACCTTCCAGCTCAAAAACCCCCAGTTTCTCCTATCACCTAATAAACAAAATCCAAATTCTTTAGCCTGATGTTCAACGCCCACCCACACTCTTACCCCAATATAACATTATAATGTGATTTCCTCCTACTCCCCTACATGTACTCCAGCCAAAATGTACTAATAATATCCCATATACAGCCTTCCCATTCTAGCATCTTGGCTTTGTCTGTACTGCTCTTGTCTTCTTACTTTCATAACTTCTTGCTGATCAAAATATGACCCCATCCTTCAAGGCCTAGTCAAAACTACTACCTCTTCCATGAAGTCCCTCTGGATTTTCCAGCAGGAAATCTTTTGGTCCTCGTACATACTTTGTTTATCTGTTATGACTCTTACTACAGTTTACATTGTAAGCTTGTTTTGTGTGTATTTATATCAATAGCTTATCTCTGCTCGGATTATAAAGTTCACTTCATTGATTCAACAAATATGTGTTGAGTGCCTACTAGGTGCTAGTGCAATACAAAAACCAGTGATCAAGCCAGACAGTATTTATTTTAGAGGGCCATCCTAGGACACCTACCATATATCTTGCAATTTGTAAGCACTCAGTGATTCCTTGAATACATATCTGAAGGCATATTTCCAGACTATAAAAGTAAGAATAAGAAATAAATTTAAGAGGGGCGCCTGGGTGGCTCAGTGGATGAAAGCCTCTGCCTTCGGCTCGGGTCATGATCTTAAGGTCCTGGGATCGAGCCCCGCGTCGGGCTCTCTGCTCAGTGGGGAGCCTGCTTCCCCCTCTCTCTCTGCCTGCCTCTCTGCCTGCTTGTGATCTCTCTCTGTGTCAAATGAATAAATAAAATCTTAAAAAAAAAAGAAAGAAAGAAATTTAAGAGGCTTCAGAGCAGCTGAGCTAGGAGTTCACAACAGCTAGAAGTCTGTCTCTTGTCACTTTAGCCATAGAGACCCTAGGAAGCCACCACACAGAGCCCTTTGCTCTCAGTTACACACATCTCCAACAATAATAATCATGACAACAACCACAGTGAGCTTGGACATATGATTTCCAAACTCATGTCAGATGAGAAGCAGCAAATTAAGAGCAGGGAATAGAAATGGTACAGTCAGTCACATGGGCTTCAGTGAAATGGACAGTCCAACAGCAAGGGAGGACCCAGAAAAGCTAAAAAACAAAACAACAATTAAAAAGAAAAACAGCAATCTGCAGCCATTTAAACTAGGGACAAACAGTTCTACATACCTCTGGAGGGCCCGAGGACTTCTCAGTGTTATAGCATACTACTACTTTTAATGACAAGTCATCAAGCTGGATTATGTTTATAGAGCACTATTTTAGAAGGCAGGGAAGATTAATATGTTGGAAATGTTTCCATCCAAGATAATTAAAACTCTTGGTGTTTAAAATAATGAATCCTCAGCCCTCTATTAAACTCAGTTATCCAGAACGACTCTCTCCCACCCCCACCCTCAGGCTCTGGAGCCAGGGTTTTATTGTACTTCCTTGCATTTCTTGATTCATTTGCCTCAGAACATTTGTTGGCTCTCAGCATTTAGTTCAATTTTCATTCAGTAAGTTTCATTCCCATTTTATTTGCACAACACTCTAAAAGGGCCAATGGAGGACACAAAAGATTTGAAAATTCTAGACCCTAGTCCTGTCTCGTTGATGCTCAGAGTCTCGTTTAGGATATAAGATCTACATCCTTGAGCCAACATCAGGATACAATAGAGTGAGATATAAATAAGTGTATAGTGAAACAAACTTTGCAATGAAGGATTGTCTGGGAAAGGAGTAGGGCAAATCAGGAAAGATTTTTAGAGCTTCTCAGCCAGAAGTGGAAGATTTGGGAAGGACATTTTGGTAAAGAAAACAGGCCAAAGAAGAGTGACAACTCTAGGCAAGAAAGAGCAAACTCCGTGTAGGCAATAGTAAAGAGCTGCCCTGATAGATGAACTGAGGGCCCTGCTTGGGGAAAGTGAGATAAATTTGAGGCATTTCCACAGTTTTGTACAAATCCCTGTCTTCTTTCTAAAGTCCTGTCTTGGCTGCCATAACAAAATACTATAGACTGGGTGGCTTAAATGGAAGACATTTATTGTCACAGTTCTGAGAGCTGGGAAGTCCACGATCAAGGTAATGGCTTGAGTACCTTGGTTTCTGGGGAGTACCTGGTTCCTGGCTTGCAGACAACCATCTTTTTGCTGTGTCCTCACATAGGGGAGTGGGTAAAAGCAAGCTTTATGGTGTTTTTTCTTATATGACACTGATCCCATTGTGAAGGCCCCACTCTCATGACTTCCTCTAACTCTAATTACCTCCCAAAGGCCCCATCTCCAAGTACCATCACATTGGGGGTTAGCCCTTAAACATATAAATTCGGCAAGAGTAGGGGAGCCGGGGTGAGGACGTAAACGTTCAATCTGAAATAGGTCATATGAATGTAAATCCCTCTTCGAAAAGCCAAAAAAATCAAGTTTGATGTATAGACTGGTAATATCTTCAATTGTGTCATTTTGCTAGAGAGTTTATGTAACAGCTACTTGCAAACTACAAAGGTGTCTTGATTTTCTTTCTCTAAGTTCATTTTACAAATGAAATTATGGGAAATGTAGGTTCTCTTTTGGTTAGAAGCTCTAGAGGATCTTACTTCTAGAAGACATCTAGAGTTGTGGATGTGTCTAGAGCCTTGTGTGATGGTTGACAAATTCTACGAGTAATTGAGGATGAACAGAAACAATGAGCTTACTTTTTATAGCTTATTAATCGGATCAAGATTGGAGATTTATCAGCCTCTTAAAATGAGGCTGTACTATGGTGAATACTGTGAATTGTGTAAAACTGCTGACTCACAGACCTGTACCCCTAAAACAAATAAAACATTATATGTTAATAAAAAAAAGAAAGAAAGAAAAGCAAAAAATAAAAATAATGAGGCTCTAATAACTGTGCTTTTACCTTTCTCACTAGACTGTCAACTCTGGTGGGTTTAGTGTGTTCCCCAGCTTCTAGACCATCACCCACCACGGAAATGGGACTTACTGCTAAATTAACAGCTGAATAAACGATTGAATGCAAGACAAATAAATTTATTAACATTTGACTAAAGTAAAGTCACGTATTTCTCAAAATTAACTTAGCTTGAACTGGCTGAGATTCTCATGACTGATGGATCATGACTTTTCAACAAATTAAAAGCAAACCACACAATCAGGGATTTTAAAGTAATTTTTTCCCAGACATGTTTGTTGTAAATCCAATACACGTATCCTGTTAAATTGGCTGCTCTGTGTAATTGAGAGCCAATTTCAACGTTCACATGACAATGAAAATCTCAAGCTTAAATTTATTAATATGTCATCTTGGCAGAACACCAGGCCTCTTAATAGCAAAATATGGAGAGAAAGGATATTAGTCTCCAAAGACTTGAATTTGATTTCAAAAATAAACTGATGTTATTCTTAAAAAGATCATTCACAAGAAGACATAACTGTGGAGCTGTGGACTATAAAGTAATTTAAATGAAAAATAATTCAAAAGACTGAGAAACAAAGTTTCAGTACGGTAAGTAGTTGGAAGGCCAAGGGGCAAAATATTTAAGCGTTTTAGGGCCCACCTGAGCAATTCAAGTTCTGAATAGTTGCTAACTCACTGATCAGATAACTCCTAATCTACAGATACTTAACAAATAATTTGCCAAATACACTAGGATATGAAACAGAAGCACTGCATATTCACCCAGATGAATCCCAGAAAAGGAGACTGCATCATTGCTAATAACCATGGCTATCATTTATTGAGCACATAGCAAATATCTGTCCAGCACTATGTCAAGTGCCATACAGACTTTTAATCCTTATAAACCCACCATTGAGCAGATGAAGAAACTAAGACTTAAAAATAGGTTAAGTAAATTACTCCAAATCAACAAGTCTGTAAAGGGCAAAGCAAGATTTTTGCCTTCACTATGGGCCATTCCATTCTATTCCACTGCTCCCCAAAAGATGGTCCTTGAAATGACAACATCAGCATCACCTCATAAGTTGTTAGAAATCAAAATCTCAAACCCCACCCAGACTTACTGAGTCAGATTCACTGATTGTGCGACCTAGGAAATCTGTTATTAACCAACTCTCCAGGAGGTTCTAAAGTATGCTAAAGCTTGAGAAGCACATCTCCATTCTACTCTATTTCTCCAAACCTTAGCAAATATGTATATTTCATTTGTGCCAGTGCAGATTCTTACAAAACCTAGAAAATTATCACATCAATTTATTTGAGCTATGTGAACAATAGTCACTATACCAGTGACCGTAATTCCTACCAATAAAATATATAAAATGAACCCCAAGGAAAACAACCCAATAGCATTATCCATCTAAAATATGAACAAGGGCTACAGTGGTTGGAATTCTTTCAAGACCTGACTACACATATTGATCTGGGATTAAAACAGTAACCACTTAGCTCATTCTAAGCTTTAACAGATAAAATAGATTTTTAATGTAAGCTCAGAAATGAATATCTTGCCAAGAGGGCAAGAGGAGCCATCCTGTGTGCTGTGACAAAAGTGAAATATAATATATGAAAATGACAATCAGAATTCCAATCTATTGCTACGCATAGTTGTCTTGCCAAATAATGAAATGTATTGACATTGCTGCTGAGCTGTCATTGGCACGTTACACAAACATTGAGATTTTCTAAGCAAAGTTGCTGGAAGTCATTCAAATATTTATAATGGTGTAATGGGTGAACTGGAGACTTTCTCTTTCAAAAAAATTTTGTTCCGAACTCCTTGATGAGAAAATATTTGGAATAAAGCACAATAGATTTATATACAGACTTATATGGCTGAAATTGATTTTGTTTCCCTGGGAATTTAAGAATCTTTTTAATAATTGAGAGCTGGTGTACAGCTGCAAAAGGTTGACTTAGTACAGAGCCAATATTTATGCTTTCTTGATAGAACAAATGTGAATTCTCTTTCTGTTTTCTATCGTAACTTATGTTGAAAGCCTGGCAACACTGAGATATAATACTTGCTTCTTCAAAATGTTTTTAAATTGTTGTTCACTGTTTTGTATTTCGTCTTGAAGCTGCTTTACTGATAATATTAAACCTCAAAGAAATCTATATGGTGGAAGAGAATGCAGAAATTTTGCAATTTCACTGTTTTATTCTTCTTTAATAGAATTTATGTGAAACTAAAAATAGTTCAAGTCTGCATTTTGTCTCAAGGTGTATGTCTATACCTTGCAACAGGGATGGCTTAAAGAGATGGGTAAATTATATTACACAATAAACTTTATGGCTAGCATTTAATTCTGCAGAAATTGCCCTCTTTCTAATAGGAGTGTGAAGGTTTATGTAGATACTTGCGTCTCTATATTTAAATAAAGCAAGCCTAGCCTCAGAAAAATACGAACATAGTTTTGTCTAAATGTAGATCCAGCAATATTGTTACCAGCAGCTCCTACTTCTTAATAATTTCTAGGTTCTTTCTAGACTTACTTTTTTTTATTTCTACTACTTACCATTTGCCTACTCTATTGAGGACCTACTAAGGGCCAGCCTCATGCTATTGCTTTACCTGGAATCATATGTACAGGTGCAGTACTCTGACATACGATAACCACTTGAGCAAATATTGTTATCTGCATACATCTGCCAAGGGACACAGAATTTGCCTGTAGACAAAATATGCTTCCTGGATACTACCCTCACTAGCAAAGTTTTGACATCATATGCATTACTTTCCAGCAAAAAAAAAAAAAAAAAAAAAAAAAGAGCAGGAATCCAAATGGTCAGTATAATGTAGAGGCTGAAATTATGGACACTGGTATCAGATAGCCTTGATTCTGGTCCTTGATCTATTGCTTACTACCTATGTGGCCTTGAACCAGTTACTGTAGCTGCTTGTGCCCCCATTTTTTATTTCATAGAGCTTTTGAGCAGATTTACTCAGAGAGTGCTCAGAAAAGTGCCTCGTGTGGGGTAGAGTGGTCAATATATGGATGCCATCATTGTTATTCTCTAGACCTGTTCCATCACCTGTAAAATGGATGCAATAAACAAACAAATCGTATGGAATTTCTCTTGTAGGGAAAGCTAGAGGTTCTATGAGGTCAATAACCATGTATGTCTTTTCACTATTGTATCCTAGCACATAGTATAGATGCCTGACATATAATAGATATGAACAAAAATTTAAGTGAATGAATAAATTATATATATAAAGCATTTGGCACAGTGTGTTCAATAAATGAGGGCTGTTTTAAGTATTTTTAACTATTTTGTGGAATCCTTAATAGAGCTTTTGCTCAAGCCTGACCTCTGTCCATAGTACTGGGAAGTCTTTACTGGGCAGTCTTCACTTCCTGGAAGTAAGACCTCCAAGAAGCTCTGTCCAGTGGCATTATGGAATTACTCCTTTAGGGGCACCTGGGTGGTTCAGTGGGTTAAAGCCTCTGCCTTCGGCTCAGGTCATGATCTCAGGGTCCTGGGATCGAGCCCCGAGTTGGGCTCTCTGCTCAGCAGGGAGCCTGCTTCCCCTTCTCTCTCTGCCTGCCTCTCTGCCTACTTATGATCTCTCTCTGTCAAATAAATAAGTAAAATCTTAAAAAAAAAAAAAAAAAAGGAATTACTCCTTTGGCCTTGACCAGAAAGGAATTAGTGATAAGAGCATTGTGCCAGAAATCTAGGAGATTAACATTCAAGTCCTAGCTTAACAATTTCCTACTTGTGCGATCTTAGATAAGTCATTTTATCTCTTTGAGTCTATTACTTCTATTGTAATTTGAATAGTTTGGATTGAAAGATCCTCTTTTAACATTGGCTCTCTATAATTTTGCAAATTGTGTCATAACTCTTTGTTCCTGAACATATGAAAAATTTTTATGGCTTATCCCTCATGTATGTAGCATGCCTATTACACACACACACAGGTGTATGTATGAGTCAACAGTAACTGTTATGAATTTTTTTATCCAATACAGGAACTTTTCTTCTGAAATAAAAAAATTCCTCTTTCCATTTGTACCTTTTTTTTGCAATTCCTGCATGAGAGTTTTACATTTAAATCTAGCATCCACATTAGATTATAACTGAGAAATGTTCTAAAAGAAACCCTTGATTAAGAAAAACTAATGACTTATTTTGTCCATTCCATCCCAATGTGATTTCCTCCTTCCACACTCATCCAACTTTTCTTATTTGTGCCAATTATTTGCTATTTCTTAAATATTTAACTGGTTAGGCATGTGTATGTGCCTGGCCTCCCTATGTAAGAAGAGCTATGACCTACTATTTGCCAGGCACCCTGCTAGGGAATTCTCTAATTCTTTAAACAATCCTCAAAAATTATAGATGAGGAACTGAATTTAAGTGCGTAAGCGGTGCCAAGTTCAAACCACAGTCATTGATGAAGCCAGAATTTGAAACTGGGTCTGTCTCATCAAACTCATTGCTGTTTCCACTCTCTACTGTCTTTCACATAGCTGCTTGCCTTGTCAAATACCAACAGTTTAAAAATGTCCCTGGGAGCAGATCTGTTTATTGTATTTGTTCGAACCATCCCCCCCTCCATACACACACAGAGCATTGTGAACATCATAGGTGCTAGAAAATGTATGCTGAGTAAATGAAAGAAAAAAAGGCACATTGGGCCTTCTTCAATTTTGTGGCCTCATTTCTCAGAGTTATTTCTTTATTTAGGATCAAAATAGGAAGTGGTAAGGTTATCACATGAATACAAATCATGCAGTTATGACAAGTGCCAAACTGGCTCAAAAGGACCAGGGAAGTCAAAGCTTATTCCCCTCTATTTCTTTCCCAGCACTCAGTGGGCCTGAATGTCAGGATTCCCATCCCATGACAGTCCTGAGTAGACAGCAGTGTGCTGCAGAGGGCACAAGCACTGTGTTAACCAGGGGTAGGGATATCTAGACTCTTTTTTTTTTTTTTTGGTTTTATTTTATTTTTTTTCCCAATTACTTTTATTTTATTTTTTCAGTGTTCCAAGATTCATTGTTCATGTACCACACTCAGTGCTCCATGCAATACTTGCCCTCCTCAATACCCACCACCAGGCTCGCCCAACCCCCCACCCCCCTCCCCTCCAAAACAAACTGAAGGTTTTAGACCCTTTTAATTCTACACCAAGGAGTTTTCTCTGGGCTTACGGAAGTATATTTTGAGAGAAGTTCTTTGGTTATTATTTGCACTTGCGTATGTTTTGAAGATTACAAAAGTCAGAGATTGAACAAAGCCATTATTTCTGATCATGGAGTTGAGAGAGTTCATACTTAAATGGGGGTGATAAATGCAGTTTTGGAATCTTCTTTCCTGGACACTCTTGAAAAATAGGTAGTCATGGGGTGCTTGGGTGTCTCAGTGGGTTAAAGCCTCTGCCTTTAGTTCAGGTCATGATCAGGGTACTGGGATCAAGCCCCGCATCGGGCTCTCTGCTCGGCAGGGAGCCTGCTTCCCCCTCTCTCTCTGCCTGCCTTTCGACCTACTTGTGATCTCTCTCCTCTCTGTCAAATAAATAAATAAAATCTTAAAAAAAAAAAAAAGTAGTCATGAGCAATCTAAGAATGTTACATTAAACTTAGCTCTTGTATCAGGCAAGTTAAACTGACAACTACAACAAGCAGTCCCAAACTTTAAGCTTTACACAATAAAGGCTTATTTCTCATTCATGCGATAATGTTAAGTATTATGGTCAGCCAATCTCACTCATGCGATAATGTAAGTATTCTTGGTCAGCCAATGATCCCCCAAATAATATTTCAAGGGTCCAAGCTCCTTCCTTCTTATAGTGCTACCTGCTCTAGATCTTCAGAGTCTCCTCCACTAAGCTTCAGGATGAAAAAGGAGTGTGAAGAGTAAGCAGAAAGTTCTTGCAGGCCAGGTCTCAATACATATCATTTCCTACTCACATTCCATTGGCCAGAATTCAGCCATACGGCCACAAGGAAGGCTAGGAAAAACAGTCTAGCCGAGTGCCTAATAAGAAGGAAATAGGGTATAGGGAACACACAGCAGTTTCTGTCCCACTCTAAATGTATACTTCCCATCCAATGTTAAGGGTTAGCAGTGTTCCCTGTACAGGGCCAATAAATGGTTGCTCTTGTTACAATTGGTACATCTGGTGTAATCTAATAACCATTATCTGAGACACTATATAGTACACAGCCAAGTGTTAATTGTGGGCTGTGATAAATAAGACATGACTTCTGCCCCTAAAAATTTTGCCCTAAAATTGAGCTCTCAACCAACTCTAAAATTGAGAAGACTAAATTAAGAATTAAATAGAGGTGAAAGTGTTTTTAGCGTATATTTGATTATATGCCTGTCTGCCCTAACTTTAAGCCTCTCAAGACCAAGACCTCATAATATATCTTTGTGGTCTTTATTCAGTGCCTAGCATATAGCAGGTATTTTAGAAGTGTTTTTTAAGAGAACAAAACAAAGAACTATGTTGAAGGAGTACAGTGAATGAAATAATTATGTGTTATTATAAGTTGTGCACTATACAACTCTAGGAGGTGCAATTCACATTGTGGTCATTGTGAATGGCTCTCCTTAGAGTTGTATCGTATACGATCTGCACATCTGTATGTGACAGCCCTGGTGTAAAGAGCAACCCAAAAATGCATCCAGGAGAACATGAAAATTGAACTGGGCTTTGAGATATACAAAGAATTTCTACATATGAAAAAAGGAGAGGAAAGGTGTTCCAGACTAAGGAAAGAAGCCTATCCAAAAGCCCAGAGATCTAGAAAGGCAGCTGGTAGACCAGGTATCTGAGAGTTATGCTGAGATAGGGAAGTAATGGATAAAAGGTGAAGTTACTTTGTTGCTCAATAGTGAAGAGTATTGATTACCACACTGAGACGTGTGAAGTTTTTTTGGTAAACATTCTGGACTTATTGTCGTTTTTGGAGAACAGAAATAAGGTGTGCCCACTCATGGTTTAGGGAGATCGTTCTGACCATCACATGGAAGATGAACTGAAGAAATGATAGACAAGGGGATTGTGTGGGAGACTACCACACTGCAGCTGAGAGATGATAAAGACCTAACTAGGACGATGACAGAGTGGTTAGGAAGAAGAGGACAAAAGGACTTTGTGGCTTATTGGCTGCCCCAGGTGAGAGAGAGGAACAAAAAAATACTCCAAGGTCGATGTGGAAGATAGTGTGGACAATTCATTGCAGAAAGAGAACAGGAGTTTTAGAAGGAAAATTACATCTTAAGTTTGGTATGTGTTGCATTTGAGTTGCCAGAAGAATATCTGTATAAATACCCAGAAAGAAGGGAGATGATTTCTGAGCTATCAGCTCATGGCACTGACATGAGTGTACAGAGCAATGGTTCTTAACGGGTTGTATGTGTATGGGGTGGGGGGAGATCCGTCTGGCTTACCTATCACTGAGTATGAAATAAACTACCATGAAAAGCTTAACACAACCACTTATCTTGCTCATGATTTTGTGGGTCAGGGTTTGAGGAAGGACTAGATAGGCTAGGTAGTTTTGTTCTACATGGTGTTAACTATAGTGGCTGGGCCTGGAAGGATCCACTTTCAGGATGGTTCTTTATTCATATATGGTGCCTCCATGCTCTACGAGGTCTTATCATTTGAGGTGCTCCCTATGGCTTGGGTTTCTCATGCCATGGTGGTCTCAGGATATCTAATTATACTTCTTACAAGAGGCAGGAGTTTAAGCTACCAGATCAGTAAGAGCCATGCCTAGAACTGGCAACTGTCACTTCTGTTACATTTTATTGGTCACAAGGCCTAACCACATTCAAGAACTTGAGAAATAGATTCCACCTCTGGATGAGGGAAATGGCATGGACACATTACAGAGGGGTATGTGGGATGGGAAATATTTTAGGGCCATCTTTCAAAAATATTATTTGCTACAGGAGTGTCCCATCAAAGTCACCTGAAGGGATTTTTCAAATTATGGCTACTAGGCTTCCAAGTTTTTTTAATTTTTTGTTTTTTTGTGATTTTATCTTTAAGGAATCTCTACACCCAACATGGGCTCAAACTCATAACCCTGAGATCAAGCGTCGCATGCTCCACCATCTGAAACAGCCAGGTGCCCCTACTTCCAAGTTTTAAATAGGTTATACAAGAAATTCTGATACATATCCCTGACTAAGACCCACTAGTATAGAACAGAAAGAAAAAGTGCTCAGAAATGAAATGTAGAAGGAAGAACAACTCTGAATAGGGAGCTCCTGCTGATAGACCAGAGATGAAAGCAATGAACTGGAGGCATGGGAGCCAGAGCAGGAGAGAATTCAAGGAGGGTGCAGTCAGAAGCACCAAATGCTATAGAGGTAGTGAAAATAAGAAGTAAGCAGAGGTTGCTGTATTTGGCTTTAAAATCTCTCCAGGCATCTCTGAACTCTATTGCAGTTAGGGTTGGGATCCCAGTTCTGAAGCTTGCAAACTGAGTTTGCAGCTAGAATAGGTTCCTTTTGCAATGAGTCTACTGCATCAAGTATAGAAAGCACATCAGGCTAGGACTTGAGAGAACTAAGTTCAGATTCTGACTTGGCTGCATATTCACTCTGTGACTCTATACAGGTTACCCAGTCTCTCTGGGCTTCAGACTCCTTTGCTCTGAATTCTATATTAGTATTTAAATCACCATATTCTGTTCTTGTTTGCATTCAACAAATGTTTATTTTCTTGGGATAGTTTTAAACAAGACTTGAAAATACTCTCTCTTTTTTTTTTAATGTGGTATTACTTGGGACCAGAATAAGTGAGAACATCTGCTTTTATTTCTTTTTTTTTTTTTGACAGAAATTCTAAATATTTATAATTTACATGAAAAAAATTACAACAGTCATACTGGGTTTCTTTCAAATGTGAAGGGAGAGAGAAGGTTTCGCAAATGAAGATGATAGAAACCACCTTAGTAGGAAAATAATCTGAAGATGGTGTTTGCTCAGAATGACTCAAAAAAGTCCCCAAGTCCTTGCCTTCGCCAGGACATCCTGTTAGATTGGTAATATAAGAGAGATGTAGGTTGATAAACTCTCTGGAGGGTGCTGTCAGATGGGTTACAATGATTGAGTTTGCTTCATGCTCCTCAGTCTCTTACTGTATGAAACTAGTGAGACAGTGGTATGAGCCTAGATGTTCCTGGATCAGCCACTGGGGAGATCCTCAAGCAGTATCCTTCCAACCCAGCCCCCAGCAGGGCTCTCCAGGCATCTGCCTTTAGCAACACCAAGGCTAAAAGAGTTTACACAGCTGGGCCTTAGTTCCATGAGGATCTTCATCCTTTATAGTCTGATTCTCAGTGCTACTTTGGGAAACCTCTGAAGATAGGGAGCCAATTTAGCTCCAGTCATCAAGTAAATTACTAATCAGCCCTCCCACTTCCAAATCCAGACCTTTTTACTTCAGCCTGGTCCCTTCCTCTATCCCCCTTGCTACTACTCACTGCTCATTCCCCACTCAATGTCTTCTTGTTCATATTTTCCCTTTCTTCTCTTTCTCTTTCCTTTTCCTCTTTCTCTCTTTCCCTTTATCATATCCTAATCAGAATTCAGAGCCAGGCTAACTTCTGCCTCTCCTTGGAGCTTCGCCTGCCAACTCTAGGCCTCTGAGCCTCCCCCATACAGGCACGAGTTACCCACTAGGCAGGCTGAGTATGTGCTTAGAGCACTTGTAAGTCAGGGGTCTCAGCCATCCCACCCCTACCCCCACTCCACCACACACACACACACAGAAACCTTAGCTTTAATGAACGTATACAGAATTTTGAAATGGGAGAATCTAAAAAGATTTTAACTTTAGCATATGTAACCTTTGTGACATTTCAAGAAATAAACGTTGTTATTTGTAGGGAGAGGCACAAAAGGAGTACTCTTTTCTTAATTTATACTGATCTTTAAAGTTCTTAATTTTATACTGATCTTTCCTCTGAAATTATATTGCACTCATTGTGTTCTCCGTAGACATTGGCATTTAATTGTTTATTGTCACGTGTATGACCTAGTGGCTGAGCACATGGATTCTGAAGTCAGGCTGATGTGTTGAAATCTTGACTCTGACACTCACTAGCTCTGTGACTTTGGGCCAAGTATTTGTGATAGATAATCTTCAATCATAGCTGTCATAACTCCTTCACCCCTGCCACTGCTCCATTGAGAAGTGAAACTTGTTTCCCCTTCTCTTAAATTTTGCTGGGCCAGTTACTGGTTTGACCAACAGATCATGGAAGAAGTGATCTTCTAAGACTTCTGAGCCTGGGCCTTAAGAGAACTGGGAGTTTCCATTTCTTCCCTCTTGGAGGGTTCCTTCTTAAGAATCTAGCTTCCATCCCCGGAGACACAACAGAGGAGTATAGATGTCGTCTGGTGGACAGTCTCGGCTGTGTTCCCAGCTGATATCCAACACCAATTGCTAGCCATGTGAGCAAGCCATCTTGGACGTTCCAGCTCTGTCCAGCCTCCAGATAAGTGTAGCCCCAGACGGCCTCATGCAGAGCAGAACTGCTCAGCTGAGCCAGGCCAACTCAGAATCGTGAGATATAATAAGATGGTGTTACTTCAAGCCACTAAGTTTTGAGTTGGATTGTTATATAGAAATAAATAATTGAAACAGTATTTAACCCCACTTAGATTTGGTTTCTTCCTCTGTAAAATGGAGTCAATAATGGTACCTATTTCATGGTATTGTTTTCAGGATCAAATGAGATTAGCGGCAACTGCTTAGTGATATTACCATTACTATTATTTTTAATCATGCGAGGAAGGCTCTGTCACTGGTTATAAGAGTTCAAGAATCAGAATGCAGGAAGTGGGGGAGGGCAGGGGAGAAAAGGAAGGTTTAGGAAATAAATGGAACTACTATTTATTGGGAACCTACTAGATTACAGGCCCTATGCTAGGTGTTCATATATATGCTCTCCCTCACTCTTGACAGAAAACTCATTAGGGACATGTTATTATCCTTATCATAGAGTGGAGGCTCAGAGAAATTAATCTACCCAGGGTACCACAGCCAGGACATAATGTAAGTGGGCTTCAAAGCGGGTATGTGACTTTTTTTTTTCACCTTCCCACACCTTTTGGACAGAGGGGCTTCCAGAGATCTTTCAAAGTGTAATTTCTGCTTTTAATGAGAAATTACATATCCAACCAGATTCTAATCAACTCAATCAATATTCTGCCTCTGATAGGAACACTGAGGAAAACTTAAGAATATCCTCCGAAGTCCTTCACTTCCAGTAATAAATTATTACAAATCTAGCACCAAGGAATCTAGATAAACTTTCATGAAACTAGTTATTTTCAGCTTATATCACTTCTCAGAAAAACAACTTCCAGGCATGTAAAGTTGTACTGCTTTTTATTTTTTCCTAAAATACCATCTTTAGCCCTCTAAGAAGTGCTTCCACATTAAGCGTATATATATTACTGCTTAATTTGTAAATAAGAAGTTAATGTATCTTTCCTCACAGAGCCAGTTTCCTTGGTAAGGTCAGCACAGTACTGATAAGAAAACCTATACTAGGCCCCTCAAACCGGGCCTCTGAGATTCTGGCTGAAAGCTCACAACAGATCTGGGTCCAATAATAAAATTCTCCTCGAATCTGGGAGCACTCAGCTCATTCCTGCCTTCTCAATCTTTTTAGTGCCTCCTTCCCATGCTCCTTCTTTTCCTTTCCCCAGTTCCTTGCAAAATCTTGTTCCAAAATGTCAGTCAACCATCAGCTAATGGGATCAGAAGTTGCTTCACAATCACAAAATCTCCTGTTCCCCCGCCCAGGGGCCCCCATTACCATCCTGTGTCCCAAGATGACCTCCAGCATCCATGACGTAAGAAGACATTTCAGAGCAGCTTTATAAACGGAGAAACTCATTTGTTATTTTTTCAAGGGACCAAGAAAAGGAAATGTTATGAACAAGGAAATTGTTGGTGGGTCACTGGCTGAGACACTGAAATTTGAACATTGAACAATTAATTTGAGGATAATATAAACAGGTTTCATTATACAGATTTTAGGAATATGATATGAATAGTCTGTTGTTTTGAATTCTAGAATGTTCCTCCCCTTACTGCGCCCCCACTCCCACCCCTTCTTACTATGACTTGGCATTATCCATCTTACTAATCTACTCTGCTGGTTGTTTTCTCCATCTACGCCTGCTGTCGGGAGTGCAGATGAACTCTGCACTTGGCTTCATGTGGTTGCCTTGCCTACATTTATTCTGATGTTTATTCTGATTTCCTATTGTGTTGCTGACACACATTTTTAAGGGTTCCATTATGTTAAGCTTTTTTTCCCTATTCAAAAAAATTGACTTTTCAAAGGAATATTAAAAAATTTTTTTGTTTAATGTTCCTCTCTAGTTCTTTGTCCTGTTTCACAATTATAGCCATGTAATCCATAAGGAATCTATTAATGTGTAAGAGGCTTTGAAGCTACTAGATGTGTGTGTGTGTGCACATGGGCACACATGCACACTGTTTTTTTCTCCTTCTCGCAGAATCTGGCTGCTGCCAACCACTGATTTAGGAATGTTTAGGGGTATATGCCAACTCAATAATCAAAATCATTTTGGTACTGGGAACCCAACCACAGTCTCTGTAGACCAGTGGAATTTATTGCTTGCTCCAGTATTAAGTAATAGTACCAACAACATTTTGAATAAAGAAGAGTCTGATAAGATTTATGAAAGAATTTGTGAAAGAATGTCAGGATAATTCATTTTGATCATAAAACAATGCTTATTCTGAATTGAAATACTAAAGGCACAAATAGCCTGATGGTCCATGACTTCCTTCCCTTGACCTGGTATAGGAATATGATTCTTACTTCAGGATTGAGGATTCATACAAAGGCTGATTTGCTGCTATATACACATCCCTGTTTTCATTCCACAAATATGTATCTAGTACTGATTATGGGCCAAGCACTAGCCAAGGCATTGGGACTGCAGTGGTGAACAGGATAAACACAATTCCATGGGGCGCCTGTGTGGCTCAGTCATTAAGCATCTGCCTTCAGCTCAGGTCATGATCCCGGGGTCCTGGGATAGAGCCCCGCATCGGGCTGTTTCTCCCTCTCCCTCTCCCCCAGTTTGTGTTCCCTCTGTAGCTGTCTCTCTCTGTCAAATAAATAAAATCTTTAAAAAAAAAAAATAAACACAATTCCTGCTACATGGCACTTTCTGAAGGAAGATGTCTTGGCTGAATAGATTACTTGCTGTTAAGACATTTGAGGCACGGGGCGCCTGGGTGGCTCAGTGGGTTAAGGCCTCTGCCTTAGGCTCAGGTCATGATGTCAGGGTCCTGGGATTGAGCCCTGCATCAGGCTCTCTGCTCAGCGGGGAGCCTGCTTCCCCACTCTCTCTGCCTGCCTCTCTGCCTACTTGTGATCTCTCTCTCTGTGTCAAATAAGTAAAATCTTAAAAAAAAAAAAAAAAAGATTAAAAAAGAAGACATTTGAGGCACATGTATAATAAAGTAATAGTGAAGCTAGAGTCCTACTAAACTGTGTTCTGATCCAGGCTATACCACTCCAAGCTGTTTTATCTTGTACAATTTATGTGGCCTCACTTCAGATTCTAAATTCGAATAGAACTTACGTCATAGGGTTATTGTTGAGGGTTAAGTGAAAAAAATCTTTGTACAGCTTTTAGCAAAGTGCCTGGTTAATAACCAGTGGTAGTCATAGTAGTAGTAGTAGTAGCAGTAAATGAGAGCCCCACTGGCCTGCAGCAAAGAAGGGTAAATTTCCTCATTCTTGACACAGCAAGTTCATGGGACCAACTATCACTGGAAAGTCATAGATCTAGCCCACCCTGGAGTCTCTTAAATTTGAGGGAGAGAAAAAGAAAGTGTTGCCCAATGCTCAGAACCACATCCTTTGCTCCTAAATCTACAGTTCCTCCTACTGCTCATGGAGGGAAATGTAGTTCCTTCCTCCCCAGGAGGGTAGTTGCTAGCTCCACTGTGGTGAGGATCATTCACACTACCTGAGCCCTGATATCTCAGACCCCATAAGGTGCAACCCCTTTCATCATCCCTGAGATCTGCCACCAGTCACTGGGCCAGCGGAAGCACGCACACCCTGCTATGGTATAGACTCTTCCCACCCACTCTGCCCCTTCTGTTTCAGCAGGATCCCCATCCTGCTCCATATTGAGCCTAAAACAGCAGATCTAGAACTTCCAAAGTTGCTGGGACCTTCAGGGCTCACAAGAAACCCATCTTTCTGATGTATCCTGGATTGTCTTTCCCTTTGAGACAGCCCTGATTTCAAATACTTATCTCCAAAAGAGCACTCAACAATTATCGCACGGCTACCATGTGCCCTGATGTTTTGGCTGAGACAACATGATTACCAGATCTAACCAGATCTCTCCCAGAATCGTCACAAGGTTCTCCTGGGCACAATGAGGGTTACTCTGCCCAAGATATGATGCAGGGAAGAAAGCTGTTTCCCTTTTGTTCCTCTGCTCCT
Organism: Potos flavus; assembly: GCA_028534135.1. NCBI lineage: Eukaryota > Metazoa > Chordata > Mammalia > Carnivora > Procyonidae > Potos > Potos flavus. The sequence goes on from CM052897.1 coordinate 16,542,724, forward strand.
GTCCTTCTTCAGAGACTATGTCTTCCACCCAGCAGGAGAGAGAAGTTTGCTTGGTTTCCATCCTAGGGATCTAGGTGCAAAAAGAACCTAGATGCAAAACAGATGGCTACCCACTGTAGCCAATCTGCCCACTCCCTTCCCTATGAAGAGGGCAGGCACAGAAATTTTCCCCAGATCCTGCCCAGCTCATCTACCTCTAAGGGGCCTTACCATAGCTAATGTGTGGGAGGAAAACAAATTTAAATGAAATAAACATGAACCTCCTCCTAACAATAATAATCCAATCCTCCTCCTAACAATTAATCCAATACTTACTGAGTGCCCAATTAACTATGTGGTGCCAGAGGAGAGACAAATCCTAGCCATCCTCTTGGTAGTTTAGCAAGATGCTGGCTTAGCAGGTCTGTGCTAGCTTGAGGGAAGAACAGGCTGATGCCAGAGGCTAATCTCTAGAGGCTCTGTCTTCAAACAAGACTGTTTCCCCAACCAGGAAATTTCCTGTATCACATAGTATACCATATGTTCTCTGCCATCCTTATAAATCCATAGGGTAGTACAGGGCAGGGTCCTTTCCTTGGAGCCATTCCTTTGGAGTCCTTTCCTTGGAGTCCTTTCCTTGGAGTCCATTCCTCCAAGCCATTAACCGCATCCAGCTGTGGTTAGTCAAGCACATCTCTTTCTGTTGGATGATAGCAGCCAAGGGTAGCCATGGGTTCTGCAGCCTTTTATGTGGAAGCTTCCCCAGTAAACCGTACTTTGCTTTCTACATATCACTAATAAGGCATGTTTCTCTGCCACCCTGGCATGACAGCATCAGACCCCAGGAAATTAGCCAGCATGCACATGTGAAGAACTCAAGGTCTCTGTACAGAAGTAGTTAACCGTTTCATGGAAAAGAACTCAAAGGCAATAATAAATGCAGTACATTTATAGACACTTGAGGTAAGAAGGGACTTTGACAGGCTGTCACTGCACCCCCACTTTAGGCAACAGATGATAATCTTAACTAAGATGCATACTTCTGCCTAGATTAGCAAAGTCCTGGAAGGTCATTCATAGAGGGGGCCCACACTGGTTCCTGGACCCTCACTTTCACTCTTCAGGGAAAAAAGAAGTCCCCATAGATGACTGTATCTAACAAGAACTTGCACTAAGAACAAACCCAAAATGAGGATATATTCACTACTAAATATATAATAATAATAATAATAATAAATTCACTAATAAGGGAACTAATTTACTAATTTTTGTGAATAATAAACCACCCACTCTTTATTCACATTGATTTATTTAAGAAAGTTAACAAAAAATATGTATCCATATTACCCACCATATTACCTAACATGAGCAATCATTCCAAATGCATGGAAACATGGCCATTGGCCCTTTGAAGTGAGATGGCAAACATAGGGAAATACTCAGGCTGGGACTGCTGTGTTCAGATTAGGCCTTACCCATGAATGCAGGACTGGAGGCTGGAGGGCATGCTGACTCGGGCTTATACACCTCTCTTAGTCTGTGTGGGTGTAAGCATCCAGAGGAAGGGGTGCAATACTTTTCTTTCACACACAGACACTATCCACGCACAAAGCCTAAAGGAGTCCACTTTTCCTCCTTCATCTGCCTGGAAGGGCTCCTTTTATAATTGGTATAATTTGTATGTGCTAGCAGGTATCTCACCTTTTCTCAAAATCTTTCAGGACTTGATAGTTCCAAGGGCAAGTGGGGTACAGGGCATCTGACTACTAATAGCTTGAACCATCCATCCCCATTTGGAAATGACAACTTCATAAAGATCTTGGGTTTTTGGACTTAGGTCTTCTCCCAGTGTGTAACCAGGGAGCTTTAGAGAATAATTGGTCCTGCTCATCAGGCTTGTTTGTTTGTTTGTTTTTAACTGAATCTTTTTGAGATAATTGTAGGTTCACATGCAGTTTTAAGAAATACAGAGAGATCTCCCATCCAAGTACTAACCAGGCCCAACCCTGCTTAGCTTCCGAGATCAAACAAGATCGGGCGCTTTCAGGGTGGTATGGCCTCCGAGAAACAAACTGAGGGTTTTAGGGGGGAGAGGGGTGAGAGGATGGGTGAGCCTGATGGTGGGTATTAAGGAGGGCACGTATTGCATGGATCACTGGGTATGGTACAAAAACAATGAATCTTGGAACACTGAAAAAATAAAGTTAAATTAAAAAAAAAAGAAATACAGAGAGATATACTATGTACACTTTACCAAGATTTAATTAAATAAACCAACATTTGTTGAACAATTTTTCTGTGCCAGCCATCAGGACAACGAAGATGCCGGTAATGGGATCCCTGGGCTTCTGTGCCTTTAAGTTCTCATGATGAAGACAGACACAAAATATCTCTTTAATGAAGTTCATTGCGCAAACTGCCAAGACGGAAGTGAGCATGTTGGAGGAAGAGTCCTGGGCAGTGCCTTGGGGGATGAGTAGAAGTTTTTCAAGAGAAATGGGTGTTGGAGGGGCAATCTGGGCAGAGAAAACAGCACAAGCAAAGGCTCAGAAGTATGAAATAGCCTGGTGTGTGCTGGGAGCCATTCAAGTAATTCAGCATGGTTTGGAACAAAAAATTCAAGGAAGGGAGTTCAGAGGCATCTGGGGAATGAAAAGGGAATGTTGTGTGATCCTGGCCTCCCACATTCTGTGCGGGGGAAATGAAAAACAGATGGGAAATATGCTCCCAAACATGGCCAAGCATGGCTCTCAGAGAAGGAGAAGAGAATCTTGTTCCTGTTTGAGGGGCCCACAGAGCCCTCATTTCCAATTTTTGGACTATGGCCCGCTTCCTTCTGTGACCTTCACCCAAGGCCAAGGGCAGGAAATCTAGCTCATATCTTTCCTCTTCTGCACATGGGAGGCAATTGGAATGAAACAGAGTGCCCCCCTCTACCAATCTTGGCTACCACATGAGGCGAAGTACCTTCAGCTCTCATCTGGCATGACTTTTACCCAGAAGTCCTGTAAGGACCCTGTGAAGGACACAGAAGGTAGTTGATGCTGCTGCTGGCAAACTCAGTGGAGAGTAACCAAAGTGGGGTCTGTAGGGCAGACAACCTGAGCTGGGAATCAGGTGGGAATCCCGTCCATACTCCAGCGAAATAGACGACCCCCGAAAGCTGAGATGAGGCAAGTTAACCAGGACTCCAGGCCCTGACTGAGCCGAGAAACAGCAAACCTGGAGTATTCTAGCCACAGATGTCCACAGAAAGTGCCAGTAGAGCAAGGACTAACCAGGTACACAGGGAAATAATTTCCTCAAAGACGGCGAAAATCCAAGGAATAGCATGGGATCTGAGTTCCCACCTGCTCACCTCCATAGTCACACAATAAGCAAATGTGTGTATTTACAGGCATTCTGGAGAAGTTAAGGAAGGCATACTGAGATACTTAACTGTAAGTTTCCTTATTACTCAGCAGAATGGGGCTCTTAAGGAAGATTAAGTAGTTTATAGAAAAATAAGAAAGTCACATTTTTTTTTGAATGAATGAGTATATTGTGTGTAAATGATCAACCCTTCTATATATGGTTTATGAAAACCCCCCCCCCCCCGTAGGGTTTTGGATGAAATGATTCTATTTTAATGTGGAATGACAAGGATTCTGTGCTGGTTGGTGACTTCTGAATCATGCCATACTCTCTGCTAGTACTAAAATATTCTCTTACTGAAGAAGAAATGAGATACTTTCTCACCTGTCCTTGATTCAAAACCATGGCAATCCTGGTACATCCCCAGAAAATGGGATGTGGCTTTTATAAGAGGTCTGGGGAAGTTTTGAATCTGTGAACTGGTTTGTTTCAGAACAACTTGATTTGTAGTATTCCACCCTGAAACTGAAAGGGAAGGTGAAAGATAAAGAAGAAAGCGATATTGTGTGTAGGTAGAACTTGGAATTTAAGTAAGAGAAACTTACCTTCCTGCTCTGTGTCTCCCTTTATCCTCACACCACTACCACACCCACAACACTTCTGATACCAGATGTGCGAGGGTCTTCCTGCACCAGGAAATTCTGTGACACCAGCTGGGTGTCCTACAATTCAAATCAATTCTGACACTATCTACCTGGAGACAGCATCAGATCCCACAGGTTAATGGCTCGGTCCCACAAGACAGCCTCCTGACCCAAGTCCAGGTTGTCACCTGCGCCCCTGACCAACAAGCTGTAGGTCAGAGGTTCCCACCATCCCCTCTTCAGGTTTGATTAATTTGCTAGAGTGGCTCACAGAACTCAGGAAAACACTTTCCTTACTGTTTACTGGTTTATTATAAAAGGATATGATAAAGGAAACAGGTGAACATTTAGACAGAAGATATATGTAGAGCAAGGTACAGGGAGCTTCCATGGACCTTCCATGCTCTCTCTGGGCATGCTACTCTCCCAGTAGCATGTCTGGCAATCCAGAAGCTCTCTGAACCCCCATACTTTCTTTAACATAAATATATTATTTGTTTCAGGGTACAGGTCTGTGATTCATCAGTCTTACACAATTCACAGCACTCACCATAGCACATACCCTCCCCAATGTCCATCACCCAGCCACCCTCTCCCCTCCAGCAACCCTCGGTTTGTTTCCTGAGATTAAGAGTCTCTTATGGTTTGTCTCCCTCTCTGGTTTCATCTTGTTTCATTTTTCCCTCCCTTCCCCTAAGATCCTCTGTCTTGTTTCTCAAATTCCTCGTATCAGTTAGATCATATGATAATTGTCTTTCTCCGATTGACTTATTTCGCTTAGCATAATACCCTCTAGTTCCATCCACGTCATTGCAAATGGCAAGATTTTGGGGTTTTTTTTGATGGCTGCATAGTATTCCATTGTATGTATGTATGTATGTATATGTATATACATATATATATATATATACGTGTATATATATATATACACGTATATATATATATATATATATATATATATATCCCACATCTTCTTTATCCATTCATCTGTTGATGGACATCTAGGCTGTTTCCATAGTTTGGCTATTGTGGACATGGCTGCTATAAACATTCGGGTGCAAATGCCCCTTCAGATCACTACATTTTGAACCCCCATACTTTTGAGATTTTTATGGAAGCCTCACCATCCAGGCATGATCAATCATTAACTCCATTTCTAGTCATTCTCCCTTCTTCCAAGCTTGTAATCGTGGTTTGGTCTTTCTGGTGACCAGCCTGCAACTAAGAGTCACCTCATGGAACAAAGACACTGCTGTCACCCAGGAAATTCCAACGGATTTAGGAGCTCTGTGTCAGGAATGGGGGTCAAAGACCAAATATTGAAACAAAAGATGCTGCTACTGCTTTGATCACTTAAGGTATTGTAAGAGTTTTAGGTGTTCTTTGCCAGGAATCAGGGGCAGAGATCAATACATATTTTTTTTTTATTATCTCATACCCTGGACTCTGCTTTGTCTTCTCATTTCAGGACCTAGGCTGAAAGAACAGTCCCTACATGGGACATACCTGGAGAACCGGCCAAACCTTAAGATGAGTCTTATACCTTCTGCTCCAACATGATGAATGCCATATTTACTCACATTTCACTGGCCAAAGCACGTCACACACCCAGTGAGATAAGGACATGAAATCTTCCCATGGGAGGTACAGTAAATCACCTGACAATGGACAGGGAGGAGTGACCAGTGACTGAAAAAAATAATATTATCTAGCATGATAATAAACACTGATTATAAATAAAATGGAAAATATGGGAAAGAAGAAAATAAAAATTACCTGTAATCCCATTGTTAACACTCCGATGTATTTCCTTCCAAGCTATGTGTCTGTGTATTTGATTGTTTTGACAAATTTAGGATTACATAACATATACAAGTATACACCTGCTTTATAAGCTGCTGGTTGATATAGAATTATATAATGAACACTTTGCCTCATGAAAAATCATTCTTTTAAAATATCACTTTAATGGGGCGCCTGGGTGGCTCAGGGTCTTGGGATCAAGCCCCGTATCGGGCTCCCTGCTCAGCAGGGAGCCTGCTTCTCCTTCTCCCCCTGCTTGTGTTCCCTCTTTCACTGTCTCTCTCTCTCTCTCTGTGTCAAGTAAATAAATAAATAAAATCTTAAAAAAATATATCACTTTAATTACCGCACAATTTTTATATTAGTTTGGATAGACCAGGTTCTGTAGCAATAACAAAAAAACCTCAACTTTTTGCATGGCTTCAAGCCACAAAGGTTTATTTCTTTTCTTTTTTTTTTATTTTCAATTAGCCAACATATAGCACATCATTAGTTTTTGATGTAGTGTTCAACAATTCATTAGTTGTGCATAACACCCAGGGCTCATCACAACCACAAAGGTTTATTTCTTATTCAAGCCACATGTCCAGTGCAATTTGGCATGGCAGTTCTGCTTATCTGCTTATCTTGATCATTCTGGAATGATCATTCTAGAACCAAGATAGATCAGCTACCATCTCAAATGTATCTGGCTATTGTGTAAGAAGGAAAGGAGAAAATAGGAAAAGATGCATTGGTTGCTAAAGCTTCTGCCCCCAAAGTTTTCACATTTTATTAGCCAAATCAAGTCACATGGTGCGACATATTTTTTTTTTAATGAACACAATATTTTGCAGATCCTGCAATCAAGAGGTTGAGTTTATTTGTCTACCCCTTGACTCAGCTTGTCCATATGACTTACTTTGGCTAATGGGACAGTAGCAAATGTAATGTAAGTAGAGGCTTAAAACGTCCTTGTGCATTGAGGCTTGTTTCTCTTAATGCTTTTAGAACCATCCAAGATTGACGTAGAGGATGACAGATCACATGGAGAGAGAGGCCATGCTCTTCCAGCTGTTTCAGCTATCCCACATAGGTAAGTGAGGTAATTCTCAACCATCAGGCTCCATCCAGCCTAGACCAGAGGAACCATCCAGCCAATTCACAGAGTTTGAGAACTTTTTAAGCCACTAAATGGTGAGGCAATGTGTTATGCCGTAAGAGCTGACATACATATCTATATCTAATTTCATCTGGGAGAGAGCCACGATATTTTTTAAAAGTCTTATTGGCCACTCCAATATGAAATCTTATGGATGTGCCATCATCTATTTAACCATTTTCTTATTAGAATCACATTGTTACCTAATTCATTATATCATATTCATTATAACTAAAATTAACACTACCATAAACATCTTTGTGTATAAATTTTTACCCAAGTTTCTGATTATTTCATCATAACAGATTGGTGGAAGAATAATTACTGTCAAAACTTAAGCATCGGGGTGCCTGGGTGGCTCAGTGGGTTAAAGCCTCTGCCTTTGGCTCGGGTCATGATCTCAGGGTCCTGGGATCAAGCCCTGCATCGGGCTCTCTGCTCAGCAGGGAGCCTGCTTCCCCCTCTCTCTCTGCCTGCCTCTCTGCCTACTTGTGATCTCTCTCTGTCAAATAAATAAATAAAATCTTTAAAAAAAATGTAAGCCTCTTAGTAATGACCAAATTATGAGCCAAAAGGATGATATTAACTTATAAATCCAATGAAAGTACATAAGCATACCTATTTCTCTTCACTCTCATTCAGCATCTAAGTGTGAGCTTTTAAAAGCATCTTTGCTAATCTA
>CM052897.1:16550826-16620449 GCA_028534135.1 Potos flavus
TGGAGTTTTTTAATGTAGTTACTCCACCATAAAATTTCATATCTTCTTAAGATTCAACTTTAGCTAAAGACTCTGAAGAAACAATGCCTCCTTTGAAAGAACGGAAGAGCCCAGAAACTTCTAGGTTCAACCAGCCACTGTCTAAACTGACAACCTGCACTGCAGCCTGATAGATGATAAAGCTTCAAGGACTGGGAGATAATTCCATGTCAAGAATGTCTGCTTCTCGGGGCGCCTGGGTGGCTCAGTGGGTTAAGCCTCTGTCTTCGGCTCAGGTCATGATCTCAGGGTCCTAGGATCGAGCCCTGCATCGGGCTCTCTGCTCAGCGGGGAGCCTGCTTCCCCCTCTCTCTCTGCCTGCCTCTCTGCCTACTTGTGATCTCTCTCCTCTCTGTCAAATAAATAAAATCTTAAAAAAAAAAAAAAAATGTCTGCTTCTGAGAGCTAGCTCTGACTGCCCTCATCCCCATTAACAAAAACAGATGTGTGCTCATGAGCAAAGTAAACATTCAAGGTCAATATATGTTCCTCTCCGCCAATCTAGTTTGGCACTTCAATATGAGCAGATAGTCTATGAAGCAGAGTGGAACTTTTCTGTAACGTTGGTGTCAAGTGACGGGACGCACATCTGTGTGTTAGGTTAACTGTTATATTAAATATCTATGGAATAAAAAAAATATCTATGGAATAGGCTTTTTCCGTTCCATGGGGAATGATTTGAGCTATGATAAATCTACTGACATGGAATAGTTATTCTCTAATAACTGAGTTTGAACCCTGGTTCTATTGCTTACTATCTACGTAACCTTGTGCGAGTCATTTAACTTCAGTTTCTATCTCTAAAATGGAGGTTTTAATAGCATGTATCTCCTACCTTGTCAGCACTAAGCATAAAAAATGTGAGCTCATTCTAGGATTATTCCATGACACCAGAGGAAGTAGAATCCAAGAAGGTTGGATACCTAAACTTGTCTTCATTCATTCTTTCATCAAATATTACTGAGTACCTACAGTGTGATGATGAAAGACATAACTCAGTGCCATCACGGAGTTTATGGTTTCCTGGTTCATCCACCACCCTGGATGTGACCCTTCAATATCACTCAGCACCCTGAGCATGGTGTTTCTCAAAGTAATTTGAACATAAGAATTACCTGGCATTCTAAGACCTGATCCTGCTGAATATCCTAGGACGATTCTGACTTCCTTTTCCTCACTGGCAAAATAGGGAGCAAAGCAATCCCTACCACAATCTTTTTGTGCATTTCAAGAGAAAGAGCACATGGGAAAGGGCTTTGGAAACCATGAAGTTACTTTCCAGTGTGTGCCATCCAGGCTCTCTCTGGAGGTTCAGAGAAGCCGGCTGAGGACCACTCAGCCTGTGTTCTATCTCAGTGTCCTCTTACCCCACCTCCTCTCTCTGCACTCTCTGGAGACATGAATCCGAAGCCACCTGCCCCCATTTTAACCTAATGAGCTAATGGAGCTCAGGCTGAAACCAGCCTCAAGCCCTCCACCAAGGTGGACACCTGAATTACATTAAGGAGTGCCTATTACTAAGGCTTCAGAGGGCCATTCAGTGGCCATAACTGGTGGTTTTCAGGGGACAGCCCTGCCTTTCCTTCTCACCTGCTGAAATTGGAGATAAACCCAAAGATTAGAGTGGTGAACAGTAGGGAACTTAGTAAGAACTTAGTAAGTTCTCCTCACCCACCCCCTGTCCACCTCTCTAGCTTTATCTCCCCCTCCTCCTTCTCCTCCTCCATACATCCATCTAACCTTTGACTACCTCTTCCCTTTTTTCAGTAATGAAATCTTCCAGTTTTTAACTGGCCACAAAGCCATCTAGAATAATGACTGTGTTTTCCAGTCCCCTTGCTACTGTGATCAATGGAAAGTAAGCAGAAATGTCAAATGGCCTTAACTGGGAACAGTCCTCCATAAATAACTGGCATGTGTTTTGTCCCTTTTCTATCTTATCCTGTCCTCCATCCTGCTGCTTGGAATGTAACTGTAGTGGCTACAGCTTTAGCATCTATTTTGGATGTTGGGAACAAGACTACCCATCAGGAGAACCGGAAGAGAGAAGGAGCCTGGAGCCCTGAGCGCTGTGTGGAGCCAAGCCCGTAATTTGGTCTTGAATTAGCAACCTCTAGACTCGTACATAAGAAAAAAACAAACTTCTATCTATTTTAAGCCACTGTTATATTGGGTTTCTGCTACTCACATCCAGAATGAGCCCTAACTGACAAAGTGCTCAGAGCTGGATTCTGGAATTGGACTGCCTAGGTTCTATCACTTATGAGCTCATAGACACAGGTAATTTGTTTCACTTTCTTGCCCCAGCTGTAAAATGAGAATGTTAAAAATAGCATCGACCTTTCTAGGTAAGAATGAGCTAATACACATGAGGATTGAAATATGTAAAGCCTGGCACGTAGTAAGCATCTAGAATAAAGGTATGCCCCAAAGTAGCAAGATTGAAGGTTATTCTTCTCTTGAATCAGGAATAGGCTTTTTTAGTGCTGCAGCAATGGCAATAGTGCTAATAGTAATAATATCTTTAAAATGTTTATAGAACACTTTGCAGGAATCTTTTCAACATCTCTATGAGTTACGTATTATTACTTGCATTCCACAGAGAAGAAAATGAAAGTTTAGAGAAGTTTACTAACATGCAAAGATCACATAGCTACTAAGGGGCTGTGACAGGGTTCACATCCAGGTCTCTAACCTCCAGATTCCCTTCATTTTCCACAAAGCTTAAGTGCAAGTCATTGTACTGCTACTCATTCCTATCATGCTCTGAACACGTGATTTTTGCGAAGGGACTCCCAGGCTAAAGTTTTCGATTTGTAAAGAATCAAAACAAATGTGCAAATTCCCTGTGTAAGAAGCTTCGTTTTCTGGTCCCTGACAGCCAACACAAAAAATGTTAGCCCTAGAGCATACTCTGAAAAAAGGGATCCGATCAGGGCTCAGCTCAACAATGGGAGTAGAGGAAAAGCCTTGATCCACCTTGATTGCAGTCTGGTTAATGGAGCCTGATTCTGAGTGATATTTCAGTCTCACCCTAAAAGGGGCCAAAGAAGAGTGGAGCATCTGGGGCAGGGGTGAGGATCCATGAAGTGCATGTGTTTTGAATTCTTTGAACAGAAGCAATTTGGAAGCAGGACTGGAAGCTGCTGCTAACTGGAACATTGTAGCCATTTTCCATGTTCCCTGAGGGCAAGGCCAGTAGCTCTCATCTCTTTAGTTAGAGGCTAGGAAGAATTTGCTCACTCTAATGATTGTGAAAGGCAGACACAAATGCGGCTGCAGAATATTATCTGTGCAGATTTGAAAAAGGTATAGGAAAAAAAATCTTTCACACATAGAGGATATGGACCGAGCCTCACCCTAGTAGAAAACAGGAGTTGAGCGCGAACAGTAAAGGTGTAACGGTTCTGAGCAGTGAACACAGACCTGAGTTCAAATCCTGACTTATAGGCTCAGCGATTTGGGCCCACCTCCTCAACCACTTGGATCCTCTTCCTCCCCTCTCTATAAAAAGAGGATCACACCTCTGAGAGTGACTGTGAGGTTGAAAAAAAATATGTCCAACAATATAGGAGTTGTTCAATAAATATTCATTTCATCCTTTTCTCATGAATCCTTTCCTCTTCTGGACTTTATGATTCAGTACTTCCTGGAATTCTCAAGCACTAGAAAATTTCCAAAGAGCTTAAATTGCTAAATTAGCTTCTGAGCTCTTACCAGCATCTTTCTGAGAGAGGTGAGTGGTAGAGATGGATCAGAAATCAGACAGACTGGGCTTTGCTTGCTGGCCCAGCAGCACCCTCTCACATGCTGTTCCCCCCCACCCCCAGTTCTCATGGGGCAAGAATGGGATTGTCACAAACAAGACACTCCACCAAGATGCTCCACACAGCATATAGAATCAGTGTGGCATGTTGCTATTGCTTGCGCACCTTGATGCCTGCAGAGAAGAGGGCCTGAAGTCTCCTAAAGTGTTGGGACCGGGGTCCAACAAGAGGCGTTGGGAAGAGCAGGCATCCGCTGGCTGGTACACGTCACTGCCTTGCCTGGAGCATCAGGTGCCTCAAGTACACAAGGTAAGGATGAGATGAGGTGAATGCTGAAGACTCTAAGCTCAACATTCCTCTGAGCCAGGATATAGAGAATTTCTATAGGTGAAAAGTGATTTCTCGGTCCTCTGTTCCTTTCTGTAGGCTATACTCCCGAATCCACCGTGTTTATACTTTCTCTTGAAGAAAACATTTTTTAGGTCCATGTAAAGTTTCTTTCCTACGTGGGGGGCTCCTCGTAGGGGCAGCATGGGGGAAAGCGGGGAGTAAACAATGAGGGAGGAGGTAGGAAACGTGACAATATCATCTTAGAACAGGTCACTCCAATCTCTTGTGTTTGCCTGGGTTAGGGGGCCCTGCCTGCCTTGTACTACTTCACAAGAAAATGGCAAAAATGAGTGGGAAAAAGTTATGTATCTCCATTTTGCCCCCAAGCTTCCTACAGTCTGCCGCATCATTAAAAAGTCTTACTGTGTAAGCCTTACATCCAAAGTTTAGAGAGAAAATATAAATTAAAAAGAATTTACATCCTAACAAAGTTTATTCTTTTCTTCACCTATATAATTTATTTTAAAATGAGAGAGTTGATAAAAGAAAGGATTTTATGAGGCTCTATGTTTAGTCCAATAACTTCCACTGTCAAGTGTAACTGTCCTCAAAATGAACACAACCAATGACAAGCAGTTGAAAAGAGTTGCCTTGTATGATTTCTCTCTCTAAAGGTAAAGGGCACACATATAGTCTTATCTATCCTGATTCAATCCCAATATTTCCTCCAAAGGGGAGAGAGAGAGACAGAGACACAGAAAGAAAGACCCAAAAGGGAGAGGAATTAGCTCTCAGTAGCTTTCCATTCAGCTGGAAAAAGAATTGGGGCTGGTTGCTACAACTTCAGTTGACCCTTTCTTGTGCATGTGTGGAAAGGCGGCCGTTATGCAATCCACTAGTGCCCCCTATTGTCCGCTTCAGGAAAATCACAGGGCAGCATGAACTGTTAAACCTGGATAGGTCATCTTAACAGCCTTTTAATTTTTCTGACAAAGAAATCTCAAAAACTTGAAGCTGCGATTCCACCTTTAATTCACTGAGGGCAGTTTATAGTCAAGTGACATTATTTTTACAGATGTATAGAATGTTAGGAAGGATCTTTAGAAAATATTTAGCCAATTGTTTTTTTTACCTAAGTGCAAGTATTAGCTCTGCGATTTTAGCAGCTATTGTGTGAAACCAAAGGAAGCCAGGAAATGCCGAGTTAAATAAACATTAAGTAAACATTAAATAAGCAGGTTCCTTCTGCTGGCCTACTCAGATCCTTTAATATGGGTTCCAAGGGGAAATGCAATTTCCCATTAGCACTTGACAGAACAACTACTTTTTATACAAATTTCTCGTAGGGCCAATATTCCAGGAAACACACTTGGGTAGTGATAAACGAGTCTAGAAATTTGGAAACAGAGTCCCAGGGAGGTGCCAGTGACTGCCCATGAGGATCCATTGCGAGGCTCTCAAGCTCCCAGAGCTGCTTCTTCACCAGAGAGCCTCTCTCCTTAGAGCTGATCTTTAGCATTTCTGTCTGCATAAAGCGTGCGTATTTGCGGAATGGGGAATGGCACTGCCTTGAGCTAAGGGTACTGGGAAAGTGAAGTAGGCTCCTTTCAAGTGTGTTCCAACTCTTTGTAGAGAATTTGCTTTTGATATTTTCAATTCAATTTCTCTATATCTCTTGTTAAGAACTTTATTGTTATTTAAAAACCCTATATTCAAAGAACCCCTATATTCAACAAATACTTATGAGCACAGCTTTGTGCTAGTTGGACAATAGAAAGAAGGGCAACATAACACACCACGTTGGTTAAGAGCAAAGGTTTAGACGTCAAGTTCTGGGTCTGCCATATTCTGGCTGTGTATATTTGGACAAGTTACTTATTATTTTTAAGACTCAAGATATGAGTCTTAATTCAAGATATGGAAACAATCTAAGTGTCCATCAACAGATGAATGGACTAAGAAACCGTTATATATGTGTGTGTGTGTATTCATTTATATATATATATATAAATATATATATTGTCCAGTCTTTCAAAAGAAGATGTTGACATTTACAACAACATGGATGAACCCAGATGAAATTATGCTAACTGAAATAAGCCACACATAGAAAGAAAAAACTGAATTATGTCATTTATAAAAATACTGAATGCATAGAAGCAAAGAGTAAAATGGTGGTTACCAGGGACAGGAGGTGGAAGAAATGGGGAGATGTTGGTCAAATGGTACAAATTTGCAGTTATATAAGATGAATAAATATAGAGACCTAATGTACAGCATGGTGACTATGTTTAATAATGCTGTAATGAATACTCTAGAAATTTGCTAAGAGAATAGATTTCAGGTGCTCTCATCGCAGCAATAACAAAAACCGGTAACTATGTGGATAGAAGATATGTTAATTAGCTTGAAGGCAGTAATCATTTCACTATATATGTGTATCAAATAATCATGTTATATACTGTAAATATATATAATTTTTAGTTAAAAATCAATTTAATAAACACATATAAGACTTAGACTCCCCATCTATAAAACACAGATTATACTAATACCTTCACAGGATTGTGTTGAAGATTAAAATGGCTAGCACAGTGCCAGCACATATAAGTATTCAAGGAATATTTGCTATTATTGTTGTCGCTGTTTCGAATGCGGATATTGTTGTTGTTATCCCTGTGCCCAAGGACTTAATAGCTCAGTTGAAGAAAGGAAACAGCACATCCAAAAGCTTCAAATAGCAATATAAGGGAATGGATCAGAGACAGCAACTAGGTTTCATGCCACTTGCCAACCCCAGGGCCTTTACTGGCTGCCTCAGATTCTGTGTTGAGAAGAATTCTGAAGTTCTCGCCAGCCTTGAAGGGAAGGAGCACCAATGTCAATTAGTGATATTTTCCATGGGAAAGGGAGTGTGGCTAGGAGGCTATCCTTACCATTCTTAGAGTGTATGATCGAATGCCATGTGTGGCAGGTTAGATAGAATAGTCACTTCTGGAGATAGGATAGCTAGACTTGGGGGATGAGTTTGATATGAATGGAAGGAGATGAAGTAAGGCAGGCAGAGGTAACTGGCATCAGAAGTTTTCTGAGAAAATGTGCTAAGGATGAAACACACATAGCCATTTGGGTGACAGTAAGTAGACCAGCCTGTCTAAAGAAACGTTTGATGCTACAGATTAACTCTACAAATATGGTAACCAGAGATACTGAGCCAGTGACCCGACATCAAATAAGCTGTCCCATTGTTCCCATAAGTTTCCCTCAGACACACTGAGACATGTGCCTAAATTTGAAGTTCAGAAAATGTGGACACCAGTAAATCTCTCCTACCATCTTGTCTCATGGACCTATTCAAAGACTCCTTCCCTTTGCTCATGAGGACCATCCTTTTGTGTTCAGTTCATTGTGGCTGTTCAAAACCCCTCACTCTATGTGCACTTTACAAAGTCGTTACACATGTCTTCCATCATGCACAGCTGGCATTACAGCCCCAAGCATCTGAGATTCTCAACCAATGCACACACAGATTAAAAAGTCATTGAAAATGAAAAATCAAGAATCGACTTACCAGAAACTGTAGCTGCCGTGTATACTAGGTGCCCTCTCTATACTCAGAACTACGCTACCCCTGGGGGCAGTGGCAGGAGGGCGGGGATCGAAGAGATATTGATCAAAACCACAAATAAGAATGGGAAGTTTTGAAAAATTCCTGTTTGTAAAACTTCATCATTTGGCATAGTGTGATTTTATTCATCCGTTCTTTTTTATGGAGTGTCTACCACTAAGCAGGGACTTCTGTATTAGTTAGGACTTATGTGGTTACAAGTGACAGGGAGACGTAACTCAAACTCACTTAAGCAAAGGAGAGGGTTGTTATAAGGGAGAATGTGTTGTCGGCGAAATCCAAAGACAGGAATGTGCCTGGGGCATGGGAACAACTGAAAGCAGCAGCTCAAAAAGATCAGGGTTCTTTTTTATTCTTCTTGTCTCTGTGCTTCCATTCACTCGCTTCATTAGTTTCATTCTTCATTCTAGCTGGTGATCAGCTTTCTTCAAGTAATGAAGAACATGGGGGCCAATAGCTTCCTAACTTAACAGTACATTTAATAGCTTTGGTCACTAGGGGGAAAAAAACCTATCATAACATTCTTTCTGGTTCCAAGTTGAAAAATCCCAGGGAAGGAATCGCTGAAACAGTTGCAGTCAGATAAACTCCAGAGAGTCATGAAACAACATGGCAAATCCTATGGGAACCACAAAGATGGGGATAAGGGAGAGGAAGCTTCTGGAAGAAGGGAGGTGGGGTGAAATGCTGGGCAAACAAAACAAGAAATGCCTGTGACAGCTCACCTTATTTATTTTTTCATGCCAACTCCACTTAGCTATCAATCAATTCCATTCATTCAATAAGCACCTGTTTACTCATTTACTGAGTGTCTGCTACATGCTCGATACTGTGCTAGATTTTAGGGATGAAAAGGTGACCATGATGCCTCTTAGAATGCTAGGCATACAGAGATACAAAGAAACATAAAATATACTTGGTTTAGGACCTCTAGGAACTTACTATATAACCAGGGAGAGAAGACTGTGTATTTGGAGAATAACCAAATGCCAAGCTGTGTGCTACGGATGATGAGGCTAAAAGAAGGTAAGTGGGGTCAGTGAGGCCTGGAACATTCAGGGGAAAGAGCTTGGAGAGGGTGACACTTCGGCAGGGTCTTTAAAGGGTGAGGAAGTTTTTGTTTATGACCACATGTGTTTCAAGTGCAGGATTTTCACAACATCACGCTAAGTGAAGCCCTCTGCTCATGGCTCTCTGCATCTGGAGGCCTTCTGGAATGCAGCCGTCAGCCAGTGGCCCTGTTCCTCTCTCAGAGACAGGACTACCACCCACAGCTCTTCTGATAGCCTTGTTTTTTATTGCCATGGCTCATTGGATCAAAGCCTCTGAGTTTGATGCAAGTTCAGAATAATTCAAGGATTAACTCATCTCTCTGTGCTTGGGGAGCTACACAAGCAACATCTGGTACAGCCTGCAGAGGGATTCTTCACCCAAGGAGTTTCAAATTTCAACATGTGAGCCTTCCTGCTGAATAACATCATCGACGGGAAACAGCACTCAGAGACCTCGTCTTGTAACAAGAGCTCTGTGTAACACCCCGCGGTCATGTTTTGCACACAATTATAATAAATGGTGCAAATTGTAACAGGTTCTTTATCATCTTGTTTCTTGCCAAAGGGACTGACTGAATTCCACATTGATGGGGTTGAAATTCCCTTGTGGGTTTCCTCTGGGACCATTCCATAGCCCATCCTAGCACCATTAATAACACCCTTCCTGTGCACGGACAAGACCATAGGCTCACATTTTAATGTTTTCACAGGGAATCTCTTGGTCATTCCTTTTGTCAAACCCCATCTGTCACCTCCCTGTCTTCCCAGGCCCCCTGGAAAGTTCTTGGTAAATCCTGATTTACCTTACCTCTTGGTAAATCCTGATTTGGTAAATCCCGGGTTGTGCCCTCTGTGTCCCATGGGTTAGTCCCACTGCTCCTGGAGTTCTCTTCAATATTTTACCATGTTCTTAAAGGTGAAACACTAGAATAACTAAGAGTTGGGTGTTTTGTGCCAAGGATGTGTTATTACAGAGGCTCTATTATCATTACCCATGACTCACCAGAAAGAAAAATGAGGCTCAGATTTCGAGTGAATTGCCCAAGTACAAGGTATGAACCCATATCTGTCTCATTTCAAAGACAGTTCTTTTTAAGTGATAAGTATAGGGACCCAAGCATATGGTGATGGGAGTCTCACATGGGAATCCCTACTTCTAAGTTGGGGAAGGAGAAGGAAAGAAGAAAACACGAGTATGCCTTGGAATTTAAAGGAGGAGAATTTTGAGACATGAATTGTGAATTGTGTCTAAAGCCAGAATGGGTTGGTGAATTGAATAGTGAGACCATTGGCATGAAACAGGTTATTGGCAAATGTTTTCAAGAGAAACGTCAGGGGCGCCTGGGTGGCTCAGTGGGTTAAAGCCTCTGCCTTTGGCTCAGGTCATGATCTCAGGGTCCTGGGATCGAGCCCCACATTGAGCCCTGCATCGGGCTCTCTGCTCAGCAGGGAGCCTTGCTTCCCCCTCTCCCTGCCTGCCTCTCTGCCTACTTATGATCTCTCTCTCTCTCTGTCAAATAAATAAATAAAATCTTTAAAAAAGAAAAGAAAAGAAAAACGTCAGTAGAGTAATGGACCTGGAAGAGGTTAGCTAGTGGGTGGAATGATACAGACTACAAACAAAAGGAAAGAGCCAGTAGACAGATGATGGTATAAAGTGCAGGGCTGGTCTGTATCTACTAAACTTGAAACTCTGAGGGTGGAGCCCAGGAATCAGTTTAACAAACGCTCCAGGTGATCCTGATACACACTCAAGTTTGTGACCCACTGCTATTTCAGAGTTTCTCAGCCTTGGCTGCACATTGGAACCACCTGGAATAATGATGCTTCTGCCCCATTTCCAGGCAATGGAGGTCTGATAACACTCTCCAGGTGATTCTAATGTCCAGCCAGAATTGGAAACCACTGCCACCATCAAAGAGAGAGGAAAGGAGTAATTCTAGCTGCAATGCAGAGTTCTGGCTATCCCTGGCATTGTACTAAGAATGTGCTTTTCAAGCTTGAATGGGCATAAAGATAATCCAAACAAGCTCCCAGTGTTTTACGGGCATTGCTCTAATGAATCCTCATGACAAGTCTATGAGGCAGGTACCATCATTCGTCCCATCTTATAAATGAAGACATTGAGTTCCCAAGAAGTTACCTGATTGGCCTGGAATGTCATGGCAAGAATATGGCAAAGCTGGAACTTGAAAATTAAGTCTTCTTTGACTCTAAAGTACTCACTTTTTAAAAATTGTGGTAAAATATACATGATACAAAAATTGCCACTTTCGCCATTTGTAAGTGTGCAATTCAGTGGCATTAAGTATATTCACAGTGTTGTACCACTTATCACCACTATCCACTTCCAGAACTTTTTTACCATTTCAAATAGAAACTCTGTACCCATTAAATAGTAACTCCCCATTCTCCTCTCCTTCCAGCTTTCTAGTAACCTCTAGTCTGCTGTCTCTGTGACTCAAAGTGTTTCTTCTAAATTACTATGTTTCTAGACAGGCTCAAGGAAGAAATGGAGGTGGTGAAATTGATCATTTTTTCTTTCCTTGAGTAAGGGTATCTCTGAGTTAGCTGAGGATCCCACCTGCGACCTGTGTTCCCATAATTCTGAACAACTTATAATTCCCACCAAACAGCATATTCTCTCTTGCCTCTGTGCCACAGCACAGGAGAATCTCTCGGCTGCGTGCCTTTTCCCACCTTGCCTTCATTTAGCAAACTGTCTCCTGCTCCAAGTTCCCCTCCAGGCATGCCTGTCCCTGGGAATCTAACCCAGGTGCTTCAACTGGTCCCGCAGACTAGGCTTTGCAAACTGGTGTGCATTCCAATCACTTTGGCATTTTGTAAAAATGCAGATTTGGATTTAGTGGGTTTGGGACAGGGCCCTAAGAGTCTGCATTTCTGTCACGCTTCTGGGTGATGCTCATGCTACTGGTCCCCAAACTGCACTTAGAGTAATGAGATCAGAGAGTGCAGTGCTTTACCACAGCACATTTTACTGTAGTATTCCCTTGGTTGTTTCACCACTCCACTGTAAATACCTTGAGGACAGAAACCCATTTTATTTATTGTTATATTCCAGAGGCTAGCATTGTGCCAACCCAGAGTAACTCTCAATAAATGTTGACAAATGAATAAATAAATGAGTTCACAGGCTGGAAAAATAAAAAGGAACAAGATCTATAAAGAGCCTCATAGGCCATACTAAGGAATTTGAAATTTATCCTGAACTTATGGGGAGTCACTGAAGGATTTTAAGAGGGTGATGTATCAAATGCGTATGTGCAATGTGTTATAAACAATCAAGACTGAAATCAAGGAAATGTGAGCTACTGCACTAGTCTAAGCAAATGATTATGAAGGCCTGCACTAAGGTAGCGATGGTGGAAACGGAGAGAAGGAAGAGGATTCAAGACCACAGAAATGGGCTGACCACACACTCCCATTTGCTTCAGACAGATCCAGTTTACTCTAAGTACAATTGCCAATAGTATTCCTTTTGTTTCCCAAAATACCCTGGTTTGGGTGAACTATCTGTTCACTCTGTACATAGGAGATAAAGTTAATAGAACATGAGTGGGGTGGGGAGCAGAGTGAGCAGCCCAGGATATGGTTCACAAATTTCTGCCCTTAGTGACCGAGTGGATGTTATCACCATTTATCACACTGGGCAATCCAGGAGGAGAAGCAGTGGGATAAATTTCTCCTTAAAATAAAAATGGTTAGGTCATATAGTGAGTCACTGAAAAGTGTTAATAAATTGCAGTAATAGCATGACAAAAATTACAAAGGAGACACACAAATGGCTGAAATTTGGGGGATACTGATCAAAGGTATCACCAAATTGAGAACATCCTTCCTTTCTGAAGCTCTGAATTGTTAGTCTCAGAACAATTTAATAGGAAATCTGTCCCAATCTTCCATTCAAACCAACTGCAGATGGGAAGTCAAAATGGTCAATTAATTCTGGGTTTTGTTTCTCCCCATTTTCTTCCCTTCAAGTCATAGCTGTGTCTGCTCCCAACAACCAATGGATCTTTAGGATTTGCTGGATCACTTTTGACCATGGTCATTTAGACAGTCAAAACAATGATATACCATGCAAGACCTAACTAACTGAGTGAGAATACATTCCCTGGTTTGGCCTGAGCCAAAGGTCGGTGAACACGAAAATGTTCTACCTCGTTTTATATGCCACATGACCCAACATCCTTACTAACCTCTATTCACACTTGCCAACCCCTCAGCTATTTTTTCCCTCTCCCCCAACATGTCAACAACTAGTTAATTATTTAATAAACCTCAGAACATACCTTTGCTGCTTCTCTTGGCCAGAGAACTCTGGAATTTTCCTAGTTTCAATTTCAAGGTGGCTCTTACTTGGGTTCCAAGTGCAGTCGAGTGGAAGAATAAATTCACCCACTAGAGCCTTTTGAGGGAACTTTCAAACAAAACTGTGGCTTTTCAAGTATTAAGAGGAAATGACAGACTGAACTAAGCTCAATATTCATTCTCATATGCGTGTTAAAGGTTATGTTAGCAGCTGTCAAATCACTGGCCAGCTCTAAATACATCACTCTTCACCTTAAATCAGATGTCTTGGGTGGTACCTGAAACTTGCTACTCTGGGCTGACCCTGAGCAAAAGGATCGTTCAAGGAGGTGAAATTTGTCTTCCAGGCATTCCTATCACTGGTGCTAATATGAGCCTGATGGGCAAGAGACATGGAACCCAGGACCCCAAGTCCTGAGACCGTTACTGCTTCCTGCTACCATTAGAGACTCAGAGAACTCTATCGCATGCTGGAATCTGACGCCAAACCCAGTGAATTCTCCCTGGCGTTTTCCCAGCCTGGGAGCAGCCTCTGGACCCCACCATGAATTCCCCCTTAGGAAGTAGAGAGCAGATATTTCCAAACAGAAGACAACCCTAAGTCTGCCTTACTGCACCAACCAGAAGCAAAAGATAAAGAGTTGCAAATCCTAAGAAAACACACCTCACAGCCACTAGAACCTTAATCACACTGAAAGCCCCTCCTTAAGCTCCACTCTCCAAAGGAATCCTTGGCCATATCTGTGGTCCTCCCCAGGAATCATGAATGGATACAGAAGAGTTCACTGCATCAAGGACTAATTATGTACTAGACAGGGGCTAACTGAACATAATTAAAAAAAAAAAAAAAAGGAAGAAGAAGAGGAGCTCATTTCACACTCCCACCAAAAATTGGGGGTGGCATACAAGTTCCCCTCTATTATGTTTCTACTTCTGATTCCCATGACCTACCCCCTCCCTCCCAAATCTTAAACGCAGAGTTCAACTGGGATCTGCCCTTTCGAAGCAACACAGACATTTCACACATTCTTCTAAACCTGCCAGTTTAGGGACTTGACTCCTTAGGCATTGTATTATATGACTGGAAAAGCTGACAAATTCATTCATAATCGCATGATAATGGCTGATAATCACATCATCCTGATGGAAAAGGTTGACTGCAGGAGGCACAGCCCTGGGGTGGGTCCTAATACCATCATCACTTGTTACCTGGTGACAACCTGACTGATAATTTCCTCAGTGGTAAATTGGGGCTAACTGTGGTGAAATTCCCTTCTCTCAGTACCTTCTATATGGTTAGATGCTCAACCATTGCTAACAGAATCTGAGTGATAATGCAAGCAGATAGAGAAATGCCCTTGGTGGTTAAGCAAAAGTCCCTGGTACCTGGTTACTACTGAAAACAATTATGCTGCCTCTCTGTAGGTAATTCCAAATAAGATTTTCTCTTTCAAAATGACAAATGGACCTTTAGGACGGTGAAACCATTTCGTATGATACTACAATAGTAGACACATGCCATTATACATTCGTCCAAACTCATTTAATACACACCATGCCCCCAAGAGTGAACCCTAATATAATCCATGGACTACAGGTGATAATGATGTATTAGTATGGGCCCATCAATTGGAACAAAAACCTCACTCTGGGTGGGGGGCAGGGAGTGGGGGACGCTGTGCTTGTTGAAGGGAGCTCTGTACTTGCTGCTCGATTTTTCTGTGAACCTAAACTGCTCTAGAAAGTAAAGTTTATAAATTTTAAAAATGCCATAATAGGTAATTTAAGCAAAATTAAAACCTTTTATTTCTAAATAAGTGTTTTCAAGTTTCTCAAAGCAGGAGTTTTCTACCTCCCCCCCGCCCCATGGCTCATGGATTGCTGGTGTCCCCCACTCACTGGGTCATTCCACAGTGCCCACCAAGCTACAAGGTCAGGAAGGGCCAAAGGATCTGTGAATTCCCCCTCGTGTTCTGTCAGGGGCCAGTTGGCCAGAAAGGGGCAAGAAGATATTGAGATTGATGATTGAAGTCTATAAAAGCAAAATGTTCTCAGAAGAAAGCGTAAGTGAAGCAGTAGCCCTTCCAAGAGACACCAAAAAGAGAAAGTGGCTAGGAAAGGAACAAGATTAGAAGAGACAGTGACAAAAGCACAAGATCACAATGAAAAACCCAAGTGAGATGGAGACACTTTTGACCATTAAAAGGAGAAGAGACACGGAGCCAGAGGGGAGGAGAGAGAAGACAGTGGAGTTCTGCTGTCCACAGAGAGGGGAGCTAAGAGCCTTGCCCTTCCTGCCCTCGGTGCTTAAGTAAAAAGGGGGGAAAAAGAGGCGTCTGGGTGGCTCAGTCATTAAGCATCTAACTTCGGCTCAGGTCATGATCCTGGGGTCCTGGGATCGACTCCTCCATTGGGCTCCCTGGTCAGTGGGGCGTCTGCTTCTACCTCTACCTTTCCCCCCTGCTCGTGATCTTTCTCTGTCACTCTCTCTTCCTCTCGAATAAATAAAAGCTTCTTTAAAAGGTGGGGGGACAAAGAAGGAGAGTGTTCATAGAACAGTGACACAGGCAGCCTGCCTCTGTCCCACACCATCTACCAGAGAATGCACATCTGTGCCTATCGATGAATGAATGACTCACCAAGAAATGGTGAATTTATTTTTTCAATTTATTTTTTTAAAGATTTTATTTATTTGTCAGAGAGAGGGGGAGAGAGAGAGAGAGAGAGCACAAGCAGGGGGAGCAGCGGGGAGAGGTTCTTCCGGCAAGGTTCTGAAGGCAAGATGACAGTATTTGTCAAATTTCAGGTGCAGTTTCCGTCCGTCCCAGCATTCCTGCTTATAAGAATTTCTCCCACAGATTTCCTTGCATGTGTGTGAAATGATGGATAGACAAGGTCATTCACATGCAATTGCAGCAGTTTGGAAATCACACACTTGTTCATCAGATAGGGGACTTGTTAAATAAACAATGGCACAGCGCACAATGGAATACTATACAGATATAACAGAACAAACTAAAAAAATGAGGATGCTCTCTATATTTTGATAAGGAGGCATCTTCAAGACATGTTGCTTAGTCAAAGGAAGGCTCAAAGATGTCAGTGCAGTATGTGACATTTGCGGTAGAAGTTAAAAGGAAAATATTTTTAAATGTGTTTCTGCTTGTATTTTCATAAAAAGTGGGTATCTGCAAAAAGAGACGTGTATTGAGTAAATGTGGATAAAGAACACAAAGGCTTTCCACAGAGTTCTTTTTGTATTGTTTTGATTTTTGAATCCCGTGAATACTCTTACTGATTCAAAAATTTTAAAATAAGAACCAATGATTCAGAAAATAAGGGCTGTGAGCAGAAGCAGCTGAATCCCTGCTTATCTAGCAATTACCTTTCCACCCCAGTGTGGTGAGGCGGATGACAGCAGTTACTGGAGTTGCCTATCAGGGGAACTCTTGGGTGATCATATCAGTCGGGGCTCTGACGGATATGCATCAGAAATCCTCATCAAGTTTACGGAAGTTAAAAAGACACGCTGTCAACTCACGTAACTGAGGAGTCCAGAGGTGGAGTTGGGTTTGGGAACAGCGGGGCCCGGGGCACTGCTCTTTGCTGCTGACTGCCGAAGCTGGGGCTTACTAGGCATCTCCTGGCACCCCGGCTCAAACCATGAAACAGATGGTTGGTACCTCGTTTAGCATTTTCTAAGCATTGGTTTTGGAAGTCACAGCCACCCCCGCTATGAGTCTGGCATCCTGCTGCCCTTGGTTTTAGAAGATGAGTCTCCTGGGGGTGACCGAGGAGAGTCAGAAGCTTCTCCTCCAGGGCTTGAGGCTGTGGTTACTCTCTTACGCAACAGACAGGACGCAAATGCATGACATTCTGGCCTTGAGAATGCCAGGCATTCAGAGCCAGACCAAGAATATGTGTGTGGGGAGACGGCTGGGCTTACTGGCCTGCCAGAACCAGGGAGTGGGAGAGAACGGAATACCACTTATCTCCCTCCCACTCCTCCTTCCTCATTCCAGGGCCCAAACACCAGACCAGTGTGTCTCCAACTGAGTAAAAAATGGGAACATGGGACAATGCCACATGCAAGGGATGTTGGGAAACCCAAACACAACACAGTGTTGTAATTAAGTACAACACTGATGTACTTAATTTGGTTTATGAAATGCAATTTCTGTGGAATTCTCTGTTAGTGAGGAAAGAAAAGAAAAAGAAGAGAGAAAAGAATAGAAAAAAGAAAAGAAAAAGGAGGGAAGGAAGGGATGGAGGGAGGGAGGGAGGGAGGGAGGGAAGGGAGGAAGGAAGAAAAAACCCACTTGATTAGCAATCAGGAAAACACGAGTACCGGACTGGACTCCGCTGCCAGCCAGCAGCAGAACCTCTGGCACGTCCCCCAGCTTCTCTCTTCCTTTCCTCAGCTGAAACATGTTGATAAATAACTGCCTGGCCAACCACACAGGGGTTAAATCAAAACACAAGCTGGAAAAAGTGTAACTTGGAAGGTAACTGAAGGCATGTTTATTACCTGAATGGTTTACATTTACTTCTTTTAACCTGAAAAGGTTGTCAGCAAGTATCATTTGATTTACCCTGAAACAAGGTTACTTGCCTTTCCTGGAGGGCGGGGAAGGGGGTGGGGATTGGTTATCTACTGCTTTGTGTCTGTCCATTTCCCCTTCTTTTCTTCCGAGAAACAACTTTCCCCCACCACCAGCCCAGCATTTCGGACACTGCTGGCCCCTCCCTGGTCCAGAGGAGGACAAGGGACACAGGGTTGACTAATCAGAGCATCAGACCTCCCTGAGCAGGGATGGGCATGTGACCCAAGCCAGCCAATCAGAGACAATGAGCTTCAACTCACGGGCTTTTGTGCGAACTCTGGAGAGGTCCCCTCTTTCCACTGGACAGGTTGTCGCCCTCGGGCTTCTAGAAGCCATCTCACGCCCATCAGGGGAAAACCTGCCTGCGAAGGATGCCAACAGAGAGAAAAAGTAGAGCTAGGAGAAGAAGAGAATAAGTGAAGTTCTGGTACCACTTTTGGATCCAGCCATCCCTGAAGCCAGTGCCACCGCTGGACTTGAGTCAACAGATGCCTCTTTCTTCTTCAACACTTTAAGTTGGATTTCTGGTGCCTTCATCTCTAAGAGTCTAGACTGATGCAAACTTCTGACACTAATGTTTGAGTCTCTACAAACATGAACCATTGCACCACATGCAAAGCTACAAGAATGAAGAAAACAAGATTTACACTCTATCTTGATGGGCCCCAAGCGGAGCTAGAATTGTTTCCTGGATATATAGACTTCATAGTAGTACCTAGTCGACATGTTGTAATTGAACTGACACACAAATTACTAAAATAAAGAAATATTTCATTTTATTTTACTCTTTCAGCCATGAGGTCCAAGGAAATGCAAGCTCATGGAAATTAGAAATAATACCGAAATGTGGATAAGACCAGCTTTAGAGATTTCATGGAATCAGCAGAATGTGATTGTCTGGAGTGATTTTTTTTTGGCGTTCTCAGTTTGCCAAGCCAGGTGTACCATTTTGTCTAGCCCATCTAAGAATTTCGGTGGTAACTGTCCAGGTTGAGGAGAGTTGTCATAGAGTGGTGAAGCCCAAACAACTGAAATGTTCACAGTACACAAAGCAAAACAGTCAACATTACTGGGCGATACAGACTATTCATTTATCACTTAACTAGTAAACAGTGTACCAGTGTAAATCTCATCTTGCAGCACTACAAATATCCCTGGTCATGCCTTCCTTTCTTCACTGATTCGTTCATGCATTCAATGATATTGATTAAGCAAGTACTACGGATGGACCAGGAGGCACCCTGGTAAATGCCGGAGTTACAAAGTTAAAGATTAAGGCCCATCCTCTGCCCTCAAGGAGCTCCGAATCTCTCTCGCAGAGAGATAAGGAAATGGAGACTGACAATGCATCATGAGAAGCACAGGTAAGGAAAGTCTGTTCGAAGTGAGTCCCAAGCGTGGATTCATTCTCCTACAGGTTCCTTAGCGCAGCTAAGTCGCACTTCTCCCCCATCTTCAGAATAAGGAATGCTTGCCATAGTTTCAATCAGTCTTCATTTCTGGCGCTACTGTGGGGAGCCACAGCATTACGGGCTGTAACAGACTCAGACATGGGTATGGGGTTCTCACCGCGGAACACACAAGGGACACGGCTCGTCGTTGCAGAGCGGGCTGATGGCTTCACTCACTCGAGACAGTTACTGAGTGTGCTCCCCACTCTCAGATTCCCTCCCAGCCTGTCAGCTGGGCTGCTCTGCCCTCGGCACACGCCCTTAAGGTCTGGACCCACTTGGCCGGATGCAGATCTGTGGTCTGGAGGGTCTTCGAAGGAAGGCCTTCTCTTCAACTTTCAGATCTAAGCCTTAACATTTCAAGGCCCACTTCTCGCTCTGGAACCATTTGCTGTTCCTTTGTCATTTGTGCTTTGGGTGAGAAGGTGGAGTCTGTAGGTCTTGCTTAACAAAGGACCGACTCCCATCTCACACAGTGCACAAACGTCCAGCCGCCGGCATTGAAAGAAGAGCACAACCCGCACCCAGCACCCTCTCTTTCTCCTCTGTCTCAGACCTATGTTCTCTTCCACAGGTTTAGTGGCAAGAAATGAACAAGAGACGTGAGTCTCAGCTTCTGAGTCAGACTGTATGTACAGCACGTTAGGCCGGTAGCAATAAAGGGTGGTTTTACGAATGGTCTTTTTAATGCTTTTCACAGATTAGCTTTTGTGGAGGTTTAGTATTAACCAAAGGTCTCCTTCCCATAATCCTACCTTCCACAAATAGTCCCTGAGATACTTTCCCTCCTTGCTTTTCCAGCAAAGACAACAATCCGGAATCCGGTGAGGTTTTCCTTGTCAGGTGCTTGCCTCCATTATATGGTTGTTCTAAGACTTTTCTAATCTGTCTTGATGAATTCATCCCACCTGGAACTGGGCCCACTATGGAATGCCAGTTAGGTTAGCAGCAAGGGTAAATAAAGGCTGTGGCTCTGTGAGCAGGGAGGCCCGGGGATGGAATTTAAAAACTGAGGTCTTCTGTGTTCACGTAGAGTTAATGTGCATAGAGAGAGTAAGGCCGTTCGATAGAAGCATTTTGATTAGTTCACTTAAAAATCAGAGTATCCTTGTTAGTGTTCATTTGTCAACTAAATCTTTATGATTGTTATAAATCAAACTTTATAAATGCTTTATATCATGATATAAAATTAGACCATTCATCCTCTAAAAATAAAATTTAAAAATGAATATGCCCTGATTTTACTTGTTAGTGAATTCCTCATTTAGTGTATTCCCACAAATCACTTACACACAAAGAAAACACAAAACAGAATCTGTGCAAAAATAAGAGCTCTCCATTTTCTGTAACACCTTCTCTTTTCCGTAATGAATTTGTTCATGTAAAAAAAAGTGTCTACTTGGAAAATTATAAAAACATTGCTACAATGTCATAAATGCTCTACATTCTCTAGGAAAACATACCTTTGGAAATAGTACAACTATTGGGAATTCTTAAAGAAATTCAAGTTGTGGACGTGCCGCAGAAACATTCCACTCAGGGCAGCATGGAAACCCTGTCTGTCCTCCCTACCACTTCCAGAGATTGTCTGCGACTCTCACTGAGTGAGGTATCATTCTTCTTTCTTCAAACATCATCATTGATTTCTGTGGATATTCTTAGGGTGACACTCTGTTAAAAACAGAAGAAAAAGGTTTCAAAGAAGGTGTTACACGCAAACAATGAATCACGGGACACCACATCAAAAACTAATGGTATACTGTATGGTGACTAACATAACACAATTAAAAAAAAAAAGAAAGAACAAGGTAAACCGGTGCCAGCAACAGACTCCCCACATCCTACAGAGATGCCCTCACCGTAGTTTCGGCAGAGTTTGAGTTGGGTCTGAAAGAATTTTCTTGGTTTTCTATGTCCTTTTTGCTAAGATTTCACTTGTTTCAAACTTCGGCAGAGTTTGAGTTGGGTCTGAAAGAATTTTCTTGGTTTTCTATGTCCTTTTTGCTAAGAATTCACTTGTTTCAAAACGTATGATTGTCTTTGTTGTCAAACCTGGTCAGGTCCCACCTTCTCTCTGCCTTGGGAACATTTTTCAACAACAAACTTTGTTTATTCAAAGGACATATTTCCTATTATTTGGAACTAGTATCGGAAAGCTAATAACCAGGATATACGACTATGAACATCCAGGGGGCAGAGAACATAGGAAAATTTCATTGTTTGGGGGAGCTGTTAGAGATATTTCCCTAATATTCCATGGCATTCTCCTAACCCTAATTGTCAGCAATTTATAACGTATGAACTGATAAATATCTACCTGGAAATCGTGGATGAATGTTAGGAAGTAGAAAATGAAACCAAAGGCCACTGTCCATTCGCAGATTGCACTCACTACGTGATATATATAATCCTAAAAGCAACAATAAAGAAACAGAATTTAGCCGAAATACATTCACGGTAGTGGATGTACTGAAATAAAAAGCTGGTCAGACCAGAGAGGAAAGTTGTTGTGTGAGCATAAATCAACCCCTCGAGAAAACACAGGGAGCAAGGCCAGGTGGGGGAATATCAGGGCGCCTGCCCAGTGAGAACATGAACGCAATTATCCCGAAAAGTTCTTCAGGCTCTCTTACACTTTGGTTTTCAGACTTAGTCTATACACTTCAAAAAGGCAGAACAAGGGCCACAAAAAGGCTGAGACAAGGAAGCAAATTTGGACTCAAGAGAAGAAAAAACTTTCCACTCAAGGCGTGACTTGCTCTCCCATTGCTAGGAATCCCACAGTTGAAATGAATGCTTAAAAAACATCAAGTCAGCTTCTGGGGCCTTACTAAAAAGAATGAGTGCTCGCACCCAGAGGATGTCCTATTTCTGTTACTACAGAAAATGTCTTATCGGAACACTGCTCTGCTTAACACTGTAAGGGAAACACAGCCACCGAGCGAAGGCCAAGGACACATCGACACAGTAACTCTCTTATTGGGGGCAGAGATGAGAGAATGCAAAGCCAGAGTGGAAGGCTGTAATTAGGGGTTCCTCCTACGGAGGCCAGAGAATTAATAAAAAATAAATGGAACTAACTGACAGTTGCAGAAAAAGAGGGAGAATGGGGAACCCAGTCATCAGTTCAATTTCATTTCCACCAAATGGGAAAATATGACCCCGGTGTTGCCTTGAGAGATTAAGTGTGTGTGTGTGTGTGTGTGTGTGTGTGTGTGTGTGTGTGGTGTGAACTCTCCTGATTTTTAAAGGCACTAAATTACTTCAAAAGCATTTTTAAACACCATCCAAATGTTGCCTGGGTGGCTCCGTCGGTTAAGTGTCTGACTCTTGATCTCAGCTCAGGTCTTGATCTCAGGGTTGAGAGTTCAAGCCCCGATTGTGAGTTCCACACTGCGGAACTACTTAACGACAAGAAAACAAAATAAACACTGTCTGAGGACAAACTGCATGTCTGCATTCTGACTTGAGCCCACCTGCCAAATGAGGCCTGTGGAATGTCATCAGTTCTCTGATTTCAAACAGTGACCTGTTTTTTTTCCCGGACTTCACTTTTTCTCTGCTACAGGTTACACGCATGAATATGCAAATATGCTGGGTTGCAGGTTCGTTCCATGGTGACAGGTGCTTTCTCTGATCCGGTTTTCATCCACGAAGATTTCATTGCGGTGCGTCCAACTCTCGCAGACGCCACTCCTCGCTCTCCTCATGCGCGTTCATATCCATCCCGGTCCTCATCCAGCTCATCCTGGGGAGAACCCCATCAGCCTACACTGGGGGTAGAGAACAGAGGCCCCTATCTCCTTTTGGTGACCTTACCAGGAGATCCACCCCATCCTTTATCGTCCCTGGACAGTGAAGATGGCTTATAAAAATAGAAACGGAATTGGGGGAGGAGGATTTCTTTAGCATATTTAATGAAAACACACTGAACTAGGAGTGCAGACTCTTCTGCTACACTTGTGGGAACGCAGGCAAAGCTCTCATCTCCTTGCTACTTGAAATAAAATTCTCACCATCGCTACCAAGTAAGTTAATGCACAGGAATGTGCTACACAAGCTCCCAAGCACGCCACCGAAGTGTGGGGCAGTACCTAAGCCATTATTCCAATCAGGGAATTAATGTAAAGGGTTTTGGGTGCATTCATTGATCTGAGAACAGAAAGCAATACAAAAGTGGCATGGTGATTTATGGAGTGAGCAGAAAATGAGGTAGTTTTCACATTTTTAAGGTAGAAAATGAAATGAAAAACAATTTTTTATTGGCTGGGGGATAGACTTCGATGAATCCTTTCTAGCCCCAGGTTTGTTTGATTTGTGGTGGAAGGTCTCCCTCCAGTGGCTGAACTGGTAAAGTACACCCAAAGCCGCCGGGCTGTGAGGTCTTGCTTTCAGAAAGGTTTTTGTTGTTGTTTTTTGGGTTTTTTTTTTTTTTTTAGAAAGAACTTTTTATTTTTTTTATTATTTTTTTTAAAGATTTTATTTATTTATTTGACAGAGAGAGAAAGAGAGATCACAAGCAGGCAGAGAGAGAGGGAAGCAGGCTCCCTGTCGAGCAGAGAGCCCGATGCGGGCCTCGATCCCAGGACCTTGAGATCATGACCTGAGCCGAAGGCAGAGGCTAACCCACTGAGCCACCCAGGTGCCCGGAAAGAACTTTCTAAAAAACTTCTGCCTGGATCATTCTCTCGCTCACCATCTCCAGTCTCTCCAGAGTCTGTCTGTCTCTCTCTTTTTAAAGATTTTATTTATCTATTTATTTATTTGAGAGAGAGAGACACAGAGCAGGGGCGGGGAGGCAGAGGGAGAATCAAACTCCCCCACTGAGCAAGGAGCCCGATGCAGGGCTGGATCCCAGGACCCTGAGATCATGAACTGAGCTGAAGACAGACATTTCACCGACCAAGCCACCAAGGTGCCCCCTTCTCCATAGTGTCCCGCAGGCTTCCATCACATGCCAGAATCCTGCCGTGGAAAATCCCCTGATCCCGCTGGCCTCTAGCCACCATGTTACTTCTTCTCTTCCCTTCACCTCCAAACATATACTGATAGCTGAATGAACGAACTACCCCCTCACCATTTCTTTACCCTCCTGCAGTTGCCTTCTAAAGCCAACATTTTACTGAAACTGTTTTTTGAAAAACATCAGTAACTCCCCTGCCCCTTGAAAAACAAACTGCTGTTCTCCCACCAACTCTCCTCTCCTGGGCAACATTCATTCCCCATATGGCATTTGGATGAGCCACCACTTAGGCGTACCTCATGGCATGAGCCCATCTCAATTCCAAACATTCAATTCCAGGAGAGTTCTGACGTTAGGGCTGGAAATTACCATTCTACCCTGTGCCCTGATGGTTCCCAGTCCCCCCACTGGTCTAGTTCCACGAGTAACTGGGCCATTCTCCTTAAGTTTCACTATAGCCTCAGAGTCAATTCTAAACCCAAACCCGCCCACTTTCCCTGCATGGAATCATTTATTCCTGTTTGGGACCTTGCTTCCATCTGCTCATGGGGACAGATTCTTGGCTTCCCCCAAGATAAAATTTGGAAGTCCTCTTTGATTCACGTCCTTCTATTCTCACGTCTTCACTTGCCAGCGCCCATTAAATATTTCCCCTTCTTACTTCCACCCTAGGCTAATCTTTTTTTTTACTCATTTTTCTTAAAGTTTTTTATTTTAATTTCTATATAGTTAACATACAGTGTAATATTAGTTTCAGGTGTACAATACAGTGATTCAACACTTCCATACATCGCCCTCATCACAGCAAGTGCACGCCTTCATGCCCTCACCTGTTTTGCCCATCCCCCCTCCCACCACCCCCTCTGGTAACCATTAGTTTGTTCTCTATAATTAAGAGTCTATTTCTTGGTTTTTGTCTCTCTTTCTCACTTTTTCCTTTGTCCGTTTCTTTTGTTTCTTAAATTCCATATATATATGAGTGAAATCATATGTTTTTTGTCTTTCTCTGACTTATTCGCTTAGCATTATACTTGCTAGCTCCAACCATGTTGTTGCAAATGGCAACATTTCATTCTTTTTATGGCTGAGTAATATTCCATTGCGTATATATACCACATCTTTATCCAATCATCTACTGATGGACACTTGGGCAGCTTCCATCATTTGGCTACTGTAAATGATGCTGCAATAAACATATGGGTGCATGTATCTCTTTGAATTAATGTTTTTATATTGGGGATAAATACCCAGTACTGTGATTCCTGGATCATATGCTAGTTCTATTTTCAACTTTTTGAGGAACCTCCATACTGTTTTCCACAGTGGCTGCACCAGTTTGCATTCCCACCAACAGTGCACAAGGGTCCCTTTTCTCCACATCCTCACCAACACTTGTTTCTTATGTTGTTGATTTTAGCCATTCTGACAGGTGTGAGGTGCTATCTCATTGTGGTTTTGATCTGCATTTCCCTGATGATAAGTGACGCTGAACCCCCCCTAGGAGAATCTTGATTTGCAGTCTATACTAGAAAACTGCCTTCTCCCTGCCACCCTAACTCCAGGCTCTCTCTTCAGCCCTTTATCCCAGAGTTGCTGCTGACTAATAGTTACCTGCTAATATTCTTTCAATACTTGCCTGTTCAAAAGCCTTCAAAAATTTATCCTGGGTCACCTACATCAAGTAGGAGCCTCTCTGCCTACCTCTTACTTTGCACAAACTCCCTGCCCGCGCAGATAGACCTGACCACGTTTATTCTCCAGTTCATCCTGAAACAAAGTGCCTTCTGTGCTGGAGCGGGTCTCATCCTCTCTGCTTAACACTCCTGCTTCCTCGGACCTCCATACACCTTAATTCACATCAGCCCCCTTCCTTTAAGTGTCTGACATCTTTTGATGAGGAAATTCAATTAGGAACTCAAAATTTTAGAAAATACTTTTGAAAATAATCCCCAGGAACCAGGTTCAACAATCATATCGAAGACGAGTTAAATTTTACCTTTTCTTTTGGATTCCACTCCAGCTTGGTTATAGAAATTAGTGAAGCACAGGCAATCACTAAAAAAGCGAAATTGTTAAGGAAGCTCCAAAACAAAAACAAAAACCCAGATCTTTTAATGTTAAGACTATTCTTCTAATTACCATCACACAGTGTTAAAAGTTAATACCAACATTTCTGCAATCAGACCAGTTACATCAGCTTTTTATAATCTCAAACCTTAAGTTCAATTGTGACAGCATTTAAATTATAACATGGACATACAGTTATTCCTTAGCAATACCTTTTCAGCTATGTATAGCCAAATTTTCACCTGTGACTACATTTTGCTCCACTGTGCTTGTTAAATTTGGTCAAAATGACAGATGGGTGGCACCTGGGTGGCTCAGTTGTTAAGCATCTGCCTTCGGCTAGGGTCATGATCCCAGGGTCTTGGGATCAAACTCCGCATTGAGCTCCCTGCTCCATGGGAAGCCTGCTTCTCCCTCTCCCACTCCCCTTGCGTGTGTTCCCTTTCTAGCTATGTCTCTCTCATCAAATCAATAAATAAAATCTTAATTAAAAACAAAAACAAAAACAAAATGACAGATGGGTACTTTTTGAGGACTACTCCCCTAAAATACTCTTTTCCCTAAATTAAAGTTTTGAAAAAAAAATACTCTTGCCCTAAAAATCCTATTTTCAAGGCAACAGCTTTAAGGAAAAAATTAACATTTCAAAGTACCAAAGCATCACAAACTACTAAGGTTCTTCTACAAAAACAAGCTACAGATTCAAACTATTGTCTTTAAAAAACAGACTTATTCCATCAAGTCATTGGGTGTAAGCCAGAGTCCTTCCTTTCGGCCCAAAGAGTTTACAAATCAAAGAGCTACATCCTACCTCTGACCTTAGGGGGTACCCAGAGAGGCCAGTGAAACAGTGCCAGGGACTGAGCCTTGAGTCCCCGTGGGCTGTCTGCACAGACATTCTGATGGAGCTTATAAAGGCAAAAGAGAAGGCTAGAGATGAGATGCTTTTAACAGTTACGAATTCAAAGCTTTGAGTCAATGCCAAGTTTAGAACTTCCTCTGAATTCAGAGTCAGCGCCTCCTCTCCCTACCCCCCAATATTTTGCAATTCTTAACACTTCTCAGTTTCTCAAAATAAAACATTCTCTGATCATGTCATTACCATATTTCTGTTTCTAATAGTTTAAAAGCCTCTTAATTCTTTGTTCTTGAGTCCCATCTTTTGTGCATCAGGTACGATGCTGGTGGGGAAGGCGCAATGATGACTCAGAGGAAAAATCATGACTTCAGAGTGGAATGGGATTTGAGGGAGGCTTCACTAAGTTGAGCCTAATGTAAGTTGAGGCTTGAGGAGCTCTCTAGAGCAGTCACCCCAGAAATTAATGCCAGCCATGTGCGTAATGTAAAATATTCTACTATAGGCAGACAGCTTCTACTCTGCTGCCCTACCTGCTTCTCCCTTAGGGTGTATTCAATAAAATTTTATCTCCTAAAAAAAAAAAAGAATTCTACTATAGTAGTTACACTAAAAAAAAAAAACTAAAAAGAATCGGGGCGCCTGGGTGGCTCAGTTGGTTGGGCCTCTGCCTTCGGCTCAGGTCATGATCTCAGGGTCCTGGGATCGAGCCCTGCATCGGGCTCTCTGCTCAGCGGGGAGCCTGCTTCCCCCTCTCCCTCTACCTGCTTCTCCGCCTACTTGTGATCTCTCTCCTCTCTGTCAAATAAATAAATAAAATCTTAAAAAAGAAAAAAGAGTTAAAAAAAAACTAAAAAGAACCAAATGAGGGGCGCCTGGCTGGCTCAGTCAGTAGAGCACGTGACTCTTGATCTCAGGGTTGTGAGGCTGGACCACATGTTGGGTATAGAGATTACTTAAAAATAAAATATTAAAAATAAATAGAATTAAATGAA
This sequence comes from Potos flavus, assembly GCA_028534135.1. Classification (NCBI taxonomy): domain Eukaryota; kingdom Metazoa; phylum Chordata; class Mammalia; order Carnivora; family Procyonidae; genus Potos; species Potos flavus. Next base: position 16,578,911 of record CM052897.1, read on the forward strand.
ATTAATTTTAATAATATATCTTATCTAAGAGACTCAATCTCAGTAAACAAAGGAGGGTTGCTGGGGGGTGGGGAGGAGGGATAGGGTGGCTGGGTTATGGACACTGGGGAGGGTATGTGCTATGGTGAGTGCTGTGAATTGTGTAAGCCTGGTGATTCACAGACCTGTACCCCTGGGGCAAATAATACATTATATGTTAATAAAAAAAAGAAAAAAGAAATCTTATCTAACCCAATATATCAGAAATATTATCATTTCAACATGTACTAATGTAAAGAATTATTAATGAGATATTCTACATTCTCCTTTTCTTTCTTCTTACATCTTTGAAATCAGCGTGGTTTTTACACTTAACTACACGTCTCCATGTGGACCAGCCACGTTTCAAGCACTCAGTAGCCTCATGTGGCTGGTGGCTACTGTACTGGACAGCTCAGCTCTAGAAAGCAAGATGGAGGAGGATAATCCAGCCAGGTAGAAGAGAATGGGTCAAGGCAGAGAACAGGAAATGGGCAAGTCCAGGGGAGACCATGTAAGAATGAGGTAAAAAAAAAAATAGGTTGCCTCATGGGGCGCCTGGTGGCTCAGTTGGTTAAGCGTCCGACTCTCAGTTTCAGCTCAGGTCATGATCTCATGGGTCGTGAGGTCAAGTCCCACATGGGGCTCCAAGCACGTTGAGGAATCTGCTTTAGATTCTCTCTCTCTCTAAAATAAGCACATCAATAAAATCTTAAAAAAAAAATACTCAATAGGCAATCTCAGACTATGTGTTTTAAGCAAAGGAACCTGTGCTTTATGCTGTTGGTAATTTTGTGAAGGCTTATGAAAGCATTGGAAGTCAGGTGCAAGATGGATAGGCTCACAGGGAGGGCTTAAAAGCACACCTGTGCTTCAGTTTTTTCATGAGTCAAGTGACGATGTTTCACAGAACTATGGCCTTAAGAAGAGACAAAGGCATTTTAAAGATATTTCAAAATATTCGTAAAGAACCATAAATACCACGCTAATACTTAGGACAAAAAAACCTTTCCACATGGGTGAATTCATTCGAGTTAACTAATTAATTTAGTTATTTTAGATTTTTTTATTTATTTACTTGACAGAAAAACAGCAAGAGAGGGAACACAAACAGGAGTGGGAGGGGGAGAACAGACTTCCCACCAAGCAGGGAGCCCAATGCAGGCTCGATCCAGAACCCCGGGATCATGACCTGAGCTGAAGGCAGACGCTTAACAACTGAGCCACCCAGGGGCCCCTTGGGTTAATTTAATACAGGGACATGACCTATTTCTGTTTGGGGATGCTATCCCTTGGTGTCCCTCCTAAGAACTGTCTAGAAATGGGAACTATTTGTATGGGAACTATTTGTATGTGAAATGGGAACTATTTGTATAGTTCACAAACTATTGTATATGAAACTCTGAGGCCTGAAATGCTTATTCTTGCTAAAAATTCTGATTTTAACATCTAGAGATGTGCTGCTCAAGTTGGAAGCAAGCAAAGGTTTCCTACACCAAGAAACTTTGGCTTTAACACTGCGAACACTGCTACTATAAATTTTGCAACTAACACAAGCTAAAAGTTTTAAGTAGCTATATTTGGAGAGAAACAAGAGTGTCTTCAATCCATAAAGAAGGAAATTGCAAAGGAACTATCTTTGTAAGGAGGGTGTATTTGTTTAAATTTCTCAACAGTAGGATTTGCTTCCTCTGTGCTTAGAAATTTTGTAACTAAAAATTTCCTTCCCTAAAATGAAAAAAAAAACAAAAAAACAAAACCCACAACCATACTTGGACTTCACATTTTATAGAGCTTCTGTTTTAAAAGAGAAACACAAAACTTACTATTTAGAAGCACATGGTGCATTTTCACTCAAGCTTGCCCACTTTATACCACAACCCAATCCAGACTAACAAAGTTGCCGCTAATAAAATAGTTGCTATTTTCCTACAGTCTGACAGGAATCGCCACCTTTTGATGGCTCTGCAGTTTTTCTCTGATAGGACTGCTGATGGTATTGTGAAAGATGGGGAATTTTCTACATCTCGAAGACACAGCTTTTTTTTTTTTTTTTCTGTTAAATACCTCTAGAAAGAAAGAAAGATCAAGCTTTCATTTCCTTCAAACAAGAACACACTCGCCAAAAAATTGATATTTTTTTTTCACATTGTTGAATTAGAAAATGGAATGAGATTTCATTTTGAAACTGGAATCAGTGATAACGAGAGAAGGCTAAATGTATTTCAATTGACTTAGAAATAAATGATAGAACTTTTTAAAACCTCTTAATACCTCTTAACACAGACGAGTAAATCGAACCATCTAATGAATCACCAGCATACAGGGTGACGGCAGAGTACCGGCTCTTGGGACTTCGCAGGGCTGTTACTTTAAGTACAATATCAATATTTAGTGTCTTTGACCAAGCACTACAAAGAAAAATAAATGTTTTCACACGGCTTATGAAACTTTCCCTGTTGGAAAGAAAGCAAACAGACTAAAGTGTTTCGACACGTTTCCATTCTCCTTGCACACATTCCCCCCCCCCCAAAGATTGTTTTGATCTAACCAGACAATGTTGAGATATTTCTGTAACAATGTATACTTTTCTCCCAATTGTTCTTCTGAAGCATGTGGACACCCGGCTGTTAACCTTTATTTTTTCATGCTCTTTTGGGGGAGTGGGAGGAGGGTCAAGCCTGTGAAGACACTGACAAATGTGCAAAGGATACTGGGGACCACAGCTGCACAGGAAATGGCAGAGATGGCCAACCGCACGTGGCATGTGGACAGGCTGTTCCACTGGGGACATGATTTGTAAGAGATGATGGACTGCAGGAGCGTGTAGACCACACCGCAGACAAAAGCCAAAAGGGCGCCGCCATCGTGGACCACGGGGACAGCTAACTCCTGGAGAGAGAGTCACAAATAGCTGTTACTCTGCGTGAGTCTGCGCACAGTAAGACCCACACCGCCACCCACGCTGGACTACTCGAAGCCACATTCTTCACAGATGCACCCGCCTCTCCTTGGAAGAAAATGGGTTGCCTGCAGAGGATCACCAAGAGAAATGCCTTCCAGACCCTAAAGTAAATGCTCTTAGTTGTTCCACAGCAAATGTGGGCACACTGGGCGGGGACAGAGTGATGTCTGCCTCAGAGGTGGGAGAACTGAGTATCCTGGGCTTTGGAGTCTGGTGGAACTGGATAAAAAATTTCCACTCTGCCACTGGGCTCTGTGACCTTGATTTGTAACCTCAATTTCTGTACCTGTAAAATGGGCATAATAATTTCTGCCTTGCAGTTTTGCAGGGAAGATTATATGATGAATTTCATTTAAAAGTATACAACTGGTTCTGTGAACATGCCGAGTGTGGCTTAGAGTTTTCAGGCTCCCTGCTCCCCATTAATCTCTTTGTCTTCCCCCAGGCACCCCACATGCACACACGAATCTAAATAAAGACACTGCCCTTGCCATGCAAAAGCAGATTCAAGTCAAGGTCCTGCTCCCCCATCCCCTAACCAGCCATTTCAACCAGAAGTCACCCCTACACCCAGTCTAGGCTCAGAATCTGGTATTGATCACAAATATGCTCATGATGGACCATTCAAGGGGCTCACTTCAGGCTCCTTCCAAATGTGCAATGGGCACCTACCTTCTGGTGTAACAGTGATGTTGGATTGAACAATGGAGACTCTGCTTGAACTTGAAAATGTGAATTTTGCAAAGGGGCAAGTTAAAGTATTGTCCAAGAGAGCCTGGTTTGGGCCCCAGACCCCTACTGGCCCCAACTCACACCCTGTCCCTCTCAGATTTTTCTTTGACCTGGGCCACCCAGGCTTGCCCAGAACCAGAGTGTTCTCCATCTGCTCACAAATAAACTGGTATCAAATCTTTACTGTCCACATGGGAAAGGAAGTTAAAAAAAAAAAAAACTTTCACACTTTTCTTTTTCTTTTCTTTCTTTCTTTTTTTTTTTTTTTTAAGATTTTACTTATTTATCTGACAGAGAGAGACCGCAAACAGGGGGAGCGGCAGGTAGAGGGAGAAGCAGGCTCCCCGTTGAGCAAGGAGCCAGGCACAGGGCTTAATCCCAGGACCTTGGGATCATGACCTGAGCTGAAGGCAGACACTTAACCGACTGAGCCACCCAGCTTGATCCCAGGACCCTGGGTCAAACTTATTTTCTAAGGAAACTTATTTCCTGGTATCAAACCTAGTAATACAGGGGGAAATCCACTACTTGATTTATGTTATAATAAAATAAGGCTGCATTAACATTCTGCAATATGGAATATCAATTACTTATTAGGTATAGATTCTGTATTCCTAGGTTTCTTAACATGGGTATATAGATTTAGGAAAATTATATATGAGAAATAAAATACATTCTATGCCCTTTAAAATATTTGTATATCTTTAAGTACTTAAGGAGTTAAAAAAAAAAAAAACACTGAACTGTACAGTTAAAAATGGTTAAGATGGCCAATTTTTAAAAAAGATTTTATTTATTTGAGAGAGAGTGAGCCTGAGGGGGGAGGGGAGGTAGGGGAGAAGCAGGATCCCTGCTGAGCAGGGAGCCCCACACAGGGCTGGATCTCAAGACCCTGAGATCATGACCTGAGCCAAAGGTAGATGCTTAACCAACTGAGCCACCCAGGCACCCCTCAGATGGCCAATTCTATGTCATATATGTATTTTACTAAAATGAAAAATAGCAGTAATTCAAAGGAAATGAAATTACTATCTCAAAAAGATAACTGCACCCCCATGTTCATTGCAGCATTATTTACAATCGGTAAGACATAGAAACAACCTTAAGCATCTGCCAAAGGATCAATGGACAATGAACACGTGAAACATACAAACAGATTATTATTCACCCATGAAAAAGAAAAAAATCTTGCCGTTTGTGACAACATGGATGGATACTGAGGGCATTATGCTAAGTGAAATGAGTCAGACAAAGACAGACAAATACTGTATGATCTCACTTATATGTGGAATCTTAAAAAAAATGAAAAACTGGACTTATCGATACAGAAAACAGATCAGTGGTTGCCAGAGGTGAGGGGTAGAGGTGGGGAATGGAAAATGGGAGAAAGGGGATCAAAAGATTGAGCTTCCTGATATAAAGTCTGAGGATGTAACATAGAGTGTGGTGACCATAGTTAACAATGCCGTACTTTTATTCGAAACTTGGTAAGAGAGTAAATCTTTTTTTTAGAAGAATTTTTTTTTTAAAGATTTTATTTATTTAGCAGAGAGAGAGAGATCACAAGTAGGCATAGAGACAGGCGGGGGGGGGGGGGGGGAAGCAGGCTCCCTGCCGAGCAAGGAGCCCGATGTGGGACTCGATCCCAGGACCCTGGGATCATGACCTGAGCCGAAGGCAGAGGCTTTAACCCACTGAGCCACCCAGGAGCCCTAAGAGAGTAAATCTTAAAAGTTGTCATCACAAGGAAAAAAATTGTAACTATGTGAGGTGATGTATGTTAATGAACTTATTGTGATCATTTTGCAATATCTACATGCATCAAGTCACTACGTTACACACCTTAGACTAACACAAGTTTATATGTCTGAGACCCCTCGGTAAAACTGGGAAAAAAACAATATTAAACCAACAGTATTAAACCAAATATAAAACCAATATTAAACCAATAAAATAAAAGAATGAACACAGATTCCCCCCCCCCCCTTTGAAGGTTAGGCACATTTGGGCAAGGGAAAATGAACAAAAGGCAAGGCATCCTCTGCTAATGAGTCATTTTCAGGAATAATGTTCTGAGAGTCTTGATGCTTTCCACAGGCTATTTTTTTATGCTAAGTAAATTAACATCCTGAATTTGTATACTCTGTTTCCTCCAATTGCACTCTCAGGGAATTTGCTTCCTCAACCCCCTTCCCCCCCATTCAACATATCCTTTAGTATCTTCATCTGCAAATCCACGGGCCCCACATTAACCCTGACATTACTGAATCAGAAGGTTCTTGAGTCAGCAGGAGTTGTATTTGGCTGTGCTTTTCCCCTGTACATGCTTTCTCATCATAGATGTCTTTTCGAAGGGAAATGATTCTCAGATCAGACATGAATTTTGGATAAAGGATAAAAATGAAAACCTGGCACCCTTTTTGGATCTCTTTTTCAAAACTCTCTTGTTAATTTGAAAGGTAGTAAAAAGAAACCTAGAGTACTGAAAGGGTTAAACCTTGGAAAACTTGACTTTCCCAAAAGGGAAATTTCTTGAAGGAAAGTAAAGCATTATTGAGAAAGGTTGGTGGGGACACACCAAAAAGTAGCCATCCCACCCAACCAGCTCAGGACAGACAGCTCCTCCAACATCTGATGAGTGCAATTTGGTCCTACTCAAGAACTGCCCCCTGCCCCCCACTCCTCCCTCACCCACCCCCTCCCCAGACAGCCAGAGCTTCTTGCCGGCACACATCCAGTTCCTCGGGAAGGAACAGCTCAGAGTTGGTTTGCTCATGGCATGTTGAAAAGGAATTACAGGATATCAAATAAGGAAGTTGTAAAGATATATTTATGGGAACAATGACAGGGCAAACATTTTGCTCTCAGGAAAGTTCAAGATCCTATTTCTGGTTTTTGTTAAGATGTAATCACTTCATAGAAACCTTAAAGAGAACCACAAGTTTGCTGATCTGACTTCCAAATGTGCTTTCTAACGTCTGCCCTTTCTGGCTTAAAAGCTGACAGCTGTCGTGCTCATCCCATGAGTTATTTGGAGAATAAGGTGATAGGATATCATACAGCATATACTCTTCCCCACTGAATAATTCATATCCACCATCTACTAATGATTACATCGTTTCACATCTTCCCCTTGCCCCTCCAATTCCATTTTCCTTCCTGTCATGCTTTCCAGCACTAGAACTGTGAATTGTGTACATCCTTTTTTTCTTTCAGAGGTTTCCCCATTCTGGCATTGAAATTAACTCTTTCCCACAGTTTCTAGACAGAAGGCTTCAATTCAAAGTCCACTTCTGCCTTTCTGTGCTCATACGATCTTGGGCAACTAACTATGAACCCCTCTGGGCCTCCATTTCTCCACTGGCAAATGAGGAAAATAATACCACCTGACTTCTAAGGTCATTATTGGGATGACAGAAGTTAAAGCATTGAATGTTTGCATAAATTCTGTCCCATAGGAAATTTTCAATAAATTGGTTGTCATGAAAAACCAAATGCATACAATCATAAAATATAGAGTCTCTGTCATGTGACCAATGTCACCTGCACCCATGTATTACAGCCTTTGTCTTATTTTGCCATAAAGGGACAATGAGGGTAGGAAAGTAAAATGGAGCCAGAAGCAAATCTATTCGCACAGTGCCCTCCATGAAGCCCTGTATCCTTGCTCCGGGAGGGCTACAAACGTGCCTCTCCCCTTTCTACCCGTCAGTGTTAACAAGGAAACAGTAATTGTGGATTTATAACACTCAAAAATGAAAACTGATGGGGCCCTGGGTGGCTCAGTTGGTTAAGCGTGGGACTCTTGATTCCAACCCAGGTCATGATCTCAGGGTCGTGGGACTGAGCCCTGCATGGAGCCTGCTTGAGATTTTTCTCTCTCCCTCTCCCTCTGCACCCCCTGCCCCCGATCTCGCTCTCTCTCTCAAGAAAAGAGGAGAAAAGAAAAGAAAAGAAAACTCCTTAGCCCTGAGACCCGAGAGACTATCCCTGCCCTGCGGGTCGCCCTGGAGAACTGGTGCAGTGTAAGGAAGGGTGTCTGCCACCCCGCCCCGCACAACACCGGACGGAGTTTCCCAGAGCCCCCTACTGTGTCCCCTACGGACAGATGGCAGCCCCTCAGAGAAGGTGATTCTATGAGAGCACATGTGCAGGTGGGACAGGCCTCTCTGACAGTGACTCTCCTGACTTCATGCAGGCAGGGGCACTAGCGGCTGGACAGAAAGCAGACGGTACCGGTGGAGGCCCAAGGTTATTACCCTCGAGGATCAATACCCGGTGCAGCGCCCCAGAGACCCCAGCCGTGGCTTCAGCCGGTGGACCTGTGCTCTAGCAGCTGGCTGGCGGCCAAGGGGGACACATTTGTGTGAAAATAAGCAACACATAAGATCAGCCCGCTTCTGGTGGGAAAAAAGTTTCAGGGGTCCTCCTGGGCTGAACCAAAAGTTCTGCAGGAACTCCCTTCGTGCTGCCACAAAGAAACAACAGTGGCGGAGAGAGAGGCGCCTCGTGGCTCAGCTGGTCAAGCGTCTGCCTTCCGCTCAGGTCAGAATCTCAGGGTCCTAGGATCTAATCCCTGCTCAGCAGCGAGCCTGCTTCTCCCTCTGCTCCTACCCCCTCCTTGTGTGCTCTCTCTCTCTGACAAATAAATAAATAATATCTTAAAAAAAAAACAAAAAACCATAGCTGCCCAGAGAGCAAGACCAGCGCAATGTTAGCCTGTAATGGTGGCGGCCATGGTGGCTGTCACGTATGGCCTGCTGGTTAGTGTGCATCAGCTCACTAACAATAATCCTCACAATAGCCCTAGGAGGGGAGGACTAGTACAAATGTGAAATGCAATAAATATTTTTAAAATATTAAATATTGTCTCCATAGACAAACAGTTCCCATGCCTTCCTGAAAGAGACCTCGGGATGAACAGGTGTCCAGGAGTTAGAATGCAACAAGCAGGGTTTCTTCCAACACTTGGCACAGTAAGAATCTATCGAGCAGACTCCACAGGAGTCACCGCAGAAGCTAATTTGCTCCACTGGGGCCATATTTTGGCTCTGTAATGAATGAGCCGAGTAACTGTGAGTAAATGATTTCACCCCCAGGACCTATAGCCTCACCTGCCAAAGGAAGAGATCAGATGCTGCTCCGTGAGTTGGTAAACATACACACTCATACACACAAATATTTTCACGCTCTTTTTTTTTTAAGATTTTATTTATTTATTTGAGAGAAAGAGAGCGAGCGAGTGCGTTCAAGCAGGGGGAGGGGCAGAGGGAGAGGGAGAGGGACAAAGAGACTCGGAGCTGAGCTTGGAGCCCAACGCGGGCTCAATCTCAGGACCCTGAGATCATGACCTGAGCCGAAATCTAGAGTCAGAGGCTCAACCGACTCAGCCACCCGAGTGCCCCAAATATTTTCACACTTTTAACGAAACAATGACTGAAGTCGCTCTCCCAACCCCTCAATCATGTTAATAAACATGGAGCAAAATTCGCTTTCTCATAACTGTGCAAACATGCAGCCCCCCTCTCCCAAGTGCCAGGCAGCACTGACTTTCAAATGAGAAAGTTTGTTTCTAAGAAACAAATTATCCCAACTTCTATAAACGCGTCAACTACTTGATAGAGGCACAAGCATTCCTCTTGTGCTCTTGCTTCCCTCCTCCCGACACACATCCTGCATCATCCCCAAGAACACAAACCACCTCAGGACATACCTGGAAATTGGCTACAATGCCCATTCCGATACATCCCACCAATCCAAGAACTAGCGACACCAAGTTAAAAACAGGCGTGCTGAAGTAGCTGGTTTGATTTTGCTTCTCTACTATTTTATATCTTGTGTACATTGTGGCTGCCCCTGAAAAAGAAAGGCACTTTGATGAATTTTTATTATTTGACCTTTTAGAACAAAAACACAGGGAAAGTTTTGCATTGCTTTTTTAAAGTCTGTATTTCAATTTCCTAATTGCCATAGTCTCCCACTCACCCACCCAGTCCTTCTTCACCCCTTCTTACTCTCTTCAGTGTGATGGACACACACACACACACACACACACACACACACACACACAACTTGCCTGTTACCCATTTCACATAAATACTACTGTGCATGTATTCTGTGACTTGCTTTTTTTCACATAAAGGAAATCACCATGGAGATCTTACCACGTCAGTACAAATGAATCTACATCATCGTTTTTAGGGGTCTCATCATGGTATGTATTTTGTCATTCCCCTAATGTTGGACTTCTACACTGTCTCTATGTTTTTCCTGTTACAAACGATGCTCAATGAAGAGCCTGTACACAAGTCCTTGGCACACTTTCAGAAGGTTCTGCAAGACAAATTCCTAGAAGTAATATTACTAGAGCAAAAACTGTGCACAATTAAAATGCCAAGGAGTATCTGCAAATTGTTCCAACACTGTATTGTAGCATTTATACCCTCCCAGCAGAGTTTGAAAGCAACGCTGCATGTCCTTGCCTCTTTAATTATTGCCAACCCAACGAATGAGAAATGGCAACCTGTTGGTTTAATTTGCATTTCTCCAGTCATTAGTGAGATTGAGCAACTTTCAGTATGTCTGCTGGTCATCTGCATTTCTTCTGAAAACTGCATTTAAATTTTTTCTGATTTTTCTCCTGAGTTTGTCTATTCGTTTTTAATTTGCAGTTGCTTTTTACACTTATGCACATTTGTCTGCTAGAAATATTACAAATTTTCTTCTGGTCCATCATTAACTTTGTTTTTTGTATGTTTCATTACTTAGAAGTTTTAATTTTTTTTATCTACTAAATCTGTCAATTCTTTACTGTTTAGCTTCTGGGTTTTGTGTGAGTTTATCCCTCTGCCCCTCCTCCCACTCGGGTGCCCGCACACTCACACACTCTCTCTCTCTAATAAATAAATAAATCTTAAAAAAAAATTATACACCCCAAGAGCAAACCCTAATGTAAACTATGGACTTTGGGTGATAATGCTATGTTAATGTAGGCTCATCAACTGTAACAAATGTATGACTCTGGCGGTAGATGATGATGGTTGGGGGGGCACTGGGTAGGGGGCAGGCATATATGAGAGATCTCTATGTTTTGCTCAATTTTGCTGTGAACCTAAAACTGTTCTGAAAAATGAAGTCTGCTAAAAAAAATAAAAAATTATATACAAACTGTAAACAACACATTTCACTTCACTTGAGACTATGAATTTTTCATTTATTTATAATAATTATTGTGTACTTACCAAGAAATGCAGAGAAGTTTATCATAAATCCAAAAATCCCACTCTCTGGAGGTGTTGTTCCTGTATCACTGACAAGAGAAATGTCCAAATTATTAAAAGGGAATTCTGTTCAGACCCCTGGGAGGCACATAACTGGCAATTTCAATATGGTGTTTCTTCTGGGTGTTTAGCCACTCTGAATTCCAAAGACTTGGTCTGATTTTGCTCTAACGTATTTTCATTTTGGCTCTGAAAAATCTAAAACTCATTTTTCTACCATACCAAATCTACTCATTTTCTACCATGAGAGATTACGTTTAATTTTTTTCCATTGTGAAAAGCTAGGAAATATTTAGAGTGAATGATAGTGGTGTTTCTCAAATGATCAAGCCCGATAAACTTGATGTGTATTCATTGTCATTAAGAATTCAATGTGATGGGGCGCCTGGGTGGCTCAGTTGTTAAGTGTCTCCCTTCGGTTCAGGTCATGATCCCAGGGTCCTGGGATCAAGCCCCACAAAGGGCTCCCTGGTTGGCAGGTAGCTCGCTTCTCCCTCTCCCACTCCCCCTGCTTGTGTTCTCTCTCTCGCTGTGTCTCTCTCTGTCAAATAAATAAATAAAATCTTAAAAAAAAGAAAAAGAATTGAATGTAACTATTTTGTGGGGGGAAAAAAAGTCTAAAATCAAGTTTGAAAAAGCACTATTTGGATTTTAAATATACATAAACACATCATTTAATTTTTTTAAATAATTTTATTTAAAATTTAAAATTTATTTTTAAATTTAAAATTTAATATTTCCACAAGAGTTTCCGCTGCTGACAATAGGATGGTAGGAAGCTGAGCAATACTGTTGATGCCTAGTAGGACTTTATGGAAGCAATAGGGTATCGAGGATATATTAATTGTGATAAAGTATTTTAACAAGAAATAGTTTCTACAAGACATGTTTCTGGTGCAGTTAATCAATTCATTAGTAAATGAGCTGGAAAAAAATTAATTAAATGAGAAAGTAGTGTTTGATGTGTTCTGTTTTCTACTCATTCATACCAGGGTTTACATTTTTACATCGTCAAGCTACTCCCATAAAGCAATAGTTTAAAACTGATGGCCAAAGAGTTCTCAACATGAAACAATTCATACCCGTCTTAAGTGTTTCCCCATTTTAAAACAGCTCTGAAATTTAAGTATTGAAACACTGATCATGTTGAAAAGGCACACTTCAAATGATCTGAGGAATTCCACAAGAAGCCCATGTGTGCAGAAGACAGCAGGAGTCTTTCAGTTTTGTGCACACTTAATATTTGAAGAGCATAAAGAGGTTAAGACTCCCCCTTACAACAAATACTTCTATTCCTATTTCAGTCTCAGTGGCACTTGCACCTGCGAGAATCTGGAGGGTTTCGAATTTCACGTTATCATTTCTCCTACAAATAACCGTTTTTCTCCCCAAAGAAGTGTTGAGGGGGAAAAGGCTGCGCAATGTGTGGGATGTCTTCCTGAGCATGACATGGGTAAGAGGTGGGGACAGGAACCGGTCATGGAAAAAGACAGAGACAGCTTTTACCCTCGGGAGGAACTTTGCCCAAAGATTAAATCTCACATAGAAATCAAGCCTTCCATTCTTGGCCTCAGGATATAAAAAGGCAGCTTCCAGGTGAGTCACGCAAGAGTACTTGTGATCGCAGGCCTGACAGCACCTGCCACATGCCAGGGAGATTGTTTGCTTATTTGTGGAGAAAGGAAGGAAATGGAAGAGTGGGGATATTTATGGGAATGGGAATAGGTAAGTAGTTGGAGGGAAGAAGGTGCCCTGACAGGAAATAAGCTGACTAGACTCTGGAACTGCCCATGGATGGCAAACCAAGACATATGTCAAGGGCCCAGATGTACAGTCCCCATAACATCAAACATGTGATCTGCAAGCTCAGAATTTCATGGTGGTGCTTTATTCTTGTTTATCTGTACATTTAAAACCATATGGGGTGCCTGGTTCTCTCAGCCTGATAAGCATCTGACTTCCACTCAGGTCATGATCTCAGGGTCCAGGATCTAGACTCACTTCAGGCTCCCCTGCTCGGAGGGGAGTCTGCTTGTCCCTCTCCCTTTGCCTCTCCCCCTGCTAATGCTGTCTCCCTCTCCCTCTCTCTCTCAAATAAATAAATAAAATCTTAAAAAAATAAAAATAAAATAAAACCATACAGGCAGAATCAAAAGTGCTTTGTAAATAGCTACTCCATATATATTTGTTGAATAAATGACTATCGGTACTAGCAATTAAAAAAAAAAAAACCTGGTAAATATCACTTATTGAGCATTTACTACATACCAGACACTGTTAGGTGGTTACCATACATCATTTCATTTTACCCTCACAACCTTGAGGTGAGTCTTATTTCAACCCCATTTTAATAAGGAAGAGAGTGGTATTAGAGAGGTTACATAATTTGTTCAAGGTCATGGGGTTATTAAAGAGATGAATCTACATTTCAGTTATTAAACACAAGAGACTCAAAATGGAGTTGCTTATGCTAAGCCCCGAGTCACCAAACTGAGACTTAATGATAGTTTCAGCTCTCCTGGAAATGGAACCTTAAACCAGTCATTCAGGAATCGCCTGATCAGTATTAGTTATATAGTCTGTCTGATCAGACCCCTGCCCTCTGTAGGGAAAGTAAGCTGGCAATAATCAACTGGCTTTTTGCCTAGTACAACTTCCTTGTCCCTGCTCCCTTGTGCCTATAAAAGTCTTTCATTTTTTACAGTTCCTCAGAGCTCCTTTCTCTCTGCTAGACCGGATGCTGCCCAATTCATGAATCCATGAATAAAGCCAATAAGATCTTTAAAATGTTATTTAAAAAGTTAAATTTTGTTGCTAACATATTCGAGATATCTGACTCCCTGACTTCCCTGCCTCTGGCGTGCTCTAAAGCAGACAAGGAACAGAGCAGTTAGAAGGACTGGGGGTGGGGGCAGAGGATGAACACTGATGTGCTGCTAAATGTTTAACAACTAGCTCTGGAGGGAGCCTGACTGGTAGCACAGGCCAATTTCCATGGTGTAAATGCTCCCAACATGTCAAAGTTCAAGCTGCCAACATGTAGGTCGCTGAACGTTGAATTGGGAAGAAATGTACACAGTTGGCTCTCAGCTCACTGTGGGAATGAACCATAATGGTAATGAAAAGAGATCATCATGCCTTTCTTGTATACCAGGAAAGTGTAAACTAGGCAAGACCTCATAACCCCTCAAATGCCATAATTGAATTATAAAACATTTTTGACAAATATTGACTATCATAATAAGTCTGATTTTCTTTGAGGCTTAGAGTCTACAACACCTACCATCACGGCATGAGTGCCAATGGGCCTACATTCCTATACTTGGCACTACAACACAAGCAGTAGGTATACTACAAAAATTTGGGGAAATATTAGTGTACTGCAATCGTAACTAGTTGTTGGATTCAATGGAAAGATCTTTTAAAAATTTTTTATTTGGCTCCACAAATACCATGAAATTTATCTGCTCATCAACGAAATATTTGAGATACCTACTGCTGAAAAGGAAGCCTGATGCAGGGCTTGATACCAGGACCCTGGAATCATGCCTTGAGCTGAAGGCAGAGGCTTAACCGACTGAGCCACCCAGGCAGCCCTTGCGCAAGGATATTTCAAGAAAATGTTCCAAGCAGCAAATAAAAATGTGACACCTCTAAGAACTTTTAAGAATAAAAGCAAAATTAAACCATTTGAGACTACTCCCAATTAAAAAGCTTTTGCACAGCAAAGGAAACCATCAATAAACCACCTACTGAATGGGATATATCCCATAAGGGGTTAATATTTCAAAATATAGAAAGAATAAATATAAATACAAATATATATAAATATATAAAGAGCTTATATAACTCAACACCAAAAAATAATAGTCTAATTAAAAATGGGCAGAAAGGGGTGCCTGGGTGGCTCAGTGGGTTAAAGCCTCTGCCTTCAGCTCAGGTCATGATTTTGGGGTCCTGGGATCAAGCCCCGCATCGGGCTCTCTGCTCAGCGGGGAGCCTGCTTCCCCCTCTCTCTGCCTGCCTCTCTGCCTACTTGTCATCTCTCTCTCTGTCAAATAAATAAATAAAATCTTTAAAAAAAAATAAATTAAAAAAAAAAAAGGGCAGAAGACATGAATAGACAGCTTCCCAAGGAAGACATACAAATGGCCAACAGACACATGAAAAGATATTCAACATCGCTCATCATCAGGGAAATGCAAATCAAAACTACAATGAGATATCACTTCACACCTGTCAGAATGACTAGAATTAAAAAGACAAGAAATAAGTGTTGGTGAGGATGTAGAAAAAAGGAAACCCTCTTGCACTGTTGTGGGAATATAAACTGGTGCAGCCACTGTGGAAAACAATATGGCGGTTCCTCAAAAACTTACAAATAGAATTACCATACAATCCAGTAATTTCATTACTAGGCACTTACCCGAAGAAAACAAAAACACTAATTCGAAAAAATACATGCACCCTACGTTTGTTGCAGCATTATTTACAATAGCCAAGATATGGAAGCAGCCCAAGTGTCTACTGATTGGATAAACGAGATATGGGCTACACACACACACACACACACACACACACACACACACACACACAGGAATATTACTCAGCCATAAAAAAGAATGAGATCTTGCCATTCGCAACAACACAGATGGACGTAGAAGGTATAATGCTAAGTGACACGAATAAGACATAGAAGGAGACATTCCATATGATTTCATTCATATGTGGAATTTAAGAAACAAAGCAAATGAACAAAGAAAAGAGACAAACCAAACCAAACAAAACCAAAAAACCAGATTCCTAAATACAGAGAACAAACCGGTGGTTGCCAGAGGGGAGGTAGGTGGGGGGATGGGTGAAATAGATTAAGAGTACACTTATCTTGATAAGCACTAAGTAATGTATAGAATTGTTGAATTGGCGCCTGGGTGGCTCAGTGGGTTAAAGCCTCTGCCTTCAGCTCAGGTCATGATCTCAGGGTCCTGGGATCGAGCCCCACATCGGGCCCTCTGATCAGTGGGGAGCCTGCTTCCCCCTCTCTTTCTGCCTGCCTCTCTGACTACTTGTGATCTCCCTCTCTCTGTCAAATAAATAAAAATAAAATCTTAAAAAAAAAAAAGAATTGTTGAATCACTATATTGTACACCTGAAACTATGACACTGTATGTTAATTATACTTTAATTTTAAAAAAATAGCAGTGGTTGCCCATTATCATCAATAACAATGAAAAGACTCCTTTACCTTAAAATGTTTAAGTCTTTCAGTCTCTGAGCTAATATTTTACATCATTAATAAATATCACATCACATCTTCTGCCTGACATTGGAATCCAGATGAGCATATACCCAGGGGGTACCAAGAGAAACTGTGGGTGGACTCTTTTTATTTTTATTTTTTTAAGCTCAAACTAAATGATCTCATTGTGGAAAGGCAGAGGTAGCAGTATTTGGCTGGCATAGTTATACTTGGGTGCTGATTCAGGAAACTAGAGAATGAGTAAGAGGTGAAACCAATTGCCTCCCAACCTTGCAAAATAGTCTCCCCACCCAACTCCCACCACATGATTCTGTACCATACGGTTTAAGCAACATGGTTCTGGCCCTGCCCCATCCCCGCTACCTCCTCACTTGCCTCCTTATAAATAACACACTTCCTGGAAACTGCAATAGGGATAGAAAGTAATTTTTCATTTGCATGTGTCCTAGAAGCTGTTGAGGCTGTTGTTTGTAGACAGTTGTTTCTAGGGTAGGATTGTGTCTGGGAAATCAACTTACATCTATATTTCCTGCATTTACATCTCTACAAATTAAGTTCACCATGGAAAATTCCAAGTTGTCTAACACCCTTCTCCAAACTAATTTATGATTTTACATCAGTGCATAATCATTTGATGCTCAAAGGAATGAAAACAATGCAAAGAAGACCTACATGATAATATAAGCTTGATGGAATGCTGTTCTCTAAATCACTGGATACAAGTAATTCCATCATTCCAAAGCCTGGAGTCATGGCTTATGGGGGAGGGGGCCACTGACGAGCTGACAGTATGCAAAATTATCTGCTTGCCCAGACTGAGGTTTATTAGATTGTCCTAAAATTCCAGACCCATTGCTTGGAAAAATTAATCAGGACTTAGAACCTGAAGACACTGAATGCACCAATAAAGGAGACTGTTATTTCCTCTATCCTCACAATATTTAAATATAATAACTGAAGGGAAGAAGTATGATAATAAAAAGTCATTACACTTTATTAGATACTTTTCATTATTAGGGCTAAGTTTTTGGCAGCTTCATTTGCTGATGATTTATCCTGAAGTGGGAGGCACCATATAGCGATGTCGACCTTTTTTAAACTTAAAAAGAATTTCCTACTCATAAATGCAAACAACTCACTCCATTCTCACCCCACCCACATGCGAATTGCCCCCCCCTTTCTAGCAGTCCAAGTTCCCTCTTTGTTCACACACACACAAAAACAATTGGCGGCAGGGGGCAGGATGGTGGGCAGAGTAAGAGAGAGAATCTCAAGCAGCCTCCACACCCAGCAGGGAGCCCGATGCCAGGCTAGGTCCCACAACCTTGAGGTCATGACCCAAGGTAAAATCAAGAGTTAGATGCATAACTGACTGAGTCACCCAGGCGTCCCACAACTTTTTTTTTTTTTTTAATTAAGTGTCAGGAACTGTGCTGGGTGATGGGGACACAAAGACAAAAAGATAACTCACTAGCCTTCAAGAAGCTTAATATCTAACACAAAATTCAAGGATCTGTTGATTCAATACATAGTTATTGACTGCCTTCAACACAACCTAGGCATGGTGAATGTAGTGACAGGTAACACAGAAAGGCCTCTCCTTCATGGAACTTCTAATCTGTGGAGGGCAATATAAAAAAAGAGTCCAGGGTGATGAATGCTGTGAAGAAAGGTAAGTTGGATACAGGATTCAGAGAGGGGTGAGACACCTACTTGAGACAGGGTACTCTGGGAAGGGCACTTGAACAGAGATCTGGATATGAGGAGGAATATTTGGGCCAGGAAATTTACAAGCAGAGGAACAGCAAAGTCAAAGGCCTTAAGGTGGCAATATATCAGAGGAACTGCAAGGAAGCGGGTGTGGCTGGAGAGGAGTGAGCAAGAGCGTGTGTGTGTGTGTGTGTGTGTGTGTGTGTTGTGTGTTGTGTGTGTGTGTGTGCAGATGGGGAGAGGAGTTGAGGGGAGCTCCGGGGTCATGGTAAAGACTCTGAATGTTATTCTAAGATGATGGGAAGCCGTTGAGGGCTGAGCATTGGGAAGTGATACAAAGTTGATTGATGTTTTTAAAGAATGCTGTGAAAAGGCTATAGAGGCAAGTGTGGACCAATGAGACCGTTAGGAAGTTATTTCAGTAGTTTGTCAAGAGATGACAGCGTCTGGGCCCAGGGTGGTAATAAAGCCGGAGGTGATAAGAGGGCAGATTTGGGAAGTTTTCTGAGAGGGGTCTCTAGAAAACCATCCCTGCTTGGACTACAGCTGCTAATATTACAAAAGAAATTTTAAATTTTAAAATTAAATTTTAAAATTAACATTTCCTCCTCCACTAACGCTCGGCCAGTCACATCTTATTTGGTCTTCACAACTTTGTAAGGCAAATACTTAGTATCTTCATCTTAAAGATGAGGAAATGGAGTCTTAGAAAAGTAATTCGCTCAAGGCCACATGGATAGTACATGCGAAAGCCAAGCCATGTATCTAGAGCTGTCTGATTTCAATGGACACAACTTAGAAACTCTTCCCTGCTGTGCTATTTTACATTTCTTTTTATGAAAACATATCATTTCCATGTGAGTTTGTAGTGCTATGTAACTACAGCCAGGTTCGCATCTGCCTTTCCCTCTGGAGCCTTAGTAAGATGTCCTTTGCAAAACAGCGTCTACAGTGCAGGTACCTGAGGGACTGAAATGCAATTACTGTCAGGTAAGGAGGACTGTTGAATAGAGCACACCTTTTTTTTTAAGTTGACATTAAGACCTTATATTTAAAAATTGTCAGCCTTGCAGCAGACTTTTGAGCAATACTTTACTGTCTTTTTAGAAGTAGGAATAACAGAAGAAAAACATTCCCAATTTTATTTTTCATGAAAAAAAAAAAAGAATTTTGGGGCACCTGGGTGGCTCAGTGGGTTAAAGCATCTGCCTTCGGCTCAGGTCATGATCTCAGGGTCCTGGGATCGAGCCCCACGTCGGGCTCTCTGCTCAGCGGGGAGCCTACTTCCCCCTCTCTCTCTGCCTGCCTCTCTGCCTGCTTGTGATCTCTCTCTCTCTCTATCAAATAAATAAATAAATAAAAATTAAAAAAAAAATCTTTAAAATGTTATTTAAAAAGTTAAATTTTGTTGCTAACATACTCGAGATATCTGACTCCCTGACTTCCCTGCCTCTGGCATGCTCTAAAGCAGACAAGGAACAGAGCAGTTAGAAGGACTGGGGGTGGGGGCAGAGGATGAACACTGATGTGCTGCTAAATGTTTAACAACTAGCTCTGGAGGGAGCCTGACTGGTAGCACAGGCCAATTTCCATGGTGTAAACGCTCCCAACATGTCAAAGTTCAAGCTGCCAACATGTAGGTCGCTGAACATTGAATTGGGAAGATGATCTCAGGGTCCTGGGATCAAGCCCCACATCGGGCTCTCTGCTCAGCAGGGAGCCTGCTTCCCCCTCTCCTTCTGCCTGCCTCTCTGCCTACTTGTGATCTCTCTCCTCTCTGTCAAATAAATAAATAAAACCTTAAAAAAAAAAAAGAAAGAAAAAAGAATTTTATGTAATCCAATGACAATGGAAAATTTAAACAGAGGAGAAATTACACACATTCATAGTTGACTCAGAAGCCAAACAACACTGCATCCGTCACCTCAATTAACTTTTGAGCTGTGAAAGTTTGGGATCTTCAATTTTCTTATTATGCTTTTCTTAGGATTAACTAATTTGAGTAATTTTTTTTTGAAGAAAATGTGAAGTTCTGAATTTTCATTTCAAGGATGATACTTGTCTAGCTAAAAGTTTTCAATGGCAAAGCCCACTTTTTCATCCTTATGATACGGTGGCTCAGAGATACTATGAAGTAATAATCAACCCACTGTAAAGACTAATAAAGTGTCATTAACGTCATGTCAGAATATGTGACTTTATACACACAGACCTCATCATCTGATTATTTATTATCCTGGACCCCACTGTTTTTTGGTTGGTTGTTGGTTTTCTTTAATTTTAGGTAGTTAACATACAGTGCAATATTATTGGCTTCTGGAGTAGAATTCAGTGATTCATCACTTAACATACAACACCCAGTGCTCATCACAACAAGTGCCCTCCTTATATCCATCACCCATCCAGCCCCTGTCCCCCCCACCTCACTCCATTAACCCTCAGTTTGTTCTCTATCATTAAGAGTTTCTTATAGTGGGACATTGTCATAACATGGGGGTAAATGATGAATTGCAGGCATCAACACTGTATGTGACATGTCTTAATGGTATAAAAAAATGTGCACTGTTGTTTATATATATGCTTATATGTATATTTAAATATATTTTATGAGTGATATGGATTGTACTGATGAACCTTGCGCATTTTGTATCCCCGCTCATGTATATTAGATATAATTGAGTGATTTTAAGTAGAGTCTAAAACTATGCGAATCAAGCCAGTAATACTGGATATATTTCTAGAAAGTTGAGATTTGAAATATATATTTTCTATTTCTGTATTTCTGATTCTTTCACTATGATTATTACATTTTTATTTTAAAATTGTAAAATATGCCTTCACAAGTTATTGTTACTGGAAAACTGTGTATTGTGTAACAATACAAACAGAAGTGAAAAAAGTATGATCCAAAATACATAAGGGGATCAAGAGGTACAAACTTCCAGTTATAAAATAAATACGTCACAGAGATGAAAAGTACAGCACAGGGAATAGAGTCAATAATATTGTAATAATGTTTAGTGACAGATGATGACTACATTTACCCTGATGAACATAGAGTAATGTATAGAATTATTGAATGACTGTATTATACAGCTGAAGCTAATGTAACACTTCAATAATAAGTAAATAAATAAATAAATAAAATTTTAAAATAATATGTAGGAGTGAACCCAATTTTATAAAAACATATATGTAAATGTAAACAGGGAAATGTAGAAGTATATAAACATGTAAAATTTGTATGAACATGTAAAAAAATAAGAAATTGCTAGGATTCCTAGGATGTTGGGTTCATGTTTACCATTTATTTCTACAATACAGTTCTTTCTTTTCTAAAAAAAAAAAAAGTTTCTTATGGCTTGTTTCCCTCCTTTTTTCTTTTTTTTTTCCCTCCTTTTTTTCTTTTCCCCTTCCCATATATTCATCTGCTTTCTTTCTTAAATGCCACATATGAGTGAGATCATAGGGTATATTTGTCTTTCTCTGACTGACTTATTTCACTTGGCATAATATACTCCAGCTCCATCCATGTCATTGCAAATGGCAAGATTTCATTCTTTTTGATGGCTGACTAATATTCCACCGTGTATATATACTGCATCTTCTTTATCCATTCATCAGTCGATGGACATTTGGGCTGCTTCCATAGTTTGGCTATTGTTGATAATGCTGCTATAAACATCTGGACCCCACTATTATGGTTGAAATGGAAGCAAAAATCACAATTGCCTGAAATGCAATGTAGTCAGTAATCAAAAAAGTTGGTTAAGGCAGAAGTCATCAAAAATTATGTGGATACAGAAAAAAATTATGTGGCTACATACACACGACAAGCAAATAAACGTATGCACATTCATTTGCCTTCCTGTTGACGTGGCCAAGGCCGTTATGTGAGTACCAGTCCATTGTGTGTCTCCCTGGTTTATAAACCACATCTACTTCAAATGATCTCATTTCTAGTTTTGGGTTCTTTAAAGTGGAAGGGAATCTTAAAGATACTTTTGAAGCAATTTGAGTGCAGAATCCTTCTAGTTTTTTTAATCGCTTTTTGTAAGTCTTTACATTTGTCATAAACACTGCAATTTTTTGACAACTTGTCTCTTTTGAATCTTCCCAAAGCATTCAACAGAGTTTTCTTTAAAATTACAATTCTCTTTTTGCATTCACAGACCCACAATTTATGCACAGTGAGTTAAATCATGTAATTACAATAAAAATAAATACAACTGGCATAAACACATTTGGGAACAAACACAGCTGACAGTGGATAAGCATACAAAGAAACAGGTGAGAGAAGCCATCAAGCAGCCCAGAGAGTGGCCAGTGCGGGGAGAGTCTGTCAGGGACTACAGGCTTCAGTAAGTGTATTTTGGAGAGAATGAGGTTACTAGTTAACCCAGCAAGTTGATTGAGGTTGGTTAAGAAAACTTCTGCTATAGGGCCACCTGGCTGGCTCAGTGGATAGAGCATGAAACTCTTGATCTTGGGGTTGTGAATTCAAATCCCATATTGGGCATAAAGATTACTTAAAAAATAAAATTAAAAAGAAAACTTGTGCTATAATCACAAATAAACCAATTACTTATAAAATTAGCCCTCAATCAAATGTTCTTTCCTACTTAATCCTAGCATCTATACAGACCAAGGTGGACTGGTCCCTTGATAATACTGTTAGCAAATGCTTACAGAGAACTTATGTTCTTGCACTAGTGTGTTAATGAGTTCTAAGTGAGTTCACATGGGAATTCATGAGGGATGTGCTATTACTAACCCATAGAAAAGCAGAGAGAATTCAAGTAGCCTGTCCAAGGTCCTATACCGAGGGCTCACGGTGGAGTTGTATTCTAACCAAAGTTACCTGCTCCAAAGTTGTTCCTTTATACACCATGGTGGATAATCAAAGGATGTAAATATCCAATGATGTAAGTCAAATGGACTACACAGTGAGGCTGCAAATCTTGTAAAACATGCAGAAGTTCATGAAGCTGACAGATGGTGTCGGAGAACGGCTGGAACGGCAGCCCAAGTTAATGAACAGTGGGCACTGGCAGAATCAGTTAACAATTGAAGGGAAGCTGACAAGATTAACAAAACGCATAGCGAAAGCAGGCCCATCTGGCATAAATTATCTTTGCATTCAACCAGTATTTACTAAGCACCTACCGCATGTCTGGCATGGTCATAAATGCAAGGGATGTAGCAGTGAACAAACCCTAAATCTCTACCCTCATGAAACTTATATTCTGTGTGAGAAACAGACAATAATCAAGATCAATATCCTTACACAGATTAAGAATGGTCATTGGAAAAAGTGAAGTCATAAAACATTTCTGCAAAAATGAGCCTCTTTGTATCTCCCTTCACAAGACAAATGTGAAATCAAGGACTTTGCACAATCATAAAACTGTCTTGGAAAGTTCCTTCCCTTAAAAAATCCACACCTGAATCATTTTAAAACTTTTGTTTATCATAAGAATTTTGTCTTTTCATTTTGCTTTTCATTACAAGATGTGTTCATTATAATGAATTTTGTTCATGGTTGGAACTAGCGCTTAATTGTGATTCTAACCTAAATTTTATGATTGTTAACCAAGTGAAATTCCCTAATTTTTAGATTCATTTCTGGAGTTAAAGAGCCAGCCTCTTTTACTTTGTTTGCTATGCCATTTTGGTCTCGTTTTAAGGTGGCTTAATTCTAGGTGACCCAGTTTTCTGTCACCAACCACCGAGCAGGTTTGTGGTCATGAGGAGAACAATGGGAGTGGCCAAAGATCACAATCTATCCAGCAAACAGTACTTGCAAAAAAAATGAGACTAGGTTAATAAAAAGCAACCAGGATGCAGAACTGACAAAACTTTAAAAATAAAGGGCCACTGAATATACTGGAAGCATGAGACATAGGCCAAAGAAGAAGATATAAAAGAGAGTGGCTTATCAGCTGGGAGGAGTTGATAAGTAAAACTGATTCAAGATGGCCTCAGAGATTTGGTCACAGAGGGACTATAAGAAACTATAACAAACTAAGCATGATTATACTCAAGAATGTGGGTGAGGCCTTGTAAAAATTTAAGCTAATCTTTTGAGGTTGACTTTTATTTGTCCTTCACTTTGACAACCGTAAGGGCATTCATGGTTTCCTAATACAGAAACATTGCACTATGCTATTCCAGCTTGTTAAATCTAGTGGCTGCTTGAATTGCATGTTTCTAATTTAATTTTTGATAGGAAATCAGTCCGTGTGGTTAAAGAATAAGTACATACAATAATGCATGCCAGGCTCGGAAATGTTGCCTTTGGAAGAGACTGGGTAAAAGGCACATGGGATCTTTCTGCATTATTGTTTTATTACTGCATGTAAATCTACAACTATCTCAAAACAAAAAGACTAATTTAAAAAAGTATGGCACAGGGACACCTGGGTGACTCAGTTGGTTAAGTGTCTGCCTTCAGCTCAGATCATGACTGCAGGGTCCTGGGATCGAGTGGGCTCCCTGCTCAGTGGGGCGCCTGCTTCTCCCTCTGCCTGCTGTTCCCCCTGCTTGTGCTCTCTCTCTTTCTCTGTCTAACAAATAAAATCTTTTTAAAAATAATTAATTAATTAAAAAATAAAAAGTATAGCACGAGGCCTTATTCCCACCCTCTTTTCCACCTGCTAAAGTCTCACTGACCATTACCTCAATCATACACAAACCACTTTTATTAGTTTCTTTACGAAAGCAAAATACAAGTATACACTATTACCCCTTCCACCTTCTATCTCCCCTCACTCCCATCGTAAAAATAGTAGCATATTTTGCTCTGCATTTTGCTTTTTTCCATGTAACAATGTACTGGAGATTTTTCCACACTGATGTATTATTAAAAAGAGTATTTTTGATGGCTGCATAGTATTCTATTTTATATATATACCACTTCTTCTTTTGCCATTTGCAATGATGTGAATGGAACTAGAGGGTATTATGCTAAGTGAAATAAATCAATCAGAGAAAGACAATTATCATATGATCTCTCTGATATGAGGAATTTGAGAAGCAGGGTGGGGGGCTGTAGGGGTAGGGAGGGAAAAAATGAAACAAGATAGGATCGGGAGGGAGACAAACCATAAGAGACTCTTAATCTCACAAAACAAACTGAGGGTTGCTGGGGGGTGGGGAGGATAAAGTGGGTGGGTTATGGACATTGGAGCGGGTATGTGCTATGGTGAGTGCTGTGAATTGTGTAAGACTGATGATTCACAGACCTGTATCCCTGAAGCAAATAATACATTATATGCTAATTTAAAAAAAAAGAGTATTCTATGTATAGAGAGCTTTCCTTTGACGTATTCTTTGCATAAACCATATTTAGTCAATCCTCTCTGATGGAAATCTGCATTGCTTCTAGCCTTTTGTTAGTAAAAGCAGTACTATAAGTAACCTTGCAGATACGTTTGTCATTTTGATACATGCCAACGTCCCTCCATAGAGACTGACTCTGTGTATATTCCCACCAGCAACACATGAAAGCCTGTTTCCCCAAAGTCTCACCAATAGAGTGTGTTATCAAAAATTTAGGTTCCTGCCAATCCAATGATGAAAAATGGCATCAGTGAGTTTTAATTTGAATTTTTATTCCATTCATGAGGTTGAGCATCTTTCCACAGGTCTAACAGCTATTTGCCAATTTATTCAATATGCTGCAGGATAACAACGTTACAAGAAGATATGTGATGAGGAAGCTGAGTTTGAATGTCATATTGGAAAGAGGTCCTCCAAGATTATGGTTCTTATTTAAAACGCAATGGCTCTTATTTAAAGTGCTCACATTTTGGGGGCACCTGGGTGGTTCAGTTGGTTAAGTGGCTGACTCTTGATTTTGGCTCAAGTCACAGTCTCAGTTCCTAGGATTGGTTGCCGAGGAGGGCTCCCCGCTGAGCAGGGAGTCTGCTTGGGGATTCTCTCTTTCCCTCTGCCCCTCCCCACCACTTTCACGTGAGCACTCTCACTCTCTCCCAAATAAATAAATCTTTAAAAAATAAAGTGTTCAGCGTTGTTAAAAAATAAACCAATAAAGTCTTTAACATGAAGAAATGTCAGAATATCAGATTGGGTGAACAATGTCATCACATAAAAGGAAGCATCGTAAATACATCCAAATCACTGATCAATGACCAATGGTCTTATCAAGCCTTCCCTAAAGGGATGTGGCCCTAAGGGGGAAAATAACTGTACCGAAAATGAGTGCCCAAGAAATATTAATTCAACAAATTTTGAAAGCCCTCATGGATCTTCCATTCCAGTGAAGGAAGACAGATAAAGAATATAACTTGTTAGAGGATGAGAGATGCTATGCTGAATAATTAGAATAATTAGACCAGATATGGGGGATCAAGAGCGCTAGCGGGCAGTTTTAAATAGAGCGATAGGCCTCATCCATATCTGAACAGAGGAGGAGGTCAGGGAGAAAGCCTGACAATTTTTGGAGGAAGAGCATCCTGGCAGAGGAATAGCCAGGGCAGAGGTCCTGAGGAGTTGGTGTTTCTGACAGGCTCAAGACACAGGAAGGAGGCCAGCGAAGTCAGAGAGAAGTGGAGGGAGTGGGGGTAAGGGAGAAGGGGAGGCACTGACAGCAGACATGAGTTATAGGAGATAAGGTCAAACATTTCTGGGGCCAAATGGACAAATCTGGCGTTAGTCCCATCACTTCCCAGTATCTTGTTCTTAATCTAAATCTTGCTTTTGCTTCAATGACTTTGTTTTCTAGGAGGGGCAGAGACAATGGAGTCCTCCAGCTCCTCAAGTAGGCAGAGAGAGCAGACAACCTAAAAGCCCCCAGCACGTGTGGGCAAGCAAAACATGTGTTTGTTGTTTATAAGCTGCTGGCTCCTGGCAACAAGGTGACAATCTCCAGCCTTTTTCTCCTTAATTTCTGCTTTTCCTAAAAGTTTCCTTTCCTTGTTAAATTTAATACCTATTCTTTGCACTGTCTGTGATTTGAACATCTCACAAGTGGTTCATCTCAGGGCATTTCCCCATTTCTGAGTGTCTTCCATTTCAAGTTCGCCTTGCGGTGCTATTAATCACAACTGTATCGGACCTCTCCCCAAAGATTCAAGCCCTCCTGCCTCTGATACTCTCCACCCCTCTCTCGCCACCAATGAGTATCAAATATTATGTGTTCCTGACCTTTAGATCAGGGACAGCTATTATTTTCTTGATAAAAAGCATTGTAGGGAAAGAAACTCCTCCCTTTTATACAAGTCTAAGAGGATCTATCAGCTTGAGAATCAAGAGAAGCGAGACAATGCCATGTCAGACTGAGATGAGCCTCGAGAAACCAAGTCCGGGTTTCGGCAGGGCACAAGGTCTGGTGGGAGAGTCTCCTTGATGCCTGCAACACCTCTTGAGTGGGCAAAACAACCACCGTTAACTGCTTCTCTGCACTCTTCTCCACACTGCTCTCTTCCTTGCTTCAAACTCTAATCTCTTCTTGCCTCACCTTCCTTTCCCCTTCCCTGCCCACAAACTACAGAACATTGCTTACCACGCAGCATGGCTGCAGGACGGAGAAGCCCTACAATCTCTATAATCATGAAGTGGTAACAAAACCTTGGTTGTCACCAACTTTATTATTTCCTCACCAACCAGTTCAGGTCAGGGCACTTGGATAAGGATGGATCCTTCTAATGGTTAAGGAAGGCCCATTGCCATGGGGCTAGTCATGGAACTGGAAGCCATTTGAAAAGGATGGAGAGGTCCTGGGCATTGATGAAGTGACCCCTCAGGAATAATGAAGCCAAAACTTATGAAAAAAGAAACGGTGTAATGACAACGCAAGATATGTCATAAGTTGCTGACAATTTGAGGGCTCTGACTTTGCGGGTGCTGTCCCCAGAGGGATCCTGGGCAGCTCCATCCAGGAGAGCTTAAGCCCGACTCCCAAAGACCTGGAGGTGACACCATGTTCCTTTTGGGGTGGACGGATCTGCGTGTGAATTCTGCTTCCACCATTCCTATCTGTGACATCAGTGTCACACTGATGATATTTCAACGACTGCTCATGCTTAGTTTCCTTGCATGAAAAATAAGCCGGACATCCATCAAGAGGATGTTGGGAAGTGGAAGTGATGTATATGAGCTATTTTAGCATACACCAGGATCTGCCTCTTACACACTCAAAAAATGGCATCCATCAGGCCCCATTCTTGTTTCAGTACCTCCCAAGAAGCATCTTCCGAGGATTCTGTCCCACGGTCCGTCTGAAGTTCTATTGTCTATCCTGAGCCCCTCCCGACCGGACTGGGTTCAGTGTTCAATGTTCAGGGTAAAGTCAGAACCGCTCGGCTCTGCACCCGCCGCCTCCCTACCCGTCCCGCAGCCAGGAGCGCGCTCCCCTCGTCGTCAGATGTGGGTCTCCCCGCAAGACGCCCCCCGCCGGGTCTGGGCCCTTCCCTCCCCCCGGGCAGCTCTGCCCCCAGGCGCCTCTGCCGGGGCGGGCCTCACCTGATGTAGGGAAGGAAGGGGTTGACGTGCCCCGAGAGCACCGCGACCACGTAGGAGATGATGAAGGCGGCGGACGACCAGGTCACCAGGAGGAAGGGCACGAAGGCCATTCCCCTCAGGAAGCACAGCATCGCGCGGCCGCCGGGAGGGCGCTACGCTCTGCGGCGCCGGGCGCGGGGCGCGGGGCGCGGGAGTCGCGCACGTGGTGGCCCGCAGGCGGCGGCCGGACCCGAGGCTCCGCGACGGCGGGACAGGCCCGGCCGCGGACGGAGGGAAGCGCGGGGAGCGGAGCGAGGCGGCGGGCTGCGAGGCGGGCGGGCGGGCGACCGGGGGGTGGGTGGGGCGTGGGGCGCGGGCCGCCCGGGCTTGTTGCGAAACCAGTGAAGTCACAAAGCGGCGGCCCCGCGGACTTGGAGGCGCGCGGCGACCTTCCCGCCGACGCGAAGCGGGAGCGGCGGGGACGCGGCGCCTGGCTCCTTTCGCTTTTGGTTCGGACTCGGCGGGGGTCTGCGCGGGCGGGCGGGGGTGCCCGAGGCCGTCCCAGCCCGCCCGGCCGCCCCGCTCTTGCGCAACTCCGGAGAAACGAACAGCTCCTCCCGGGCCCTCCTTCCCTGGGGGTTTCCGGGGTATGGGTCCTCGAATCCCGGGGGGCTTCCCTTCCGTGGTCCCACCGCCTGCCCGTCGCGGGTTTAGAGTGTGGCCACCGCGTGGTGACATCCACCCCACACCGCCGCTGCTGCAGGGGTCCGGACAGAAGTGTATGGTGACGTTCGCCAACTCGCGGGGCACGGACGGGGCACCCACCTCGATGGTGCCCATGAGAAAATCTAAAGTGTGTAGGAGGAGCCGAGGTGGGACTGAGTTGCAGCCCAGCCGAGTGGCCCTTTGTGCCTCATAGTTCTGCTTTTCACTAGAGCAGACCTGGAGTTATTTCCTAGAAATTAGATTTCCCTTTCTCCTCTCAGGGGTGAGGGTTCGCCCCTGTTGGGAACTATGACGTAAGATGAGTAACGGTAACCTCATACATTTCAAACTCTGCAAAAAGGATTTGTGTTCTGGAGGCGCTTGTGAGTATGGCGATTTTGAGGGATGGATTATAGATTCTGAGCCTAGGGTATGTGTGGGAAGTCGTTGGGTCATCGGTGGCCAAACGTGATCAAAACCTGCTAGAGGACAGGATACAAAGATTAAATAGTACCATGGGGCCAGAAGACTGACATATAAAAATTAAATAAAATTATATAGAATATCAGATAGAAATTTAAAAAGTAAAAGAGTTGGCGGGTGGGGGCCAGTGCTCAGGAAAAGGATCAAGGAAGTTTTCCTGACAGATGATATTTGAGATTTTGAAAGTAAATGATTGCTAACCAGGCAAAGAAAGGGGAGATAAGCATTCCAGGCCAAGAAAAAAGCAGGAGAAAATGCACAGACCGTGGAGTTGCTTGGTTTCTGGAACAAGAAAAAGCACTCAAGTGTAAGGCAGAGAATAAGAGGTGGGCACAGAGGACATCCCACAGGAGCCCTGGTAGTTATTTTTAGTTCACTTTTTTTAAATTTTTGGTTTTTGGTAGTGAGGAAATTATAGGAATGTGGACAGATATGTATTTCAAATAGATCATTGTGACTGGGAGTGGGGGGACTGACCACCATACAAAATATAACAGAGACTTTAAGGGTTTTAAAAAATCAGAAGAGCTCTCATCCATGGTGATCCACCTTACATCTGTACCTTGGTTTCTGCGTTCTGAAAACCACTCTCTTCCCTGGTCTTCCTTCCCTTTCCCTATTGCCCTTCTTATTTTTTCCTACTTTTTTTTTTTTTTTTTTTAATTTGACAGAGAGAGAGATCACAAGTAGGCAGAGAGGCAGGCAGAGAGAGAGGGAGAAGCAGGCTCCCCGCTGAGCAGAGAGCCCGATGTGGGGCTCGATCCCAGGACCCTGAGAGCACGACCCAAGCCGAAGACAGAGGCTTTAACCCACTGAGCGACCCAGGCGCCCCTGTTTTTTCCTACTCTACTACTGATTCATCTGATTTTAAAAACCCTCCGAAGCAGAGAAATTATAACATCGAATGGAGCTCACCTGATCACCGTATCCTTTTGTTGCTTATGTAATTCCCTTAAGCAACCCAATTGGCTAATAACTGCTAACACAAACACAGTAAGAGTTGTGTGACTATAATGGCAATAGGTATTTCATTGTTTAAAATAAGTTTGTGCACATGTATATATTTAAAATAGTTCTATAACTGTAACTAACCATATATACTACATATGGGGCCAAGCAGCACTGAGAAGCATAATGCTGCTTTCCCTCCTAAAAGCCTTCCATACCATAGATCACATAAAGCCCTCTCCGTGGAATAGTAAAGTTTATGATGGTAAGAAAAGCAAAAGTCCTGGAAAACAACCTTACCAGTGAAGGAAACCTGAATATGTCACTTCAAAATATGCCTCTTTGACATAGAATTATGTTGTGCTTCTCCCCTTGAATTAATTCCTTATTTTCTCTCTGTCAAAGCCACACCAACTCGGAGTAAGGGTCTGGTTGGGCTGCCCTTTTGAAGATGAAGGCATTCTTCCTTGTTGACCACCATTTAGTTAAAGCAGTATGCTTCCTGATCTAAATAAATTTCATGCCGGCGCTTAAGTATCATCTCCTTTTTATGGCTGAGGAAATAAGGCTCAACGTCATGCAGCTAATGAATAAAGATGTAGAATTTGAATCCAGGTCTATGTGGCTCAAAAGCCTGTAACCCTAACTGTTGTGAGGAACTGTCTCACTCTTCGAATTCCAGAACCCCAGAATTTCAGAAGGAAACTCCTTAAAATATATGCAGTTATCTTTTATTTTTATGCACATATTTATGAATACATTAGGGTTTGAAAAAATTTCAAAAAATTGCACAATATTATCTAAAAATAAAAATAGAGAAGCATCTATAATTCTCTGCCAACAAGTCAACTTCCTCAATTTCCTAATTTCCATTTGAATCTTATTCAGAGAAATATTCAAAATCAAATCGTGATTACGAATTTGTAGCTTTATTATTATTTTTTTAAAGATTTTTTCTTTATTTATTCATCAGAGAGAGAGAGCACAAGCAGGCAGAGTGGCAGGCAGAGGCAGAGGGAGAAGCAGGCTCCCTGCCGAGCAAGGAGTCCGATGTGGGACTTGATCCCAGGACCCTGGGATCATGACCTGAGCCGAAGGCAGCCGCTTAACCAACTGAGCCACCCAGGTGTCCCTGTAGCTTTATTAGTTTTTAAAAGATTTTTAAAATATATTTGAGAAAGAGAGAGCAGGAATAGAGGGACAAACAGAGCTTGGGGCCTGACTCAGAGCTCTATCCCAGGATCCCGAAATCATGACCTGAAACAAAATCAAGAGTTAGACGCTTAACCCATTGAGCCACCTAGGCACTCCTCTTTATTATTTTTGTGTATTAAATATCTACTCCATGTTGTTATAATCTTTGAGTTACTGCTTTTCATTACTCTATATTCGTCCATTGAATTAATGAACTATAATTTACCTCACTGCCCCCAGTGCTAAACAGTATGTTAGTCTAGGTACTGCCCTATTTTAAGCAACATTCTATTAACATCTCAGTTGTTTCTCTTTTCTTTTTCCTTTAGGTAAATTTCCATGAGTGGGATTGCTGTGCCAAAGGGGAATATGAACATTTAAAAATCTATAAACATTCTAAATTATTTGAAAGTATTGTATCAGTTTTATTGCTTCTAATAACCTGTGTTTCAGTTTCATTATATATCACCTCTATGTATTTTTTTAAGATATTTATTTATTTATTTATAAATAATCTCTAGGCCCAATGTGGGGCTTGAACTCATGACCCCAAGATCGAGAGTCACATGCTCTACAACTGAGCCAGCCAGGCACCCCTCTACGTATTTTTAATGTTCTATAAAAGCTATGAAAATACTACTTGAGATTTTAGCATACTTCCTTTTAAAGTTATTGATCCCTTATTTCATTGTTGTGATAGAGACCACTAGCTACCCAGTGCAGGATCCATTTTTTTCTTTTCTCCTTAATTATAAACCCTCACTTTGAAATGGACACCTTTTACCCCACACAGAGAGATTAGATTTCTCAGCTTCCCTTGCAGCTAGGGGTGGCCATGTGACTTGATTCTGTCCTATGGCATGTAATAAGTGTTATGTGATATAAGAAGGGTGCTTAAAGGAAGCTGACTTGCAACATAATGGCTGGACTCTAGCGGCTATCTTGGAGTATGCAGTCATCAATCTTGAAGACGGAAGCCCTATGTGAAAACAGTGGAGCAGAAGATGGGTGCCATAGTCTCCGGACATTATGGAGCTACTGAGGTGTGACCCTGGATGGTCTAGCTCTGGGCTTCTTTTATGTGAAAGAGAAATAAACTTCCATCTTACTTAAATACTGTTATCTGGGGAGTTTTCTCTTACATGTAGCCACAACTAATACTTCCTATATTGGTTATCATATCCCCTTTATGATGTCTCTAAATCTCAGGTACCCAGTTGTTTGATGGACCATATTCCTAGAAAACAGAGTATAAATTCATTTTTCTATATACCACCTTCAAAATACTATAATGAATCCTCTTGTAAATTGCCCCACAATGTATCCCTTTTGTAAACCTGGATTTGCATATGCTAAATTTGCTTAAGAGGCATGTTTATTTCTTCTACCAGGTAATGATAATTTACAAACTCAAACTGCAGTCTTTCTGTTTCCCTCTTAAAGTGTGCTTTTACATCCCTGGAGCTCTTAAGGCACTATATTATGTTATCCTGGCTGAATATTAGATATATTTTTTGAAAAATTATTTTTAGAAATAATTTTAGGTCTTGAATGATACCAGCTTTCTCCAGTGAGTATTTTGTTTACTTCTTGCCCGCACCAGGGACACTTACTACTCAGCATTATCTGAACCCCATTTTAGGGCTTGAGGTTTTCTATCCACCCAGATACCTTGAAGCCAGACTTGTGGTGTGTGTGAGGGCTGGTTGTTTCTTGTTCACCCTTCCTTCGGCCCCACAACCCTCCAAGACTCATTGTCCTGACCATAACCTCTAAAGTAGTTGAAAGCCCTGTTCTGTGGCCTCTCCTGACTTAACAAAAGTCCCTAAACAAACACAATCCCAGAGCTGGGCTCACTCCTCTGGATTTCTGTTCTTTGGGGGGATCTTGGCCCCAAAACTTATAATTTGGTTAAATCTTTGATGCTTTTAGGAAGATGTTTTTATACTTCCCCACATTTTTCATTTGTCTGATTTTCCTAGTCCATCATTATTTGAACCAGAAGCCGGGGCACCACATTAAGGCCATTTATTTTACTAGGGATACACCGTATTTCTTGTAAAAGCAACTTTTAAAAAATGCACAGTTCAGCAGTTTGGTCACTTGTCATTGCTCAGCTCTTTAATACTAGATTAAAGAGTATAAAAATTAGCACTGGTAATTCCATTTCCCTCATCATGTCTTTGCTTACTGTATTTATTTTTATCCACAGGCAGTTAAAAACTTGAACTATTTCTCCATTCCAAAAGTTGCAGTATTGTCTCTATTTGAATGTGGACTGAACTTAGTGATGTGCTTTTGAAGCCTAGAGTATAAAAGGG
Organism: Potos flavus; assembly: GCA_028534135.1. Taxonomy (NCBI): domain Eukaryota; kingdom Metazoa; phylum Chordata; class Mammalia; order Carnivora; family Procyonidae; genus Potos; species Potos flavus. Next base: position 16,612,991 of record CM052897.1, read on the forward strand.
AAATAAAGTATCTCTACAGAGGAGAAACCTAGCAGACACCACCCATACCTGCAGTGTGGTCTAATCATAAGAAAACAAATTAAGGGCCAATCTATAAAATATCTGATTAGTATTTTCAAAGTGTCAAGGTTATGAAAAATAATAAAAGATTGAAAAACTGTTGACACATTAGAGAGGACAAAGGAGACGTGATGACTAAATGCAATATGGTATCCCAAATTGGATACTGGAACAGAAAACCTCAGTGGAAACCTAGTGGAAAAACTGGTGATGTCTGGACAAAGCCTGTAGCTTAGCTGATGCTAATGTGAGATGTTACCATTAGGGGCAACTGGGGCATGTATCTCCATTTTCATGACATCTTTGCAACTTTTCTATAAAATTATTCCAAAATAAATTTGCTTTTAAAAGTTACAGTAATTTAGGAGTGCCTGCGTGGCTCAGTTGGTTAAGCGTCTGCCTTCGGCTCAGGTCATGATCCCAGAGTCCTGGGATCAAGTCCTGCATCGGGCTCCTTGCTCAGCAGGGAGCCTGTTTCTCCCTCAGCCTGCTGCTCCCCCTGCTTGTGCTCACTTGCTAGCTCGCTCTCTCACTCTCTCTCACAAATAAATACATAAAATCTTTTAAAAAAATAAATGAATGCTAAGTGAAATAAGTCAAGCAGAGAGAGTCAATTATCATATGGTTTCACTTACGTGTGGAACATAAGGAAAAACGTGGAGGACATTGGGAGAAGGAAAGGAAGGGTGACTTGGGGGAAATCAGAGGGGGAGACGAAACATCAGAGACCGTGGACTCTGAGAAACAGGGTTTTGGAGGGGAAAGGGGTGGGAGGGTTGGATGAGCCTGGTGGTGGGTATTGAGGAAGGCACATATTGCATGGAGCACTGGGTGTGGTGCATGAACAATGAATCTTGGAACACTGAAAAAATTAAATTAAAAAAAAATAAATGATATTGTTGAAACAAAACACATATTATGGCAGAAATGATTAGATGTTCACCTAGAATGAAGGTTCCTGCTCCTTTTTCATTGTGAGCTCTTACTGGGAAGGAATTTCCCAGACAGGGACTTCATTTCCTCCTGGTGGGATCATACTAATTCTTGCCAGTGGAAGACGTGAGTCACTCTCCAGTGTAGGTGGTGAAAAAGCTAGTATGCCTCCTCTACTTTCTCTCCTCCCCCATCAGCTGGCTGGAGGCCACTGCCCATGATGACCTTGGAAGCTACATGTTATGAATGGAGACTGTCAACCTAGGTTCCTGAACAACTTTGTGAAACAATGCACTCCACTCAACAATGCACTCCACTCCAACACCACCATTAAGAAGCTCTCCTTTGGGTCTTTATATAGATGAGAAACTGAAACATTTATGATTTCTGGTCTTTCTGCTATAGCAGCTCACATTATCTTAACTAGTATGTAGATCTACTTCACTTGAGTCTCTTGCCTTCCCTAACTAAATCAGGTTGACATTACATGTTATTTCTAGATTCACAGAGAGACTCAGGCAGAGGTTAACAAACATTGCTATGAACAACAAACACATACAAGAGAACTCAACCGAATAAAGATTATTGCAATTCAATACATTTAGAATTAAAATAGTATATTTTTCAGTGAATGGCAGGGACACAGGGATCTTTCCACCCAAGTGGTATGTCACCATCCTTCTTCCAAGAGTCCTTTGAAAAAGTCAAGTAAATTTATCTGAGTGAATGTTATCATAGCTCCGAAGAAAGGGCACACATACTAATGTGTACCATCTCTTTTAAAAGCACTGTAAGTTCTTTTTATGATCAGGAAGAAATTTAAAAATATGCTCTGGGGGGAAGGGTTAAGTGGAATCCCTTCCCTGCTTCTGGTAAAGAGACATTGTCACCATGGGGATGTCATGATACAGGGTGTTGGTCATTGTGTGAATGGCCCACCCTGTGTGTGTATGTGTGTGTGTGTTTGTCTTTGTTATGGCAGGGACCCCTGAGTTGTGAATGGATTTTGGGGCCTGTTCCCAGGTGTGAAAAGCAGTTACCTCTCTGTATACAAAGGCAGGAAATTTCAACATGTTCTCAACACATTTTGAATAGGACCAAGATTACAAAGTGAGCCAGATTTTTCTGGTGCCTAAACTATACTCACTTGTACATAACTATCCTTTAAAGATATATTGTTCGTTTTCTTTTTAGATTGTTTATCTGGCAAAGTTCCTTCAGGGTATTCTCCTAAAATGTAAATTCCACAAGGACAGGACTTTTCTGCTTTTTTCACTGCTATATTCCCAGGCCTGGAGCAGTGCTTGACACAGGTAGCTTAATAAATATCTGATGAATGTATTCACCTCAGCAATGACCTGCTTCTGGAAGTCTTCCCTAATATTCCCAAGGTCTGACCTCTGTGCCATTCTTGTACATCCCAAAGCATCCTGGGTTACTTCTATTATATATACTATTATATGTTCACAATCTTGTCAGCCTACCCACTAGACTCTAAACTCTTTTTTTTTTTTTAATTTATTTGACAGAGAGAGAGAGAGGTCACAAGTAGGCAGAGAGGCAGCCAGAGAGAGAGGGAGAAGCAAGCTCTTCGCTGAGCAGAGAGCCGGACGCGGGGCTTGATCCCAGCACCCCGAAATCATGACTCAAGCCGAAGGCAGAGGCTTTAACCCACGGAGCCACCCAGGCGCCCATAGACTCTAAACTCTTTATGAGCAGGAAATAAATCTCCTATACTTGTACCTCCAATGCCAAGCACTGGCACAAAATAAATGGCTAATAAATGTTTATTGAAAAAATAGATAGATAAATGCTTTCTACTAGTTTAATAATATTACCTAGAGAATCTGTTCTTTATACAATGCTACAGGCCATCAGCATATTTGCATCTCTTAAGAAGCACTATTAGTCCCATATCACTGAGTACAGAAATCAAAGATGCAGCAAAGGTTTAGAGATTTTGGTTACTCAATGGGAGAGAAACCAGAACCCTTGGTGGGAATGATACCTGTTTGTGAAGATAAACTTATCAGGACAAGTTACTACACATTTGAGCAATGGTACCAGATACTTCTTCAGTTTCATACTATTTTCTAGCAGATGATTTTATGCTACCAGAGATAAAGAAGAAAGAACACATTTGAGAAATTTGGGAATTTCCATTTTGACAATGAGAGTGAGAATTTCTTGTAAATTTTAAGAGGTTGTTTTTTTCCCCTTCCCCTTATGATACTTTCTAAATGAACTTGCAAATATAGGAACTCATATGATCTGGTTTTCTCAGTTTAACTAATCTTAAATCTCTATTTGTGGCAACAGTCCTACGTAGGGGTTTATTATGAGGTGCAGTTCATACTTTAGTGACAATTATCTATGGAAAAACTGAGGTCTGATGCTCTGTTTACAATGATCTCATGAATTCATTTCTCTACACAGTAAAGGTATTACAGAAGGGTGAGGAAGGTTTTGTTAGCTGTTCTCTTGATAGTCTAGCATAAATTAGACAAGATTTGAAAAAGGCTAGAATAATGACACAAACATTAGGACACCAGGCAATTATTTGATTTCCTGTCTAAAAAAAAAATTAATTTTCTTAAAGGAGGCATTTCTTTTATAATTATTTTACTTACTTACTTACCAATGGAAGAACGAACCATCCAAGATTTGTGCTTAATTCATTCAACAAACATTGATTGAAGATGTACAATTTGTCCGATGTTGTGCTTTGGGATGAAGGATAAAGAGAACACTCCGTGCTTGAGGTCTGAGTCACACAGTTCAAATGAACTTGGTTTGCTTAGGGGATGAAAAGAGGTCCACTGCAACTGGAACACATGAAGATAAGGCTGGGGAGATAGTGGTGATGACATCATGAAGGGCCTTCCATTGATATGCTGAGGAGTTTGGGACACAACCTGGAAGAAACCTTTGGGGAGAAAGTGGAAGTTCATAAATAGGGTGGTATTATTATCAGATTTGTTTTCTCTGGTGAAAACTCCAGCAGGCTTTGGGTGCATGGACCAGAGATAGCACTGGGGATTAATAACAGGTAGGCCTTTCAAAGAAATGCAAAAAAAACAAATGTAAGGCAGTAGGTTGTGGATAGAGAAAAGCAAGGTGACAGACAGTTGGATGAATGCAATAAGTGAGAAGAACTGAAGATGAGATGGATTTAGTTTCCTGCTGGAGAGGCTCAGGGCATATTAATCATTAATTGAGTCAGGGGACATAAGGATTACAGATGATTATGAGTTCAGTTTTAGATATACAACAGTTTAATGAATAAGACGCTTGTAGGAGATCTAGGTGAAGACAACTGATAGGTAGTTGGAAATTGAGTTGGGAGACATCAGTAGACAGTGGGTGGGACACCACCAAAATATGGGAAATCAAGGGAGTACATGTTGTAGTGAAATCCAGCACGAGAAGAGGAGAGGTTGGCTTGGGCAGATAATGATTGACAATTTTTATTTAAAAAAATTTCATTATGGTACAAATAAAAGTTGGACTGCATTGGACTGAGGAGTAAAAAAAGTAGGTTTAGACTTCTATTCCAAGATGATAAGTCGAGAATTACACAAATACAGAAGGGGGACATGCTCATATTTATGGGTTAAGATAGAATCCTATCCAAGGGAGAATTTGAAGACCTCCTAGTATAGTCATGAATCACTTAATTAGGCTAATTAATCTTCAGATTTACTCAGGTGAATTTTTGTTCTTTAACAAGGAGGAAACCATGGTTTGCAGTGAAGAGATAAACCAAATGCAAAGGGGGCCTGGCTTCCTGTTTTGAAAGGAGAAAACACCACTCAACGGAGTGCCCCCAGGCCTGCTCAGAGTGGCTGCAGGGATGGGACAATAGTTGAAGACACAGAAGGAGCCTCCCTTGAGGGCTTGGATGGAGCCAAATCCCCCTTCCCTCACTTTCAGGAGGAGTGGAAGGTAATTGAGTGGTAACCTACCTTGGGGTCACCATGAGGAAGGAGGTAGAGGAGCCAGAAGTGACCTGGCAGCCTCTGCCACTGGTCTGACAGAGGTAATGCCTGAGTTCTCTAAGTTAGGGCTAAGGGGTCAAGCCAGCATTTGTGGATCACTGGGCCCCAGTCCAGCCAGGAGTGTAGGCCAACAGTCTTAATTCTGCACGTTCCAGCAGTATGTGTCCCCAGGGTTCCCGGTGACAGGCATTTCTGGGACATCAATACTAAGTTGAGGAAGGTCCCTGAGGCCCACAAAGGTTTCAAAGCCTACAGAAAGACCCACTTTTGGATATAAGGACTCCCTCTTCCCACCAGGAGGGGACATGTCTTCTCCCGTGGAACCCAGACACCTTGAAAAGTAAGAGGGAAAAGGAGAATGAAATGGATTTGATAGGGAGTTACAGATTAGATTATTGAATATTAACTTAGCCAGAGACAGTTTTAACTAGCACGCACTAAGATCTTTTATTTGGCAAGTTTGACTCTGATGGCATCCTATTTTACTGCTTCCCTTCTCCCTCCAGCCAAGTGGGGTGGAGATTAGTGAGAATATAAATAAAAAGGACCTACTATTATGGGTTGTGGTTTTGAAATTTTTAACCTCATAATTCTATGACCTTTATGTGAATTATCTCATTTAATCCTCACGACAGCCTTATAAAACAGATAATTATACCTATTTTATAGATGAGAAAACAAGGCTTAGAGATAGCAAGAGGGGATTGGTTACCAAATCTACACTGATTGATTCCAGAGACTGTTCTCTTGAGCAGTTTTCTGTTTTCTCCCTACACGTCAAATAGAACTTTTAATCAAAGTTAAAAGTTTCAGTAATCAATTGATTAGTTGAGGTTATGTATACCACCCCAAACCTTTATATCTAGGAAATCCCAACCGTCATTCATTCATACACCAAATATTTTTTAAGGGCTTACTTTGTGTCAATCCCTGTGCTTAACGTCAGATGTATACTGGTCAAGAAACTGCATTCAATAAAATTGGGATGGTCACCCAATAGGAACTCAGGCTCTCGTTTCTTGAGCCTGAGTCAGTTTTCAGATCTCATATTGGTTGACCAAAGAGGTGGCCAGGTCACCAGGCGGAGGAACCCTGAAACCCCGTCATAAGAGTATTCTGTAATGATTCTTCCAGTCATTCCTCAAGGGGGCATATGGCCATCTACCATGGTGGCTGTGTACTGGAGAAAGAGGAGTTCTGAAAGGTACTATGGCTATCAAATACAGGGGTTGAGTTGATACTGATATTTGGACATCTGAAGCATCACCATAGGACGTCTTTCCCTGAGTTTTAGGCTTTAATTTAATAATAGGTATGGGGGCGCTCGGGTGGCTCAATCATCCCAGGGTCCTGGAATCGAGTCCCTCATGGGGCCTTCCTCAGCAGGGAATTCTGACTCTCCCTATTCATCTACCCCTCCCCCTGGTCATGCTCTCTCTCTCCCAAAAAAATAAATAGAATCTTAAAAAAAAAAAAAAAAATAGGTATGGCACACATTTAACATACATGGCTTGCAAATATTTTTTCTTAGAATCTGGATTTCTTTGATGTTATATAACATATCATACGGCAAAATAAGGTTTTTATTGGTTTTAGATTTCCTTGAGGAGACCAACTTGGTGACAAGTTGACTATGTTGAGCCCAATAGAAGATAATAGTTCATAAGCATTATCCTTCATAAGGGAATAGCTGACACAATAACGAGAGTGGTTTGGGTGGTAGATGTGCATAAAATGTCAAGATAACTAATTCTTTATTTTTTTTTTTAAGATTTTATTTATTTGACAGAGAGAGAGGGTGTGAACACAAGTGGGGAGAGTGGCGAGCAGACTCCCCGATGAGCAGGGAGCCCAATGTGGGGCTTGATTCCAGACCCTGGGATCATGCCCTGAGCTGAAGGCAGACACTTAACCAACTGAGACACCCAGGAGCCCCTAATTCTTTAAAGAAGAGCAATGGATACATAGAGGAACATGCCATGTTTTTATGTGGGAATACTAAATGCCCTAGAGATGTCACAGTCAGCACTGGAACTGCAGAACACCAAAAATGAAGGAAAGAACTTAAAAGCAGCCAAAGAGAAAAGACGGATGACCTATAATTAACTACTGATTTCTCAACAGCAACAAGGAAAACTAGATGAATGTGGAATCAGAGTCTTCAGAGAAAGAAGAAAGATCCAGAGTCTTCACAGAAAACTATCTTTTGAGAATGACGGCAAACTGAAGATGTTTCAAATAAAAACTGGGAATGTTTTTATCACTGTTTTATCAATGACTTTATCACCAATGTTTTTATCACTGTTTTATCAATGACTTTATCACCAAGGCAACACCTAAAGACTATATTTCAGGAAAAATAATTATTACAGAAGAAAGATCTGAGATTCAAAAAAAGAGTGGAGAAGATGGAAGTTGTATAACATGTATATAACTCAAAACCAAAGAAGTCTGTATAACTGGAAAAA
>CM052897.1:16620549-16634370 GCA_028534135.1 Potos flavus
CATAACCCAGCCACCCTATCCCTACCCCCCCACCCCCCAGCAACCCTCAGTTTGTTTCGCGAATTTAGGATTTTCTTATGGTTTGCCTCCTTCCTGATCCCATCTTGTTTCATTTCCCCCCCACCCCCCACGACCCCCTGCCCTGCCTCTCAAATTCTTCATATCAGAGAGATCACATGATAATTGTTTTTCTCTGATTGACTTATTTCGCTTAGCATAATACTCTCTAGTTCCATCCACATCATTACAAATGGCAAGATTTTGTTTCTCTCGATGGCTGCATAGTATTTCATTCTATATATATACCACATTTTCTTTATCCATTCATCTGTTGATGGACACCTAGGTTCTTTCCATACCAATGACCTTTCTTTTTTGTAGAAATCGACAAGTTGATAAAATTTATGGAAAATCAAAAGATCTAAATAGTCAAAACATTTTTTAAAAGAAAAAAACTATCAAATTTCAAGATTTTGTATAAAGTTACAGTAATCAAGTAATCAAGGCAGAATGGTATCAGTGTTAGGAAAGACGTGAAGTTTGATGGAATAGAAGAGAGGATCCAGAAATAGACCCACAAATAAAGGTCAATTGATATTTGAAAATGTGTCAATTCAGTGAACAAAGCAAAGTCTTTTCTGCAAAATGTGTTGTAATGATATACAAAAAAAAAAAAAAAGAGAAAAAAACTACTTGGCTTCACACCATATACAAAAATTAACTCAGAATTATCATAGACTTAAATATAAGAGCTAAAACTAAAAAAAATGAAAAATATTTATGATTTTGGAAGGGACCAAGGGCTCTTAGACAGGGGTGATTTTGGCACCAGGGAACACTCGGCAATGTTTAGATATATTTTTGGTAATTACAACTTTGGATGGGAAGTTGCTACTAGCATCTAATGAGTAGAGATCAGGAATGTTGGTAAACATTGTACAATGCACAAGGCACCCCTCACGCACAACAGAATTATCCATCACAAAATGTTAATAGTGCTGAGGTTGAGAAACCCCGGGGTAGACAAATAGATAGACACAAAAATATGGACCACAAAAGGAAAAAAATTGATAAATTGGGCTTTACCAAAACCTTTTCCTTTTTGTAAGAAATGAAAAGACAAGCCATCCACTAGAAGGTAGTATTTGTAAAACACATGTATGTGAACTGAAATGTTCACAAACTGATGAATGGAGAAACAAACTGTGGTACAACCACACAACAGAAAGCTACTCAGCAATAAACATGACATAATTACCAAGAGATGAAACAACATGAATGTACTTTAAAAGCACAAAAAGACACAGAAAGTTATTTACCATATGAGTCCATTTATATGCCATCCTAGAAAAGGTAAAACTACAGGTACAAAAAAATAGATGAGTGATGGCCACAGGCTGGAGGTAAAAGCAGCAACTGACCTCAAAGGGGCATTGGAATCTTCTCCGCCATGATTGTGCTGATGGTTACACAAATGTATACTTTATCAAATTCATTGAGCTGTACATTTAAAAAGGGTAAGTTTTATTAATATGTAAATTATACTTCAATAGGCCTGATCAAAGAGAAAAAGAAAAAAAGAAAAAGGAAAAACATCCTTACCATTGGCTTAATTCAAAAGTGTAACACATATTAAAGTTACACACTAACATTTAGTGATCACAGGGAGTTTGGAAGTCTATGAAAATGCTGTGCTTATATATATTTTATAGTCTAGGCGCCAGAAGGGAGAGATTTACTCCATCTCTACAATAATTATGGAAGTACAAGTTAAAACACCAGTGAGGTTTTTCAGATGCGCCAAGTTCCTACCTCAGGGCTTTTGCACCTGCTGCCTAAAATGGCCTTTCCCCAGATTTTGACCAGGTTGCCCTTCACTTTGTTCACATCTGTGCTTAAAAGTCACCTCCCCGCTGACCCTTCCTGCTGATGCTAACCCCTTAATGCCTTCATTCTCTAGTTCCTTATTATGATTTGTTTTTTTTTTCATCACATTTATCACCACCTAACACTAACACTATATTGTATATTAACTTGCCTATTTTTTATTGCCTGCCGGCCCTTAGTCATTACATGCCCACAAGGGAAAGAATTGTGCCTTGATTGCTCCTGGATTGTCCTTGTGGCCTACCATGGTGATTGGAACACTATAGGTTCTCAATGAGTATTTGCTAAATAATCAAACACAGGAATAAACAAGAAATGATTTTATACAGTTCATTTGTACCAGATGTATAAAACTTTAAAAAGAATGTTGTGAGAGATATAAGAAATCTGGTACCCTCATTTTCTGTTGGAGGAGTACTGATTGGTGTAACATTTTTTGAGGGCAATTAGCCAATATCTATTAAAATGTGCACACTTTTTGACTCAGCAAGTCTACTTTTAGAATGTTTTTGGCAGAAATATTTATACAGATGCACAAAAATTTAAGAATGAAGATATTCTCTGTGTCATTGGATATAATGGTGAAAAATTAATTTGAAAGTAAGGGATTCATGAAATACATTTCATTAAATTAATTCTGTGGAATATTATGCACCTGTAAAAAAGATTGGAGTCGGTCATATATTATTAACATGGTGCTATGATAACACAGAAGAGAGGCAATGGTATAATGGTGTAGCCTGTGGACTCTGGACTTACACCCCAGCTCTGTCATTTCTTGGCTTTGTGATCCTGGGCAAGATACCTAATTTCTCTATGTCTCATCTTATTATCTGCAAAGTGAAGATTAAATTGTTCGTACTTTACAGGGTTCAACTAGTTAATATATTTAAAATACTTAGAACAATGTCAAGAATATAAATTTTATAAAAAAAATAATTTTATAAAAAAATATAAAAACAATATATTATATAATATATATATAATATAATATATATTATAAAAAATATAAAAACAAATACTAGATATTATTGTTACAATAATTATTTTGTTATGAAGTTGTTATATATTGTTGTTATAATATTGTTATACTACTAATTATTATTATGACTATGACTATGGAAAGAGTTCCAAAATCTCTATTGGAGTAAGCTCCATGATTCTGGGACTGTATTTGTTTTGCTCATCAGTGTAACCCCAGAGTCTAGGAAAGTATCTGGTACATAGTAAACGCTCAATGAAAAATGTTGACTTGTTGAATGAATGATGATAGATTTATAAAGCAAGCTGCAGATCAACATGCATAAGAGGTTTTTAAGACAATTTACTAACGTAATATAGTGTGTCAAACAAATTTCAATAAAAAAGATAAAAGGCAATTTAGTGGTATTTAGGGATGATGTGTTCTGATCTCTGCAACTTATTTTGAAGCACATTAAAAAAAGATGGATAGTTGAATGGTAACTGGCATAGATATTGGCCTGTATTTGAATAAATATGTGGGAAAACAATGAAGGTAACATGTTAATAGGTGGCAGGTACATGAGTGTTTTACTGTACAATTCTTTCAGCTTTTCTGTTGAATGATAAAAGGCTGTGTGTGTGTGTGTGTGTGTGTGTGTTTATATTTAGTATGGAAGAGATCTTTAGGGTTTCTAAGCAGGAATGCTACTGATATTCCAAGTGGAAAAATGTTTTATCTTGTGGGACGCTCCTGGGCATTCCGGAGTTGTTAACATCTGAGCACTCTGCCCCCAAGGGCCACAGAGCTTCCTAATCACTATGACAACCACAAATGTCCTCACATATTTCCAAATGCCTAAATGTTGACAACCAGGATCCATATCATGACTACTTCTTTGCAATTTCATTTAAGAGGGGGATGGAGTAAGAGGTGCAAGGTAGGAAATATTAAGTGTATTGTAATTTTAATAAAACATGCTTAAACTTAAAAAAATCAATTAAATCTGCAAAAAATAATTGTCTGGAAAAATACGTATCACTATGTAACAGTGATTATCCCTTGGGAGTAGCAATAGGACCTGGAAGGGAATGAAGTCTTTAACTTTTTACTATATACACTTTTATTGTTTTTATTTTTATAAGCTGACTTATTCTGGAACAATAAAATGTAAAGGTCAATTTGAAAAAGAAGAAAGCTAGTTGAAACATGTACCGAGGATGGGGCACCTGGGTGGCTCAGTGAGTTAAAGCCTCTGCCTTCGGCTCAGGTCATGATCCCAAGGTCCTGGAATCGAGCCCCGCATCAGGCTCTCTGCTCAGTGAGGAGCCTGCTTCCCCCTCTCTCTCTGCCTGCCTCTCTGCCTACTTGTGATCTTTCTCTCTCTGTCAAATAAATAAATAAAATCTTAAAAAAAAAAAAAAAAGAAACATGTACCGAGGAAAAAAACAACAGAAAGAGCTATAAGGGATTTTGTCTTCTTTGGCCTATTCTATACTAAGAATATAACACTTTCATAAGAAAACTGAACTTTAGTTAAAACAAAAATAATGTTAAAATTCATAGAAAAATGCATGACTGCAAATATTTGTGAAGTAGACAGACATTTTTGGTTCTTAACCGTATCTGTTAGAAATTATCTGTACAGGGCGTCTGGGTGGTTCAGCCCATTAAGCCTTAGCCTTTGACTCAAGTCATGATCCCAGGGTCCTGGGATCGAGTCCCACATTCAGCTCCTTGCTCAGCGGGGAGCTGATCTTCTCCCTCTGCCTGGTGCTCCCCCCGTTTGTGCTCTCTGACAAATAAATAAATAAAATCTTAAAAAAAAATAAAATAAAATTGCTTCTTTAAAAAAAGAAATTATCTATACAGACAGTGATTTATTAGTAATTTTTCACTAGAAAGAGAATAGTTTGACTAATAGGTTATGTACTAATCATACTCTTGTTATGATCATTGAAATCTCAGTGATATGTTTGCTGGAATTGGGCCATTTTGGAAATTATCATTGTGGATGCTGCCACTTAGTGGTGAAATGTGTTGACTATTTGTTGTCAAAATCTGTAATTTGGACAAGGGATTTAGACAAGTTTTAAGACCAGGTCTGAATCATTCATTTATTCACTTTACGAGCATCTGCTGAGTCTCTAACTTAATAGAACACTGATAAGCACGGAGAGGATCTGAAGAAGTATCAAGAACAGACCCTGCCCTGAAAGTGCTTATCATCTGTTCAGGACACAAACACATACTTGAGAATTTCAATAAAATCATAATGCAATATTGAGTATCATAAAACCACAGAGTCTCACATTTATAGAGGATCTTAACAGTGGTCTGGTTCAACCCAATGAGATGATTAATGCCAAATAAGGCATAGAGAATTTATGAGCAGAAGAGATCATTGACTGAGGGTTGTAGTGTTTTCTGAGGTGCCAGCCTGAGAGACCAGGAGAGTAATGGTACCCCTGATAGAGGCACAGAAGTTAAAACAGGGAGATGATTTAGGTACCAAGATGATGACATCTATTTTAGACTCCGAATATGAAGGAACAATAAGATATTAGGTTGCCTACTCTCCATTTGCTCCCAGATTCATTCCCATACTCTTTGCTGACCCCATAGATGGCTTTACTCAGCCTTGCCTAACCTCTGGCTACAACCAATGGGAGGCACCAGTATGAGACTGAGGGTGGAAACAGATTAAATTTGAAGTATTTCTTTTCTTTTCCCTCACTGCCTGGCTGCATCCCTTCTCACGGTGGCTGCATTTCTGATCAATCTACTACTATATCTCCTATCAGACGGCCCTGCCTCCCCAAACAGCTCCAGCTCTCACAGATTCTGATAACTCCATTTCCTTAAAGACATTGTTAAATATCTCATTTCCTTTTAGACATTTCCTTAAAGATACTAAAATTTCCCATGGAATAAAATGTAGAAGGAGAAGAGCAGAGCGATAGGTCTAGTCAATGGACTAGACCACTTAGAGAAGGCAGGAGGAAGACTGTTACCCAAAAAAAGAGAGTTATCAAAGAAGAACTGGGGAAGTATTCTGTCCTGAACACCAAAGTTAAGACAGCATTTCAAGAAGGGGGCCCCTGGGTGGCTCAGTCAGTTATGCATCTGACTCTGGTTTCAGTTCAGGTCATGATTTCGTGGGTCGTGGGATCGAGCCCTGCATCAGGCTCCGCACTCAGTAGGGAGTCTGCTTGTAAGATTCTCTCCCCCTGTTCCTGCCCCCCTCATAAATAAATCTTAAAAAAGAGAGAGAGAGAAAGGTTTAATGAAGACACTATCAAATACTGCAGAGGGTCAAGGAGGAGACAAATTTAAAAACACTACTGGATCTGTTAGGACTCATTATCTCAGTGGTATTTCATTATTTCAGAAGGCAGTTTTAATAAGAGTAAGAGTAGCAATTAAGTTGTCAAAGGTTAAAGATTTTTATTTAAAAATTTTTATTTAAAAATTTAAAAATAGGCAAAAGGAGGGCACCTGACTGGCTCAGTTGGTAGAGCATGTGACCCTTGATCTGAGGTTTATGAGTTCAAGCCCCACATTGGGCAGGAGAGCTTACTCTAAAAGTAAAGTAATAAATCAAATAAAAATGGGCAAATGGCTTAAATAGAAATTTCACCAAAGGGGGTGCCTGACTGGCTCAGTTGGCAGTGTGTACAACTCTTGTTCTCGGGGTCATGAGTTTGAGCCCCACGTTGGGCATGAAGCCTATGTAAAAATTAAAATTCACCAGGCACCTGGGTGGCCCAGTCGTTGGGCATCTGCCTTCGGCTCAGGTCGTGATCCCCTGCGTCAGGCTCCCTGCTCAGCGGAAGCCTGCTTCTCCCTCTCCCACTTCCCCTGCTTGTGTTCCCTCTCTCTCTCTCTCTCTCTCTGTATATAAATAAATAAAATCTTTAAAAAAATTAAAATTCACCAAAGATGATATACAAATGGCTAAAAACAATGGGAAAAGATGCTAACATCATTGGTCATCAGGGAAATGCAAAGAAATGCAAATCAAAACTACATTGAGTGATTAAAAATTAAAATGACAAGACAGTGCCAAGTGTTGGAAAGGATGAGAAGAAACTGGAACCTTCCTGCTTTGCTGGTAGGAATATAAAATGGTACAGCCACTTTGGAAAATGGCTTGGCAGTTTCTTAAAAAGTTAACAACATTGACCATATGATCCAATAATTTCATTCCTCCATATTTACCCAAGAGAAATGAAAACACAGGTCCACTCAAAGACATGTATGTGATTGATTGTTCATAGCAGTATTACACATGATAGTCCCAAACTAAAAACCATATAAACGTCCACAACCAGTGAATGGATAAACAAAATGTGGTAGGCATACAATGGACTACTACTACTCAGCAGTGAAAATGAATGAACCACTCATACATGCTACAACATGGATGAATATCTAAACACCATGCTCAGTAACAGAAGCAAGACAGAAGGACTAGATATCACAGATAATGTATAATTCCATTCCATTTTCTAGAAATGTCTATAAAAGACAAATTTAGAGAGATGAAAAGTAGATTGGTGGCTGCCTAGGGCTGAAGGTGGGAGTGAGAATTAACTGCAAACAGGTATAAGAAATGGAAATATTCTAAATTCTTTTAAAAGATTTTATTTCTTGGGGCGCCTGGGTGGTTCAGTGGGTTAAGCCTCTGCCTTCCGCTCAGGTCATGATCTCAGGGTCCTGGGATCGAGCCCCGCATCGGGCTCTCTGCTCAGCAGGGAGCCTGCTTCTCCCTCTGTCTCTGCCTGCCTCTCTGCCTACTTGTGATCTCTCTCTCTGTCAAATAAATAAATTAAAAATCTTTTTTTTTAATTAAAAATCTTTTTTAAAAAAAGATTTTATTTCATTTATTTGACAGAGAGAGTGAAAGATCACAAGCAATGGGGAGCATCAGAGGGAGAGGGAGAAGCAGGCTCCCCACTGAGCAGGGAACCCAATTCAGGACTTGATCCCAGGACACCGAGATCATGACCTGAGCTTAAATCAGACATTTAATTGACTGAGCCACCCAGGCATCCCAGAAATGTTCTAAATTCGAATTCTGCATTATGGTGATGGTTGGATCACCCTACAAATTACTAAAATCATTGTTGGACCTATGGTATGTAAATTTTTATGGTATGTAAATTATACATTGATCAATTTGGTTTCTTTAACAAGTTAAATAGGAAAGATTCAAGGAAATTGAGGAGAAAGAATTAAGGCAGTGAATGGAAATAGAAACAAAAACATTATTCCATGATTGCTCAACAGACACAGAGGCTTTGACCATGACTTCTTGTTTGAGATAAATTTGTCTTAATATGAAAGCATGTTTCTAGTTTAACTAGAAGAAAAGTCTCAAATTAAGTAGCAGTGAATCTGCACATTGTGTAGTGAAAAGAAAGCTACAAGAATGATTTTACCTATAGAATCTAGATCAATAGAACATGAGATGGGAAACGTAAAACTAGTCTTACCTTATTTGAATTGCAAGTTTAGTGCCATTGCTTTAAACATTTTATGTATTTATTTATTTTAAAGTAGGCTCCCCACCCAACATGGGGCTCCAACTCACAACCCCAAGATCAAGAGTCGCATGCTCTACCAACTGAGCCAGCTAGGCACCCCTAATGCCATTCCTTTAAATTAAGAACTCAGGGGCGCCTGGGTGGCTCAGTTGGTTAAGCGTCTGCCTTCGGCTCAGGTCATGATCCCAGGGGCCTGGGGTCAAGTCTGGAATCAGGCTCCCTGCTCAGCAGGGAATCTGCTTCTCCCTCTCCCCCCTCTTCCCACTCCCACTCATTCTCTCAATCTCTCTCTCTCTCAAATAAATAAATAAAATCTTAAATAAAAAAAAAAGAAAGAAAGAAAACTAAACCCAGTAAGAAAAATCATGGAGATCAGAAAATCCCAAAGACTTGGAGATCAGGAAATTGATCCAACTTTCAAACATAAGGAAGAGTAAGATTTAGCTTTTGTAAATAGGTAGACTCTGCAAAGTGTATCAAGGTGGGCTTGACATTGATCCTGGGAAATATTTGAAACCTACTGTTAAATGGACAGCTTGTGAGAACTTAAACAGGGAAGTAATTAGGAGCCAGGGGAGGGAAGGGAAATATATTCTTTTTGAGCAAACCCAAAACTTTTGTAAAAATTGATCACGTATTAGGCAAGGAAGGAAGCCTCAATGAATTCCAAAGAGTCAGGATCACACAAAGCCCCTTCTCTTACCTTGTTTTGGTCAGATTATTTGTAGACTAAAGAATCCATTCGTTGTTTTAAGCAGAAAGGGATTCAGTTGTTTCACCCATCAACTGTGAGGAAAGCTAAACAAAGAGATTTTAGGTTGGATTTATAGGAAGAGTGTCCCAGGGGCACCTGGGTGGCTCAGTGGGTTAAAGCCTCTGCCTTCAGCTCAGGTCATGATCTCAGGGTCCTGGGATTGAGCCCCGCATCGGGCTCTGCTCAGCAGAGAGCCTGCTTCCCTCTCTCTCTGCCTGCCTCTCTGCCTACTTGTGATCTCTCTCTCTGTCAAATAAATAAATAAAATATTAAAAAAAAAAAGAGCTTCTCAAACCTCAGCCCAACTGAGCTGCCAAGGGGGCTGCCAACTCTGCCACAGTCAGGAAGAACAGGGGCAGGACATCTTTTGCAGAGGTGGGAAGTCACTTCCAGCTGTGCTGGCTTCAGAACCACACCACGTCCCTATTATTTCATTAGCAAAAATAGGCACCCTTTGCCCTGCCTCTCTCCCCCATGTCCCTCCCAGAGTAAAACCTTCTGTAAATTCATTTGATCAGGATGATCTAAATCATATCTGGAAGCCTGCTTCCAGGCATGTGCCAGGTATCAATTGTTGCTTCTCCATTCTAAATTCACCTCTCATCACCAACTCTCTGATACCTGTCTGGACTCAGGCTTCCACCTTTGTAAGTAATGATGATATCAACCTTGGCCAGCAGAGGGCGCCGGAGAGATTTTGCAGGAAGAAGAGGGCTCTTGGTTTTTCTTCTGCCTGCTGCATAGTGGGTTAGCCTATGATTATGTGAAGACATCAGTGATGTTCTGCCCAGCCGTGCATGCCCAGAGAGCACAGATACTGCCTAGGCCCAGGCTGGAGCCACCTGATCGTGGTTTTCCTGGTGTGGACACTGTCCAAGCCTGCACCCACAAAGGAGCCCCAAATCCCAAAGTGCACCTGCATTCCATGCCAAAATTTATGGGATGCAATAACATTAGTACTTAAAGGGAAGTTTGTAGTTTTCAAACATTGATAAAAAACAATAAAGACTGAAAAAGTTGAGCTAAGTATTAAAGTTGATAAACTATTTCAAAAGCAACAGAGCAAATCCAGAGAACAAGAGGAAAGGAAATTACAAAGATAAAGGCATAAATCAGTAAAATAGAAAACCACAGAAAAATAGAATGAGCCAAAGAGTAAGTGAAAAAAATTAGGAAAAAGTTGAGAAAATACAAAGAAGTAATACATAAGATGAAGCAAACAGAAAGTAAATCACGATAAACATTAACAGAGATTTTAAAACCTACATGATTTGAGTACATTTCTGGAACTCTCCCATACCAAAATTATCCAGGTCCAAATAGTTTTCAAAGTGAGTTCTAGCTCAAAATTTAATTTTGTTCTCCATAACATTCTAGTTTTCTTCAATTCAATTAATCAAAACTTTAAGCTCTATGAAGGGCTTAAACTCATCACTCTGGGATCAAGAGTCACATGCTCTACTGACTGAGCCAGCCAGGCACACCTAATTCATCAAAACTTTAATAGTTGCCAACTCTACACTTGGTACTTTTATCAGTAAGTACAAAATACATTGACTCATATGATAAATGTTATCACTTCTCTAACATCAGCAAGGCACAATGCTATGGGTGGGATATAGTTATAAACAAGATAGGAAAGTCTCTTGCCTCTATGATGCCTATATTCTGTGGATGAAACATACAAAAAAACAAAAAAACAAAACAAACCACAAGTATGGGGCGCCTGGGTGGCTCAGTCGTTAAATGTCTGCCTCTGGCTCGGGTCGTCATCCCAGGGTCCTGGGATCAAGCCCCATATCGGGTTCCCAGCTCAGCGGGGAGCTTGCTTCTCCCTCCCCCTCTGCCTGCCGCTGCCTGCTTGTGCTTTCTCTCTCACTCAAATAAATAACATCTTAAAAAAAAAACAAAACCCACAAGTAAATATCAAATACATAGAATAAAGTATGGTCACATATGTGAAAATTATATTTGTTTATATATAGATGATGTATTTGAATTCACAAAAAAATAAACAGTGGGCCATGTTATGTTTTGGCTCTTGAAATTCTATCAGAAACAATTAAATTCCTTAATAATTTTATTTTATTCTCTGTTTTTCAAAAAATTAAAAACTGTCCTGAATTTTTCTTTTAGAATAAAGAAAGAAAGGGATGAGATCACTAATAACAGGTCTATGTTTTAATGAACATACACCATGTATCCTGAAAGGAGGAAGGGGACAAAAATCAAAACATGTTTCCTGGCAAGAAGCAACTTTTTCAAGTCTGAAGCATAAAAGTAAAAGCATTTCACAAAGTGAACATTTAATCTTTTTTATCTTGAATAAGGCAAGGACTTAGCTAAATACAGGTTTATCAGGAGTTATTTTGACTTGGCTTAATCTGCTAGTTAAAGCTCTCTGTTTGGCTTCAATATTCTTATCAGCTCAAGGTAAGGCCTTCCAAGTACACCATCGTTACATACAACGTGTATGTTTTGTAGGCCCAGGGCAAGAGGATCCACTCTGTTCTGTGCATGACCATTTCCTTCTATTGTTCATTTTTCATCAAGCCCAAGCCAAAGGAGACTCAAGCAAGGATGGTTGATGTTTTAGGGCCCAATATGTAAAACCATTCTCCTTGTCTCGAGTTTTGAACCAAATGAGAAAGCCGTGCAAGAATCAGACAGCTAGAGGGGCACCTGGGTGGCTCGGTTGGTTAAGCGTCTGCCTTCAGCTCAAGTCATGATCCCAGGGTTCTGGGATAGAGCCCCACATCGGGCTCCCTGCTCAGCGGGGAGTCTGCTTCTCCCTCTCCCCCTGCCCTCCTCCACTCGTGGCGTGCAGGCGCACGATCTCTCTCTCTCTCTCTCTCTCTCAAATAAATAAAATCTTAAAAAAAAAAAGAGAATCAGACAGCTAGAGATCAAAGTGTTAGCTTTAGTACTCGACAAAGTTAATTGGACAATGTTATTTTATCTCAGTGGACAAGGTGGCAGCCAATATTTCATCCCTGAATGAGACAGTTTCTAGGTCCTTGCTCAGGCCCTGGCACAGATACTCCTATGCTTGGCAGAGAGTGGATCAGAACTTTTGTCTCTGGCAGATCAGTTCAATTCCCTTGCAACCTCACCAGTCAGATGCATTCCTCCTCTCCTGGGGTGAGGGGAGGGAAGGGAGACCAGGAGTATCAATAAAATGGTGGTGGTGGGGGAAGCGTGTCTTGAAATGAAAGACAGTTATTGAAAACACCTTGAGACATAAGGTTGTTTTCTTTTATTCTGGTTTTATTCTATTATATGGTACTGTCCAAACCCCCTTTTCTAAAAAAAAGCCGCTGAAGACACACCACAGTTTAATCTTTGTCTCAAGTGTACAATTAGCATTTCTGATGATCTCTTGTAGCATTCTAACTGATTTCGATAAAATTCTGCCCATTCCAGGATTTATCGCTTAGGAGCAAGGCACTTACAAGTACTGTACAGAGATAGGGGGAGGAGATAATAAATCTTGCATAACCGATCTTACCTTGGTTTTAATCTTAAAAAAATCCATTTAGTCAACAGTCTGACTGTTGCTCTAATTTGTGCATTTTATACTCAAGTATCAGGCAGGCAGTATCACTGAGGCAGCTAATATAACCGGGTTTATTTCTACACACACACACACAAAACCTTCTCCCCCTTTTATTTGAATCATGTGTCTCTCTCTAACTTCTGTTTACCACTTTTGATAAAGATGTGTGTGCAAAGAAATCTTCTCACGTGTAAAATAAATCGTAGTGCAAGTGCTACAATAAAAGTCACTGGACTCTGAGCCTCAGGGCTGGGGAAATGAAAGGGAGACATGGACTATGGTGAGCACATGCCCGAAAAAAGGACACAGGCAGTCTCTACTTAGCCACAGCTGATCGCTGTCATGCAAAAATGTGGCCACAGTGTGGCCAGATTTATTCATTTATTCAAAATAAACTAGTAATTAGGATTAGGGTTTGTCAGTGAAATCTCCCAATTTTAAAATATTTTTAAAAACTTGCTGGTCGACCCACAGGGAATATCATTCTCAATGGGGAAAAAATGAGAGCTTTTCCCCTAAGATCAGGAACACGGCAGGGATGTCCACTATCTCCACTGCTATTCAACACAGTACTAGAAGTCCTAGCCTCAGCAATCAGACAACAAAAAGAAATAAAAGGCATCCAAATTGGCAAAGAAGAAGTCAAATTCTCACTCTTTGCAAATGATATGATACTTTACGTGGAAAACCCAAAAGACTCCACTCCAAGACTGCTAGAACTCATCCAGGAATTCAGTAAAGTGTCAGAATATAAAATCAACACACAGAAATCAGTTGCATTTCTATTCACCAACAGCAAGATAGAAGAAAGAGAAATTAAGGAGTCGATCCCATTTACAATTGCACCCAAAACCATAAGATACCAAGGAATAAACCTAACCAAAGAGGTAAAGAATCTGTACTCAGAAAACTATAAAGTGCTCATGAAAGAAATTGAGGAGGACACAAAGAAATGGAAAAACATTCCATGCTCATGGATTGGAAGAACAAATATTGTGAAAATGTCTATGCAACCTAAAGCAATCTACACATTTAATGCAATCCCGATCAAAATAGCATGAATATTTTTCAATGAAATGGAACAAATAATCCTAAAATTTATATGGAACCAGAA
>CM052897.1:16634870-16722179 GCA_028534135.1 Potos flavus
CAAAGAACAAATAATCTGATCAAGAAACGGGCAGAAGATATGAACAGACATTTCTGCAAAGAGGACATTCAAATGGCCAACAGACACATGAAAAAGTGCTCAACATCACTCGGCATCAGGGAAGTACAAATCAAAACCACAGTGAGATACCACCTCACACCAGTCAGAATGGCTAAAATTAGCAAGTCAGGAAACGACAGATGTTGGTGAGGATGCAGAGAAAGGAGAACACTCCTACACTGTTGGTGGAAATGCAAGCTGGTGCAGCCACTCTGGAGAACAGTATGGAGGTTCCTCAAAAAGTTGAAAAAAGAGCTACCCTTCGACCCAGCAATCACACTACTGGGTATTTACCCTAAAGATACAAATGTAGTGATCCGAAGGGGCGCGTGCATCCGAATGTTTATAGCAGCAATGTCCACAATAGCCGAACTATGGAAAGAACCTAGATGTCCATCAACAGATGAATGGATAAAGAAGATGTGGTATATATATATACAATGGAATACTATGCAGCCATCAAGAGAAACGAAATCTTGCCATTTGCAATGACGTGGATGGAACTAGAGGGTATTATGCTAAGCGAAATAAGTCAATCGGAGAAAGACAATTACCATATGATCTCTCTGATATGAAGAATTTGAGAGGCAGGGCAGGGAGTCGTGGGGGTTGGGGGAGGGATATGAAACTAGATGGGATCAGGAAGGAGACAGGCCATAAGAGACTCCTAAACTCATGAAACAAACTGAGGGTGGCTGGGGGGTAGGAGCGGGTAGGGATAGGGTAGCTGGGTTATGGACATTGGGGAGGCTATGTGCTATGGTAAGTGCTGTGAAATGTGTAAGCCTGATGATTCACAGACATGTACCCTGGGGCAAATAATACATTATGTGTTAATTAAAAAAAAAAAAACAACACTTATCAAACCATAAAACAAACAAACAAACAAAACTTTTTGGCCAAATAAAACTTACCCGCATGCCATAGGTTGATCATGTGTGATGTGGTTAAATTACTTTTTCTTATGCCCTAGCAAAAGACTGGCTAGTTTTTGTTGTTGTTGGTTGTTTTTTTGTTTTGTTTTGTTTTTTAAACTCAGAGAGGCTTTTAGGATGTTTGAAGTTTTCATCTTAATGTTAAAAAAAATACTGAGAAAAGAACATGCTGAAAAGAAAAAGTAAGGGCACCTGGGTGGCTCAGTCTGTTAAGCACTGACTCTTAGTTTAGGCTCTGGTCAAGATCTCAGGGTCATAAGATTGAGCTCCTTGTCAGGTTCCTGGCTCAGCGCAGAGTCTGCTGGAGATTCTCTCCCTCACTCTCCCCCTCTGCTCTTGCCCACTGCTGTCTCTCTCTCAAATAAAATAAATAAATAAAATCTTTAAAAAAAAAAGAAAAAAATAGTTTTCTTGATTTTATGATGGATCTTGTAGTTAGAAAATTGGAAAAGTGCACCCATGAAAAGAACACAGCGATGATTTATCTATTATTTTGGGAATAAGGTGATCCATTTCTGTAAACTTTATAGTTTACCAGAGTCTAAAATATGAAACCCCCATTTTTTCCTATTATCAGTAATTGTTCCATTTTGGAAATATATTTAAAACATGTATTGCATGCCCACTCTTCCTCTGCGGTTCCCAATCTGGAGGACCAACACTCAGCGGTCCCTACCACATCCAATCAATCCACCAATGTTACAGGATTTTTTTCCTCCCTCAGTGCCCACGGTTCTTGGTCACACCGCTTCATTAAATGAAGAGGTAGACCGAACAGAGTGGCGGGCAGCAAAGCAAGGTATATTGAGTGATAGTAAAGTGATAGTACAAAGCTCCCAAAGAGGGAGGCGACCGGAGAGGGTTGCCACAGGAGTTTCTAAGTCTATCAGTTTTTATGGACTTGTTGGTGGGCCGTTTTAATCTGATTAACCCTCCCTGGGCCTGTCATCCAATCAGGTTTTTGTCACCTATCTATCTCAGGGGAAAGGGTGGAGGGCCCCTTCCAGGGGGGTGTAAAATCCTTTTAAAGGTGGTTTCATCTTAGGGGCCGGGAGGGGGGGTTGGGGGAGGCTGGCCCCTGCCTGCTTGCCTTCCGACTATCCTTCATCACCAAATCCTGGCAGTTTCATTTACTAAATATACCTGGGATTCATTCCCTTGTTATTGTTCTGACCCTTCTCCAAGCCACTAGTGTCCCTTGCCTGGACGCTACAGTAGTTTCTCACCTAGGGTTGCCAGACTTGGCAAATAAAAATACAGGGTGCTCAGTTAATTTGAATTTCAGATAAACAACAAATAATTTTTTAGTTTAAGTCAGTCCCAGACTGACTTTTAACTTATAGTTACAAAATTATTTATTGTTAATCAAAGTTAACTAGGTGTTCTGTATTTTATCTGACAACTCTACTCCCACTGGTCTCACTTCAACTCCTTGCGTCACCTTCAATACATTTTCCACACCACGGTTATGATTCTTAAAATTCCCACCCAATCATGTCATTTTTTTGTTTTTATTAAAATTCCTTGTTATCTTTAAGATTAGGTCTTCATTTTTTTTTTAAGATTTTATTTTATTTATTTGACACAGAGAGAGAGAGAGAGAGATCACAAGTAGGCTGAGAGGCAAGCAGAGAGAGAGGGGGAAGCAGGCTCCCCGCTGAGCAGAGAGCCCGACGCGGGGCTCGATCCCAGGACCCTGAGATCATTACCTGAGCCAAAGGCAGAGGCTTTAACCCACTGAGCCACCCAGGCACTCCTAGGTCTTCATTTTTATATATTTTTAATTTATTTCATTTTTTAAAAGATTTTATTTATTTATTTGCCAGAGAGACAGAGAAAGAGAGCACACGCAAGCAGGGGGAGTGGCAGGCAGAGGGAGAAGCAGGCGCCCCACTGAGCAAGGAGCCCGATGCGGGACTCAATCCCAGGACCCTAGGATCATGACCTGAGCTGAAGGCAGAGGCTTAACCGACTGAGCCACCCAGGCATCCCATTTTTTTTTTTTTGATGATTTTATTTTTTAATGATTTTAATGATTTTTTTAATGATTGTATTTTTAAGTAAGATCTACACCCAATGTGGGGCTCAAACTCACAACCCTGAGATCAAGCATCGCATACTTTTCTGACAGCCAGCTGGGTGCCCCAAGTCTTTTGTTCTTAATACAGTCCTCAAGTCCCTGCTAACCTTTCCAACTCCATCTCATTGTACCTCCACCCTCTCCAGCTTTAGAGCCTTCAACATGCCTGGAATGCACTTCCCTTCCCACTCTCCCATCTTTAGTCCTCAAGTTTTGGTGTCAGCACCTCCTCGGGGAAGCCTTCCCTGATCTTCTAGGCTAAGTTAGCTCCCCTCACAATACTAACTTAATACCTGTTTGTCCTTCTAGAGCGTAAATTCCAGGAGTCTCTACTAGGTACCCTCAGGGCCTGGTAAAATGTCTAGCACAGAGCTTTCGTTGATAAATGACCAATATATAAGTACTAAACATTTCTTGAAATTTTCTCAAAGATTGGGTTTACCACTCTATCACCCATTATCCTACTGTACTGGGAGATAGCCTCCATTATATGTCTCTGTTCTTGCCTCTATTTACATTATTGGCCCCAAGATGGTTATATTTTTTGAATCAGTTTGACTTCTTTAAAAAATATTTTTTTTCTCTCATTTTTCCTTAATATCATCTGTTAAAGTCACTTCTTCCTTGGGAGAAGAACAGGAAATGAACTCTTAATTTTTTCCTTTCCTGATCTGCCAGGAACAGAGAACCCAGACAACAAATTTTCTCAGAATTGTATTTATTAGATTTTGAGAGGACTGAGGGGTTTGTTTAGAAGCAAAACTCATGGATTTCAGGTTCCTGGCGGTCCTTTTGCTTTCTTGTTTTTTCTGGCTTTTTTAGGTTGCCAGATAAAATATTTTGAGATAAATGATAAGCCACTGTGTATTTTTTCCCACTGTTCAGAAGCTGATAGTTTAAAATCATTTCCACAAATTTCATACTGCTAGATTAATCTTCTGGAAGATATTTAATCAGATCATTTTCATGGTGAAAAGCCTCATTGCTT
Organism: Potos flavus; assembly: GCA_028534135.1. NCBI lineage: Eukaryota > Metazoa > Chordata > Mammalia > Carnivora > Procyonidae > Potos > Potos flavus. The sequence goes on from CM052897.1 coordinate 16,638,934, forward strand.
ATTAGAACAAAGCTAAATATTCTTAACTTTTCTTACTTTGTAATTTTTTCTGAACTATTTAACTTTTATTTCTTTTCTTAACTTAAAATATCCCAGGCACTTAAGTGCTTTCATGCGTTATCTTATTTAATCTCCCTAATATCTCTATAAGGTAGCTACTAGAGATGTATCATTTTATATCCACATTTATTTTACTCAAGTTCAACGACACTGGCTCAGGAGGGAGAGAGCAAGCAAGAGTGAGTTCTCTAGAAGAAAGGGCTTCGACAAAACTTCTGACACCCTTGAAGCTCTCTGGTTGGAGCATAAAGAGGCAGAAGAAAAAAAAACAAACAACAAAGCAAACTTTCTTAGATGCATAGCTTCTGGGTAGGGCCAGGATTAGGGGCCAGGGCTAGCAGAATGCCTTGGGTGCAAAATTTAAGGGAAAGCCCAAAACTCACGAAACAAGATGAATCATATTTTAACGCTATTATTTAAAAAGCTCAAAATTAATACAACATACCCACCAAGAACAAGATATCAAAATTTTAAACAAAGAATCTTTCTTGACCTTACACTTGCAGGACAACTCACTTCCTATTACCCTCAGCCGGGCTTTAGAGCCAAAGTATACCATTCAAATCTCAGTTCTGTCATTTACTGGTTGTGTGATGTTAGACAGTTATTTAACTTCATTGTACCTCAATTTCTTCATCTGTCGAATGGGGATAATAACACTGTGTCCCTCATAAGGTTGTTTTGAGGATTAGCTGAACCCCTGCCTACAGTAGATTCTGAGTAAATGCTGGCCATCATTCTTGTGGAAACAAACACCGTAACAGAGTCCTGTTGAATGCTAGATGGTTTTATATCTGTTACCATGCTTGAAAAGCCCTCAGAACTGTGTGTTTCACACAATTGCCATAATTTGCATCATGTATGTAGAGCATGTAATGGCTTTTCCTAAAGAAGGATTAAAAGAATTGACTAAAAAGTGTAAATGACTTACCTTGGATTGATCTGTTCATTTCATCTCGCCGTCCAATTAAGGGCATATTTTGAGTATTTCCTTAAGCTGCTTCTGAAGATAATTCTAAAAATGCTATAAGTGATGGCAACATAGGCAATGTGTACTATTTTCCAGGGTTACTAGATCAAGACAAAAATCATATTGACTAGGGTATATTGGGAGAAAATAAAAATCTCTCCCAAATAAGAGGCACCGAGGGGAGGCCCTTCTGGAAATCACCTGGTGCCAAAGTAGAATTGCCCACCACGGCCTTGGTTCCCCTCCTGTACTTGGCACTATTTCTATCTTAACTTTTTTTGTACTTAGTGTTTCGTGTTTTTATCTCCCCAGCCAGACTTTCTGGTAACAGCGGCCAGATCTAGTTCATTTTTTAATACCCAACACCAAGCACTTGCCAGGCACCGGACACTCACTACACATTCAATGACTAAATGCATGAATTGAATTTGGGTTTGGGCACTTTTAGCCTAAGGGTTTCCTCTTTCAAACAACACAGTTAAGGAGACAGGGAGTAAAGGAGCCTCATAGAGCATCTCCTCTTGGCGCTGTAAAAAACGATTTACCACAATTTCCCAATTACTGTAAATGCAGAAACGGTTTTGTGCACGCAAGTACTCATAACGCCGTCCGTGGCACAGCGACCTTCCAGTGTTGGGTCCGCTCTCAGTGCGCACGCAACTCACTCTGCGGTTCCCGGACGAAGCGAGAGGCCGCTGCGCACGCGCGGATGGGAAGGGCACGCGCCTACCTTCCGCACCTCCCCCTCCCCTCCGCCCGCCAGGTGGCGCTGGCTGCCCGCTGCCACCGTCGCCGCCGACTCTCCCCGGGCCAAACCGGGCGGCGCCGGCCGCCTCGCGGGCCGCGGGTCCGCCTCCGCTGCGCCGAGGGCGTGGGCTCCCGGCTCCCGGAAGCGGCGGCCGGGGCGCGGAGCCGAGCGGGCGTCGATCCTCGGAGCAGCAATGCTTGGCGGCCGCCACTTGTGACCTGAGCGCGGCGGTCGGGCAGGGGCCGCTGAATGGCGGCTCGCTGAGGCGGCGGCTGTGGCTGCTCGGGGCGTGGCGTGGCGTGGCGCGGCGGCGGCCTGATGCTGCTTAAGCTCTTACAGAGACAGACCTATACCTGTCTGTCCCACAGGTATGGGCTCTACGTCTGTTTCGTGGGCGTCGTGGTCACCATCGTCTCTGCCTTCCAATTCGGAGAGGTGAGTAGCGGCGCGGGTGCCCGGCCGGGGCGCCTTGGACCGGTACGACTCCGCGGCGCCCCGAGCCCCTGCCCTCTCCGAGCCCCGCGGCGCTCCGAGCCCACGCGTGCTTGCTTCTTCCCTCCCCATCCTCACTGCAGCTGCGGGAACAAGTCCCAGAGCCTGCCTTTCCACCCCCGGAGGCTCCTAGAACTCATTTCTCCCCGAGCTCTGGTTTCACATCTGGGATCGAGATCTCGTCCTCCCGACGGTTTGAGGGATAGGCGCTCCTTCTGCCAGTTCCTTTTGCCTCCAGGTGCTTTCTTCGGGCTCCCCAAGTCGTTTGATTTTTCTCCCTCAGGCCTGTCCTCCCCGAAGCCCCCTCCCAGGACCCAGACTCGGTGTCTTTTCTCATTCCTTAATTCTCCAAAATCCTCATTCCTTGCCCCTCTTACGGGTTTTTTCTCCTCTGTTGTCACCCTTCTGATCTTTTCGCTTTTGACAAAGGCACTTTGTCTTCATAATCTGGTTTCTTTCCGGATTTCAAAACTTTCTCCAAGGGGTGTATGTTTCTTTGTACGTGAATTTGCAGTGAGGACAGGGTACTGGCCCCAAATTTAAAGACTAACTTGTGAAAGGGATTTTTTTTTTTTTCACTTTTGCTCTGTTACTGGGGACACCACCAGTTATCCTGTAGAGGCTCTACTGGTAGGTGTGCACACACAGATGTGAGAGCTGTGTTGGCAGCTCCAGACATTCTTCCCTACCTCGAGATCAGCTGAGGCTAGGGCCCCTTCATCTGACTGGGAAACCTTGTCTTGGACTCCAGCACCCAACCTCTTGGGAGCCAGTACAACAAGCCCTTGGGTCATGGGCTAAGCTAATAATTTAGAGTGTGGATCACACAAGTCCAGCCTTCCTTGATCTGCTCTTAGTTAATGTGCAATAAAGTAGTTTGGTTAGACTCTCTAAACTCTTTAGAGGGTCCACACAACAGGTTTGGGGGGTGGAGACACCCAGGTTTAATAGATTTTATGCCTCTCTGGGTAGTAGATTAAACATTTTCTTGAATGAAACAACCCTTTGGTTTAGGTTGGATAGTTAATATATTATTGACAGTCTAATATAGTATTCTTTATCATAAACAAGTTTACAGAGGCTGGGTAGGTCAGAACTGGAAGAGTACATGTATATGATTTAGAGAACACATTTAAAAATAAGTATAGCAACTTGGAGAAAAGTTGTATTTTCAAGTTGTTAGACATCTGTTTCCTTGTTTTAATATTTCCTTTTTTTTTTTTTTTTTGGTAGGAGTTTGCAGAAGGTTTTAAAATCAAGAGAATGGTTTTTAGAAATGCCACAGTATACATTTGCTTAGTCTGTACCCATGCTGGATTGTAAACTTCATAGGAGAGGGCTGTCTGTTTAACTACTGTAATCCTGACCCAAGCACTGTTCCAGGTACTGCCAGCATAGGCAGTCTAAATATTTGTTTAATGAGTGAATGAATTAATCATGTGGCATGCTTTCCAAGTGTACACTTTTAATAGTTCTTGTTCTAGAGGCAAATGAAAAGAAGTCTTATAAGTCGGGGTGAGAAAGTGCCCTAGACATGTAAGTATGGAATATGTACCTAATATTATACCACAGCTCTTCTTTGTTTCATAGTCTGCAATTTAGTACAGTGAATGTATCTATGCACAGTTAAATGTCTTATTCTTAATGGAAGATTTTCTTGTCCCTGAGTAATATTAAGTTAGCTGTTTACTAACACCTCTGTGGTGTGAAGGTGACTTAAAGGCATCAATTGCTAGAATTTTTCATTTTACATATTCCATGCCTGGTTATTTATTTACCAAAAGAAAGACACTCGTCAGCTTTGAAATGGGCCACAAAAATTAAAGTTTGGGACAGACAAAAGAAATAATAGGCGAAGAATGTTAACACATGACTTGGGAGGTGGAGACAGCTGGCTCAGTGCCACTAATATATTGCCTGTAGTACAATTTCTTTCTTTCTTTTTTCTTTTTCTTTTAAGTAGGCTCCACACCCAACGTGGGGCTTGAACTGATGACCTGGAGATCTGAGAATTGTGCAGTCTACTGACTAATGCAGCCAGGCATCCGCTGTAGTACAGTTTCTGCAGCACAGTGGAAAAGAGGAGCCATGGGATTGGGCAGATCAGGGTTTGAATGCTGGTGCCAGTATCAATAATAACAGCTAATATATAGGGCTTACCAGATACTAGGCACTCTCTTAACTGCTTTACATATATTAACTCATTTAATCTTCACGACAGCACCCCTGTGAGATGGGTACTATTATTATACCCATTTTATAGGTGATGAAATTGAAGCGCTTGCACAGATTAATCCAGCTAGTTGATAGCAGAGTGGGGCTTTCAACCAAGGCACTGTATGATTCCAGAGCTGTAATGCTCTTAAGCACACATCTTCATGGTTTCTCTCACAGTCTGGGCTGTCTTTTGTATGATCTTGGAAAAGATACTTAACCTTTTGGACCCCAGCTTCCTTATCTTTGAAATTGAGATAAGAATACCTTCCTTGCTGGGTGGTTAGGATTAAATAAGACCTCTTCTGCGAGGCACCATTTGAGGTTCCTGGCACGTAACAGACTTTCATTAAATGGTAGTAGGTTCTGCTACTCTATTATCATCAACTCTTTTATGCCCTTGTCCTTATTTTGAAATAAACCCTTGAAGTAGAATACTCCCATCATACAGTTAATATTACCAACTTGTTAATAATGTCACTAATTGCGGTGGATAAAAGGACTAAGAAGGTTCTTGTTAACTGTGAATTCATTAATATTTGACCCCCTCTCAGTGTAAGTGGTATTGGCTGCTACCTTTTGATAAGCCCTTTATACACTCATCCAAATTTTAAGGAAGAAGAATAAAACTGAGGGAGGGAAGTATTAACACATAGCATTTTTAAAAATTTCCCTTTAGGTTGAGCCGGGTAGTTTCTGGAGAACTCTTCGGAACTCTGATCAAACAAAAGCAGAGCTGGATCCAAACTCACAGGGAGAGCTCTCAGGGTGGGTACTAATAGCCACCGAAGTATACTGCCTTGGGGTGAGGGTAGGAGATAGGAGCTTATCTAATGTAAACTAGTTGATTAGACAAATCCTGTGGCCTCTGGGAGCCTCAGTTCCTACATCTGCAAATGAGGGCACTAGATTACTATGCTTCTAAGATCATTTTTAGCTCAGAAACTTCTGATTTTAAATATTTGTTTTCTGTTGGTTGATGTTATATAGGCTTTAAAACATGTGTTTTTGAAGTAAAATTTTATTACTTCAGGGCCATCATCATTTAGTTGAGCCACTTATATACAAATCCACGATCCTTTCTCTGAAAATTCTACTGAATTAACCTTATCATCAAACATCAGTATCTTTTACAGTGAAACATAGGAGTATTCTCACTCAGTTAGGAAAATGAAGACTATATAAAGTTTCCAGTCAGTTGTAGGCCAAGTTTTGCCACCAAATGAATTCAGGTGGTCACGTTTTGTTGCCAAATAAGGTACAGCAAGGTCTTCAGTGTTGAGAACTTTCTGGATTTCAGGATTGTGAATAGAAGATTGTAAATCCCTGCTGGGTGTACATGTGTGTATCTGCATATATGGAAACAAGTAAGTACGCCAAAATTAACTTCCACGAGGAAGCAGATTTAGGTAGAATCTACCCATACTGGGTAGTAACTTTCCCCTGGCCTTGCTGCTTCCATTTGCTTGCCTGCCTTCTGCCATTTTGGATTAATGAGATATTATTGTTCAGTGAAAAAGAAGGTTGAAAACTGGACCCAGCCAAAGTCATGCTCAGCCTTGGTGACCAGTTTCTCATCCTGGCTCAGTTTGAAGAAAGAAATTAGTTGCCATGTTTGTATTTGATTAGTTCATCCATTAAACAGATATATTTGGAGTGTGTTCTTTGTCAAAGGCAACAAATAGGTAGAGTCCGAGGGACCTGGCCTGAGAATTGGGAGACAGCCTCTGGCCTGGTTCTAGTTCCAGCGTAAACTGTGACCTTCAGTGCTTTCCATGCTGTGTTACTACTCCCAGCTGCCTCCTTGTTTGGGGCAGCCACTCTTATCTGTTATCTCATGTAGATTTCTTTTGGGGGTGAGGAAAGCTTTCTTTATTAAAAATAATGTTTTAAAAAGTCGAGATTTCTAAGACTCCCATTTTAGCTTTAATGTTCTGTGAATATGCATTTATTGAGTGCTTCATATGACAAAGCATGAACTATAACGTAATGTCGTTTTGCACTAGAGAGAAAATGCCAGTGGCCACACAGAGCCTTTTTAAATGGTCTCTTTCTTTTGTGGGGTTTGGGAAAGATACACAGCCCTGCTAACTGTCAAATCAAAGCAGGGACCTTATCTTAGTCTCTGCTGCATTTTTAGCACCTAGGAAGTGCTTGGTACCTAGCTGGTGCTAGATAAATTCTTGAGACGGATGGGTGAATGCATTAGTTAATTGGGGTAATCTTAATAAACATCCCTTCAAGCTCATTTCCAAAAAAAAGTTGAGATTTCTACCCTGATGCAGATCCATCTTTAGCTACCTTTGATTTCTCAGACACCATTGGTCTGATTGTACTTTTTATGGTGAAAAAGGTGTTAGTGGATATACAAAGAATTATAGCTCATCTTTGGCCATCTTTGTCTAGTTGAGGTGAGGCCATACTATATATATATATGAGTAACAATACAAGGAAGTAAGTAATTGAATGAGTGGGTAAAGAGTAATTGCTTAGAAAATCAGAGGGAAAGAAGAAAATTATGAGTTGAGGCGTCCTAGAAGAAGTTGAGATTTTTATAAAGGAGGCAGAAACTTTTTGCTTTTGAGCTGTTAGGAGTTTAAAGTTGCTGCTGGTATCCGCAGCACTTCGTTGCAATTGACAGAATCCAACTCAGACCTGCCTTAAGAAAAAGGTAGTTTTTTGACTCGTGTAGTTGAAAAACAGGGTGAAACTTCTCGCAGGGTTGAATAGAGGTGCTCAAATGACGTCATCAGGAATCTCTTTTTGTCTCTTCTCCGGCTCTGTTGGTTTAGTACTCAGGCACGTGCTGCCCATATAGGAGGAGATTGCTGCCAGCAACTCCAGCTTCTAGTCTGTCAGTCGAGTAACTCTAGCAAAAAGAGTTTCTTTCTCGTTAGTGCCAGCTAGACCCAGGGTGGCCTGCCCAGCCACGGAATGAGTGCCCTTGCTATGCCCTCTTTAACTGCCTGGACCGTCCCCAGAGCTGGGGTTGTGGGTGGTGCTGTCATTCTCAAGCACGTGAACTGAGGGGGTTCCCCAGAGGGAAATCACGAGGCTGTTATCAAGAGAAGGGCCAGAGCAACAGATGGCCTAGACACTGCCTTGAGCCAAAACCCACTTCCTTTCCCGGGCCTTACTGTTGACATTGTAACTATGATAGCTGTTAGCCCTTTACCTTCTTCTAAAAGATGTAAAAGTTATTTCTATTTTTATTAATTATTCTGTCTGTGAAACTTGTATTCTTAGCTGGGTGTATTTTTTTTTTTTTTTAGTTGGCTGTGTTAATATGCAGTTCATGTGCCTTTACATCTTTCAGCAATGATTCATTTTAATATGGTGAATTGATAGTTATATTTTTAGCAATGAGGTCTAAATATTGTTAACTTTGTTAATGAAATTTAGCATGTTGTGTGAGAAAAAACTTAACCTTTTTGCAGCATCTAGCATGCCAATGTGTTGGAGTATTCTCAGTCCCTCTTTCTTCACGGAGACTACCTCTCTGTTCTTCTTGCCCACTCACTGTTCTCTCTCAGTCTTGAAGGTTGAGATTCCCCAGGCTTTGCTCCTTGGCCATCTTCTCTTATAGGGGATGTCATGTTTCAGATCCCCATCCAGATGTTTGTCTGACTCCCCTATCTCCAGCTGCTTTGACGACAAAATCTAATTCCACACTCCCTTCTGCAGTGCAGACCTTACCACTCTGCCTCCCTTTGACAGACAGCGCTCATTCATCACGGTGCTCTTTCTTCACTGCACCCAGACCTAACTTCAGAATAATTCGTTAACAGTGTGGGATTCCTCTAGCTCCTGAGAGCTCTCCCAGAAAGTAGAGGAAGAACTTGACCCAAGACCTTAGCAAACCTTTCCTGGAATTGGATCATAGAGCCATTCCTAAAAACACGCCCTGAAAGGAGGAAGAGGTTGCTTTTTGACCACTCTGATCCATTCCTGAACTTAGGGCCTGTCTCCTGAACATCTGTGTTATGTGGGTACAGAGTTCTATTGGGAAAGAATAGGTAAGTGGTGCTGGGTAGGTCATGGCTATAGAAAGTGTCGTGTTCAGTAAGCACAGCTGGTGGGATGTGTAGTGGGATGTTGTCATACTGAATTAGCACAACCGATGTGTAGCAAGTGTCTTTATCTCCCATTGGCCCTTTATATCAACTTGTAAGGTTAGTTCTACCTCTGCCTCTGAGTGAAAACTCAGGTGGGCTTAAGCCTTCTCTTGTCACTCCTAGGTAATAAGTCTTTTTTTTTTTTTTTAAGATTTTATTTATGCATTTGTCAGAGAGAGAAAGAACACGTATGCGCACAACAGGGGGAGCAGCAGGCAGAGGGAGGAAGGAACCCGCTGAGCAAGGAACACAATGTGGGACTCCATCATAGGACCCTGGAATCATGACCCGAGCCGAAGGCGGATGCTTAACTGACTGAGCCACCCAGGCATCCTGGTAATAAAAAGTCTTGTGGTCACTTCAAATTATAAAACATAATGTCATTTCAGCAACTTCAAGCCTGTTGAATTTGAAGCCTCTTACCTTCCCAGCTCAGGCCTGCCCTAGGCAGAAAGCTTGCAATTGAGGAAGGAGGGTTGGGCACAGTGGGCTACTTTTCTCTTTATTCATCTGATGCTTCTCCCTCTCCTCCATAGCCTGTTTCTGGCCCTTTCTAGGGGCCAGCACCCTAGGAGGTTGGAGCACCTAGAAGAAGGAAAGGAAGCGAGGGCAGGAAGGTCCTTCCAATACAGGTGCTAGAGCTCTCTGGAATTTGCAGATGTCAAAGCTTGTTCTCTCTTGAGTGCTTTCAAAGGGCCTCCTTCAGGGACCACACCCTAAGAGCCATGGCTTGCTTTAACCTTGATGAGAGCAAATGCGTCTTCATTTAGGCTGGTTGCTTGCTCCTTCCTTGGTCCCTAGGAATCTGATGATACCATCAGCCTCTCATCTCAGTTTCTTTGCTTTTGTTTTGGGGGGCCCTGGGCCTGATCTAAGATGACCCTCCATAGGTATTCTCTTGTGCATGGCACACATCTGGTGTATGGAAAACCGACGTGCTTTGCTTTGTAAGAGAGGAAGTTTATCTTTTTCTTCTATTCCTCTAAGTTCTTGGCTGGGGCCCCTGTAACAAAAGACAGATTGATAAGAGAAAAGCATACATATTTATTTGATACAAGTTTTACATGATGTGGGAGCCTAGGAAATAAAGACTCCAAAAAGTAGTTAAACCTGAGTATTTTTATTGAAGGTTTGATGAAAAGTAGAGTTTGGGAAACTTGTTATAGGATAAAAATGTGAATGAGCTAAGTAGTAAGCTGGGGAATCACAAGGCCTGTTCGTTAAAATTCCTTTCGGCAATACTCGTCCTTTGGAGATAAGGATGCTTCTTTCCTCCTGGTATAGAGAGGGCACCTCTCACAGAGAGTCTGATGACCTGATTCGGGGGAAGGTCAGAAAATTCTTCCTGCACCTGCTGTTTCTCAGATTTCTTCAGCTTGAAATATCAATAAGCCAAGGTGCTGTATTTTGCGGTAGTGTATCCTGAACCCTGTCAGCTCAAAGTGGGGGAGCGTGGGCGATTCCAGCATAGCAGCAACCTTTGTCGTCCGAGCAGTTAGCCAGCCCGCCTTTCTATTTCTTGGGTGTGAGACAGTTGTGGCATCCACCACCTGCGCAGACCTGTCGTGGGCTGTCTTGGTGATCCCACTGAGCCCTTTTCCTGCCTTAAAGAATGGAAAGAGATTTCCACTCCTACCCTTTCGATGAAGTCCAGTGGATTTGCAGAATACCAGCAGCTTCCTAAACCCTCCCCTTTCTACCTTTCTACCATGATTTGGATGAGTTTTCAACCATTTCCTGAGGAAACTTTGCCTCTTGTTTCAACTCTTCACTTTAGAATGTGACATCTGGTCTTTTGGTACCTCAGAAGAAACTTACTTCTACATGCATGTTGTCTCTGTGCAGTTAATTGAGTTTGCCCACAAGACAAAACCTATTTGCATTTCTATACTCAGCACCATGAGCACAAAGACACTGCCTTCCTTATCTTGGGGTCCCTGCACCCAGCAGCACATCAGAATCATTCTTCTGACACAAACAAATACATTCTTTGAGTACAGTGCCAGGCCCCTGGGCATAGAGCATAGAGCAAAGTAGGCTGTTCCTGCAGAGGAGGAGTTTATTTTCTGGTTGTACAGTCAGACATTAAATGCTTCTTAATGACAGTTGTGAGCAATGCTACAAAGAAGGAGAGGGTGTTGTGGGAGAGACCAGCAGTGTCCTTTCTGGTGCCTGGGTCGAGAGAGGCTTTCTTGATGTAACTGGAGCTCAACTTTGAAGGGTCAGAATTGCCGAGATTAGAGGACAGAGCAGGGCAAGTGTGCTCTCTAGGCCATTGCTTCTCAACCAGGGGTGATTTTGCACCCAGAGGCATTTGGCAATGTCTGGAGACATTTTAGGTTGTCACAGCTGGGGCACAGGGTGGGGTTGGTGCTACTGGCATTTAGCGGGTGGAGGCCAGAGATTCTGCTAAACATCCTACAATGCACAGGACAGGCCCCACAGCAAAGGTTATCCAGCCCCAGATATCAGTAGTGCTCAGATTCTGGAACCAGCGTGAAGGTCTTGAAGTTGGGGTATGTTTGAGAAGGTGAACACAGGCCCATGTGGCTGGAGGCTGGAGAGCAAGAGAAAGTGAGGATCTAGGGGAGACGAGTGCAGTTGGTGGTACCTACTTCCCAGCACTTGGTAGGTTAGGTGTTCAGGATTTGGGTGTTTGTCCTGGGAGCAATGGGATGCCATTCAAGGTTATTAGGTATTGTCTTTTAGTGAGTGGAGGCCAGGGATGCTGATGAACTTTCTGTAGTGCATAGGACAGCCCCACAACGTGTTTTCAGGTATTAAATGTCAATAGTGCCAAAGTGGAAAAACCTGAATTAGAGGGAGAGCAAGAATGGCTGCGAGCACTTAATCAGGAGCCTTGGACTAGGCTGATAGAAGGGTATGTTAAGAGAAGTGGATAGATTTGAGAAATTTAGGTGCCAAAATCATCGGTCTTTATGTTCCATTATGTGCCAGACACTCCCAGACATCTTGAGATACAAAAGTGAGCGAGATAGACAAGTTCAGGGGCGCCTGGGTGGCTCAGTGGGTTAAAGCCTCTGCCTTCAGCTCAGGTCATGATCTCAGGGTCCTGGGATCGAGCCCCGCATCGGGCTCTCTGCTCAGCAGGGAGCCTGCTTCCCCCTCTCTCTCTGCCTGCCTCTTTGCCTACCTGTGATCTCTCTTTCTCTGTCAAATAAATAAATAAATAAATAAATAAATAAGTAAGTAAAAAAAGATAGACAAGTTCATTTGCTCTGCCAAATGCTACCTATAGATGTTAAGTGAATGAATAGTTTCTTTGTTGAATGAATACTTATAAAAATTATTTTTATTCATTGATTGTGATTGAGCCTTAGTGAGGAAAGATGGTCTATAAATGCTAAATAAATGCCACTTGTCCCGTCCCAGGACTGTTCCCTTGGCCAGGATGCTCAATGAAGAGAGCAGCAGGAGACCAACCTTCTGGTCTGGTGCCCATGGTCATATTGAAGAGTACATTAATCTTTCCTCAGAGACAGAGCTGAAAGGCTTGCAATGATTTCTTTACCTGAGCGTGCTTTATTATGGTTGATGTGAAAACAGAGACAGTAAGTGCATTAATTTAACACAGGCTGTGCTATAGTGTATGTTATTCTAGTTCCTTCTAAAATGTAACAAGTGTAGCTGTAATAAGTTCTGCATATTCACAATATATCTTGTAGTAATCTTACTGTCCTTTAGATTGACTGTTCCAGTCTTGTGATCCACATGCAATATCTTTAGCAGGTGATTAGTCAGCCTGTGTGTGATTCATACTTGCACTAAATTAAGCAGGGGGAAAAAAGTGATCTTTGAAAAATGTTACAGACTAAGTCACGCTTGTGCAGGGAGAGCCATTTGCATTCTACCATCAGACTAAAAACCATATTGCCCACTTTAAAATTGCTTCCTAATATTGTTTCTTCTTTTAGGTTCTAGTTTATCTCCTCCCCCCCCCCCTCCCCACCATATACCTTCTATTCCCCCTTCACTACCTCATTCCATTAACTTCTTTTTTTTTTTTTTTTAAGATTTTATTTATTTGAGAGAGAGAGAGAAAGAGAGCAAGCACAGAGGGAGAGTAAGAGGGAGAAGCAGACTCCTTGCTGAGCAGAGAGTCTGACGTGGGGTTTGATCCCAGGACCCTGAGATTATGACCTGAGCTGAAGGCAGATGCTCAACCAACTGAGCCACCCAGGTGCCCCCATTAGCTTCATTTCTATCTCTAATTAATTCCAAATTGGATAAAACTTCTTTATCAAATTTTCAGAAGCTGTTTGTTCAACAGAGATTTACGGAAGTCCTTACTCTGGGCCAGGTATTCTGCTGCCTAGTAGAGACACAAAGATAGTTCAGTTTCTTTCTGCTCCTTAGGAGCTCACTCTAGATAGGGAGATGGGAAAGCAAATAGACAAAATGCATTGTGGTAAATTAAGTTGAAGGACAAGGCACGGGTGTTTCTCAGAGGTTAGGAGTGACGTTTGAACTTGATCTTGAAGGAGATAGGATAGATGGCCCAAGGGAAGGAAGGGAAACCTCCCCCCCACCAACACCACTTTTCAATAGGGAAGGATGCCATAGGTGTAAAAGCATGGGTTTAAGAGGCATTATTACTTCTCAGGAACAAAAGTAGTTCTGAAGGGCTGCAGCACACTGAGAATTGAAGCTGGAGAGACATGTAGTAGCCAGTTTAGGACTTGGCTGTTGAGTGATATGAAAGAAATTTGGATTCATCCTGAAGAAAATAGAGACCATTCAGATGATTACTATTTTGGGACCTTTATAGAAAAAAATTTGTCAATCCCTTGGCTTAAAATTACATTTATTCTGGGGCGCCTGAGTGGCTCAGTCAGTTAAGTGTCTGCCTTCGGCTCAAGTCATAATCCCAGGGTCCTGGGATTGAGCCTTGCATCGTACTAGCTTCTCCCTCTCCCTCTGCCCCCTGCCCTTGCTTGTGCTCTCTCTCTCTTTTTCAAATAAATAAATAAAATCTTTTTAAAAATGACATTTATTCCCTTGATGTGCAAGACACATGGGAGCTGGCTCATCTGGGTGGGATTTGGTTGGCTCTGCTACACTTGTCTTTCATCCTGCTGGGACCAGTGGGCCAGCCTACACATGTTCTTCTCAAGACAGTGGTAAAGGGACAAAAAATCAGGTAGATACTTGTAAACCTACCTGAGGTTTAGACTTAGAACTGGTGTATTCACTATCTTTATTCCCTGAACCATCAAATTTGTTTCTGCTTAAGGAGTTTTGCGTTATCAGTCCCATCAGCCTAGAGACCGCTGCCTCCAGACCATCGTGTGATGGGCTCCTTCTTGTCTTAATGGCCTCAGCTCAGTATCACCTTTTCAGATGGGTTTTCCCCACCATCCAACCTAAAGTAGCCTCTTTTAGCAGGCCATTCCTTATTATAGTCCCCTTTTTCTTCTTTTTTTAATAGTACCTAGTCTGAAAATGTGTGTGTATGTATATATTTAATGTCTTCTCTCTCTCCACCAAAATGTAAAGTCTAGGAACAGGATTTCTGTCTTATCCAGCCTTTCTGTCTTATTCACCACTCTATCCTCAGCCCCTAGAATAGAGCCTGGCACTAAGAAGTTGAGTGCAGACATAATTTGTCCTAGTATCTAAATATAGAAAGGTCATCTGCAGTGATCAGTTTCTAAATTCAACCTTAATAGAAAGTAGATAGGTTTAGTTGATAAACATATATAATTATATTAGGGTTCTTCAGAGAAACAGAACCAATAGGATGTGTATCTGTGTGTGTATGGAAATATATTTATAGAACTGGCTCACATGATTATGGAGGCTGACAGGTCTCCAAGATCTGCATTTAGCAAGGCTAGAGACCTGAGAGAGCCAGTGGTGTAGTTCTAATCTAAGTCTAAAGGCCTGAAACCCAGAAAAGCTTAGGATAGTCCCTGTCTTAAAATTGACAGACTTGAGAGGCAGGAAAAGCTGTTGTTTCAGTTCAAATCCAAAGGGAGGAAAGACTGATGTTCCAGCTCAAGGCAGTCAGGTCAGAAGCACTTCTCTCTTACTCAGCCTTTTTATTTTATTTAGGCCTTCAACTGATGCACTGAGGCCCACCCACAATAGGAGGACAAATGCTTTACTCAGTCTACTCATTCAAATATTAATTTATCCAGAAACACCCTCAATGACACACCCAAAATAATGTTTGGTCAAATATATGGACACCCCCCTGGCTTAGTCAAATTGACCCATAAAATTAACCATCATAAAAATTTAATAGATTTTATTTTATAGCAGCTTTAAGTTTATGGAAAAAATTGCATGGAAAGTGCAGAGATTTCACATGTAACCTCCTCTCTCCCAGCATATTTTCCCCTATTTTTAACATTTTGCATCAGCGTGGTACATTTTTATAATTGGTGAACCAATATTGATACATTTTTATTAACTAAGAATATATTGAACATTAGGATTCATTCTTTGTACTATACAGTTCTATGAATTTTGACAAATGCATACTGTTAGTTATATCATGTATCTGCCATTACAGTATCACACAGAATAGTTTCATTGCCCTGATAATACCCTTGTCCTGCACTACTCCTAGTCCTTGCTTCCCTCCCCACTGGCAGTGGATGATTCGGGGTATTTTATTTTTTAATTAAGTAGGTTCCACGCCCAGTGTGGAGCCCAATGTGGGACTTGAACTCATGACTCTGAGATCAAGACCTTAGCTAAGAGTCAGACATTTAACCGACTGAGCCACCCAGGTACCCTCGGTTTTGTTTTGTTTTTTTTTTTAACTATGTATATAGTTATGCCTTTTCCAAAATGTCACATAGGTCATTGCTGGTATATAGGAAAGCAGTTGACTTTTGTATATTACTTTTGTGTGCTGCAACCTTGTATCCTGCAACTACTTGTTAGTTTCAGGAGTTTTGTTTTTTTGGTCGATTCTGTGGAGTTTTCTTTTTTTTTTTTTTAAAGATTTTATTTATTTATTTGACAGAGAGATCACAAGTAGGCAGAGAGGCAGGCAGAGAGAGAGGGGGAAGCAGGCTCCCTGCTGAGCAGAGAGCCCAATGCGGGGCTCAATCCCAGGACCCTGAGATCATGACCTGAGCCGAAGGCAGAAGCTTTAATCCACTGAGCCACCCAGGTGCCCCTCTGTGGAGTTTTCTACATAGTTGTGTCATCTGTCAACAAAGATAGTTTTACTTCTTCCTTCCCAATCTATATACCTTTTATTTCCTTTTTTTGTGATACTACATTAATTAGGACTTAAATGTGTTGTTGAAAAGCAGTAGTGAGAGGTGATATCCTTGCCTTGTTCCTGAGCTTAGTGGGAAAGCTTTCAGTTTCTCACCATCAAGTATAATGTTAACTGTAGGTTTTTTGTAAATACTATTTTTAAGTTGAGGAAGTTTCCTTCTATTCCTAGTTTACTGACAGTTTTTTTTTTTTTCCTTAATCAAAAATAGGTGTTGGAATTTGTCAAATGCTTTTTTTTTTTTTAAAGATTTTTATTTATTTGACAGAGAGAGAGATCACAAGTAGGCAGAGAGGCAGGCAGAGAGAGAGGGGGAAGCAGGCTCCCCGCTGAGCAGAGAACCCGATGTGGGGCCAATCCCAGGACCCTGAGATCATGACCTAAGCCAAAGGCAGAGGCTTTAACCCACTGAGCCACCCGGGCGCCCCTGTCAAATGCTTTTTTTATGCACCTATTATAATCCTATGTTTTTGTGGGGTGTTTTTGTTTTTGTTTTTGTTTTTTTGTTTTTGCCTATTGATGTGATGGATTACATTAACTGATTTTGGAATGTTGAACCCAGATTCAGAAATTCATATCTAGAAAATATTCCACTTGGCTGTTTTATATGATTCTTTCTATACGTTCTTAGATTTGATTTGATAACATTTTATTGAGGATTTTTACATCTATGTTCATGAGAAATATTGTTTGTAATACTTTTCTTCATAGAATGAATTAGGAAGTCTATTTTCTGGAAGAGATTGTAGAGAATTGGTGTTATTTCTTCCTTAAATGTTTGGTAGAAATCATTAGTGAACCCACCTGGGGCTGGTGCTTTCTGTTTGGAAAGTAATTAATTATTGAGTCAAATTCTTTAATAGGTATGTGCCTATTCAGGTTATCTCTTTCTCATTTGAGCTTTGGTAGATTGTGTCTGTCAAGGAATTGGTCCATTTCATTTAAGTTGTAAAGCTGTAGTTTTAGAGTTGTTCGTAATGTTCCTTTATTACTCTTTTGGGAAGAGTATTGTAGTTACTTACTCCTCTTTTGAGTTATTGTTGTAAAACACAAATAACATAAAATTTACCATTTTAACAATTTTTAAGTGTACAACTCAGTGGCATTAATTACATTTTAATTGTTGAGCAACCATTACCACTATCTATTTCCAAAACTTTCTTCATCACCCTAAGTAGAAACTCTGTAACCGTTAAGCAATAACCATTCACCCTTTGGGACCTGGTAACCTCTAATTTCTGTCTGTACAGATTTGCCCATTCTGAATATTTTATGTCATGGACATTTCGTGTAATACTTCTTTACTTGTTCTGGCAGTTGCTGGTTGTTTTTCAGTGCTTCTGGGGCGGATGGGGGAATGAGAGATTGGAGTTGCTTACTCTGCCATTTTGCTACATCTTGCTTAGACTGTTTTGATAATTGCTTTTTTCACATAATATTTTATCAAACACTTTACCCTTTGTATTTTGTATGCTCCACAAAGGAAGATACTTTGTTTTGGCCATTGCTAAGTCCTCAGAGTCTAGAATGGTACTACATAATATTCATTGAGTTACTGAATTAAGTTAATAATTTTTAATAATTATTTGAAAATAAGAATTTTTTATTTTTCATGAGTTAAATTTATTGATTTCATCATTAATATAATATCTCATATTTGTAAGTGAAACTGGCATAAGTGGGCTTTTAGTCTTATTTATTTGATGAGAGAGCGAGAGAGCATGAGTGAGTGCACAAGCAGGGGGAGCGGCAGGCAGAGGGAGAGGGAGAAGCAGAGTCCCTGCTGAGTGAGGAGCCTGATAGATGCTTCATCCCGGGGCTTAATTCCAGGACCCTAGGATCAAGACCTGAGCCAAAGAAAGACACTTAACGGACTGAGCCACCCAGGCGCCCTGAAAATAAGACTTATTTTTAATAGCTTCATAATATTTGTTTGACTGTACTTTGTTTTCCTGATTACCTATTGTTTAATTATTAGTATTTTCAGGTTTTATTTTTATAAGTAATAATGGACATTATCATATTTATGCAAGTCTTTGGGTACATCTGTGATGATTTCCTTGTCATGTGTATATCAGAAGTAGAGTTAGTCGGAACAAAAGACATTTTGTTTGGTCCTTTGACCAAAGGCTAACTGCCTTTCAGGAAAAGGGAGATTTTTTAAATGGCTTTGGAGCTATTTAAAAATATGTAACATACTTTTCAACTAATTTATGATTTTTATGCACTTGTGACTCATAAAAAGAGATCTCTTCTTGGCGTATTTAAAAAATGTTTTTAACTAGCAAATAGTACGAGATAAAATTCGTTTGTTGATGGAAGTGAGCGCAGTATCACAAGCAGATATTTTATAAAACTATCTCATTTCACTAAACTTTTTTATTTAAATTAAATTTTTATTTAATTAAATTTACCAAAATAAAGTAAAAAAAGAAACCTTAATTTGACCAATTTTTGTTCCTGGTTTAATAGTTACAATGGAAATATTTAGCAGGTTCAACTACACTTTCATATTTTGGTTATATTTTTCATGTGATATATTGTAATTATTTGTCTCATTATTTGTCTTCCCAGCAAACTGTGAGCCCTTTGAGGGGCTAAATATGTTCAATGTGTTTTCATAGTCTTAATATCTTATGTTTTCTATTGTACTTTGTAGTTGTCAGAATATATGGATATATATTCGCTCACTTGTGTTTTGTAACAATTTTATATTTGGCACTTACGTTTAAGTGACTTGTCTAAAATCACAAAACTGGGGCTTCCTTGTATGGCTCTTGCTTAACTTTAAGGATTGAATAAGCGCAACATTGTCCAGTGGAAGTTCGTGCAGTGATGAAAGTATTCTGTAATTCTGAGCTGTCCCAAACAGTAGCCACTAACCCTATGAGTGCTTGAAATGTGGCTGGTGTGACTAAGGTACTGAGCTTTTTATTTAATTTTATTTAGTCTTTTTTTTTTTTTTTTTTTTTTTGTAAGATTTTATTTACTTATTTGACACAGAGAGAGAGACACAACAAGAGAGGGAACACAACCCGGGGGAGTTGGAGAGGGAGAAGCAGGCTTTCCGCTGAGCAGGGAGCCCAATTTGGGACTCCGTCCCAGGGTCCTGGGATCATGACCTAAGGTAAAGGCAGACTTAACGACTGAGCCACCCAGGCACCCCTATTTAGTCTTAATTTAGATAACCGTAGTGGCTAGCATATACCATTTTGGACAGTGCAGGTCTAAACTCATAGGTAAAGTAACTGTTTACCATGACATTATAGCAGAGACTCACACATTGGCTTGCAGAGTAGAGCACTGGATTTAAAGTTCATCCTATACAATTCTGTGGTTCTGTAAACTCTGATGAGACTTCTCTAAACTCTGGCCAGTAAAACAAGTAAATCTACATATACCCAAAAAGTCCGCTTGAATGTATTTTGAAAATACCTTTGGTAGGTTCTTTTTTCTCTTTTACTTTTATTTAAATGTGGTTACAGGAGTTTTTTTGTTTTTTTTTCCCCCCTTTAGATACAATTTTTTTTACAGTAACTGTCAAAGGTTCAATGTTTTTAATTCTACTTTTTAATATGAGTTCCTTTATTATTTTGCCCCCCTCTCCATCCCTGTGGCAAACAATCCTCTCCCTCTCTCTCTGTTCCTTTATTTCCTTAAAAATATCAGTTTTCTGTCCTGGGAAAAGGAGAGAGATTTTATTAAGCTGTCATGATTAACCGTGTCCTTGATTATTATTTTTCCTGTGAGTCATCTCTTTCAGTCTGTACTCATTTAAAAGCTGAACAGTAAATACTCCTTAATCATTTTATGCTAGTAAATAGTCCTTAACAGGGGTGTCAGCTCCTTGAGGACAGAGGCCTGATTTCCATTTTGTGCTCCTTAAAATGTTAAACAAATACATGATGTGTGTCTAATTCTCTGAAGGATTCAAAGAAGGTAGAAATGGTCTCGAAAAGTGTTTTTGAGTTTAAGTAATGCTTGAATAAATACTGGTCATGCATCTTGGGTTTGGATCATTTCCTTTATGTGAAATGAGGGAAATCAACCCAATTTTAATAACCATTCAACTCCTAATAAGAAATGGGTTAATCACTTATTCTAGTCACTTTGCATTGGGAAATGCTATGGACTGAATGATTGTGTCCTCTCAAAATTTGTATGTTGAACCTTATCTCCAATGTGACAGTGTTAGCAGATGGGGCCTTTGGGAGAGGATTAGGTCATGAGATTGGAAATTAATGCCCTTGTAAAGGGACCCCAGAGGGCTTCCTTCCCTCCTGCCATGTAAGGTGACACAAGAAGACAGTCTGAAACAGAAAGTAGGCTCTCAGCAAACACCCAGTTTGCTGGTGCCTTGATCTTAGTCTTCCAGTCTCCAGAATTGTGAGAAATACATTCCTATTGTATATCCAGTCTATGATATTTTGTATAGCAGCCCAGATGGTGATGAGTAGATTGACTTCTTGATTGGTATCAAGAAGAAGAGAGTTAGTAGAAAAGATAAAGCTTAGATTATCTTTAAGATATCTTGGTCTCTCTCGTAATGCCTCTTAATGAAAAATAAATTTTGTTTTCAGAAACTGTGAAGAACATGTTGTAATCTTAAACTTTTTTGGGGGAATATTATAAACTTCGAGTATCATTATATTAGTGTGTGAAAAGCTCTGTCATTGCTACTTAGGGTTCTTACTGTGAGGTTGGAGAAGTTTTATAGTACCCTGTAAAACAGTACAGGGTGCCCATGTCACTTTTTTTTTTAAAGATTTTATTTATTTATTTGAGAGAGAGTGAGAGAGAGAGACAGCATGAGAGGGGAGAAGGTCAGAGGAAGAAGCAGACTCCCTATGGAGCTGGGAGCCCAATGTGAGAATCGATCCTGGGACTCCGGGATCATGATCTGAGCCGAAGGCAGTCACCCAACCAACTGAGCCACCCAGGCGCCCCGCATTTTTTTTTTTTTAATCCAATTTTTTTTTAAAGTAGGCTCAACACCTAGCATGGAGCCCACCGTGGGGCCTTGAACTCACAACCTTTTAGATCAAGAGTCAGTCACTTAACTGAGTGAGCTACCCGTGTGTCCTGCATGTCACATTTCTATGCTTGAAAAATTGAGAAAGGGACATTTGCTTTTACAGAGAGTTTTATACCCTTCTGTGCCTAGCCTGCTATTGTCTATTAACTCTAGCCTTTAGCTTTTACCTCGAGTATCCTGGAATGAATCTGAAAGTAGAAAGTCCTGGAGGGAAACCATGTGTAAGCTGTTCCAAAATGTTTGCCTTATAAAACTAGTAGCTGTATTTATTCATTCTAGAAGGTTTATTGGTTTTGTGCTAGGCACTGTGCAAGGTTCTGGGAATAAAAATTAGAGATAAAGTTCTTGGCTTTGAGTTGCTCACAGAGGTTTAGACAGATATTTAAACAGGTAAAGATATTGCAGGATGAACATGTGAACAGCTTGCATGGAAGTATTTTTGTACAGCCTTGTATGAACTGCACATCTCATTTACTCATCAGAATAATTATGTGAAAGAGGTGGCATTCCTACCTTCATTCTACAGGAGAAGAAATCGAGAATCGACAAATGCCTTAGATCATTTAATGATAAGCGTCAGATTGAAACTCATGTCTTCTGATTGTAAATCTTATGATCATTGCACTGTACACCAGTTCTCTTCTGGATAATTACTTTCCTCTTTTCCTTAAGTGGGGAATTCTTCTGATACAAAGGATTATGAAGCTTGTGTCTCAGTAACTATTATTCTTATACAGGCATGTATTTGAACTTGTCCTAGGATTATAAAAATCTTCAGCCAAAGCATGTGCCAGTTTTATAACTTTAAAAAGTTTATCATCCAAAAATTTTAGTATTTGTGTGCACGAGCCAGTTAAAGAAAGGACTCTTAGATATTCTAAAAATGCTGGGGGCAAAACAAATTTGTTATGGACTGTCGTCATTTATAAACATGCCAGGGAAACAGATCTGGGTCATTGAATTCAGGATGATAAACATAACCAGTTTTGGAATTGGTTGAATGACCACATTTATAAATGTATGTTTGACAAAGCTAGCTCTGTGTAAGTGAGCATCGGAGGAGCTCAGCCTAGATGAAGCTAAACAAGAACATGGGCTCTGGAGTTAGGTTGATTCACATCTCAGCCCCATTACACACGGCTGTGTGGCCTGGGGCTTCTCTTTGGGCAATGACCCATTGAAGTGCCTGCCTCACAGCTAGTACCTTGTTGCAAGGGATTCAGTGGGGTGGAGAGGAGCACCTGGCATGATGGTGCTTGGTGAATGTGAGAATGTGCCCTTTCTCCTCTGTGATCAACACATTAAGACTGACTGGCTCAATTTGTAAAAAAATGACCAACAATTGATCTTGAATACTTCGAATGCCATGATTATTAAAATGGAGTCTTAAAAGTGATAAATACAGACATGTACCCCTGGAGCAAATAATACATTATATGTTAATAAAAAATAAAAATGAAGAACAGAAAGGGGAAAAAAGTGATAAATATTTTAAACTAGTAGAATAAACTACCTTTAGATGATTTTTATTTATTTGTCAGAGAGAGAGCACAAGCAGAGGGAGAAGCAGGCTTCCTGCCGAGCAAGGAGCCTGATGAGGGACTCCATCCCAGGATGCTGGGATCATGACCTGAGCTGAAGGCAGATGCTTAACCAACTGAGCCACCCAGGTGTCCCTAGATGATTTTTATAATCGTTTACTAATAATACATTGCTTATGTGGTATTTCACAGTTCATACAGTATTTTAATAAAATTTTAGTTCATTGTGTCTTAGGTTTTACCAACAAACTACTTTTAATGGCAGAAAAAAGTACATACTCTGAAGAGAATAGTGTAGAGAGATGTGTGTGTGGAGGGGGTGGGGGATAGCACAAAATGGCAAGTAGGAAAGTTTTTAAAGGCCAGCATTTTGTCTATAAAAATCACATCAGTTTTCTTGTTTTCTCCATAAAAAATGTTGCAGTACTATCTGTAATATTTTAAATGTTTTGCCATTATAAATGATGGTTCAGGAAGATATGCTTTGTTTACCCATGTCTTCTAACATGCCTGGTACCTTTCTCAGACCTTTTATTTATGCATGTCAAGTGAGAATCACTGTCCTACTGCAGCAACACAACAGACTGATGAAATACATTTTGTACTTAGTTCATAGTTGAGGAAATTGAGTACCCACAGTTACACAGCTACCAAAGAGAAGAACTGGGAGGTTCTCCCCTTGGAGGTGTCCCATGTCCCAAGTCTCCAAACCCAGTCTTTTTTTTTTTTTTTTTTACGATTTTATTTATTTATTTGGAGGAGATAGAGAAAGTGCATGCATGAGCAGGGGGGAGGGGCAGAGAGAAAGGGAGAAGCAGATTCCCCACTGAGCAGGGAGCCCAGAGGATGCAGGCCCAATGCCAGAACCCTGGGATCATGTCCTAAGCCAAAGGCAGATGCTTACCCAACTGAGCCACCCAGGCGCTCCCTCCCCAAATCCAGTCTTATGCTACTCCTGGTGTAACCAGATGATATTTATGAACAAGAAGATGGTATATAATGAATCGTGCTGGGTATGAGTTGATGATAAGTAGAATTGTAAGTAGTTCTGTATCCTCAAGCAGTTTATAACTTAATTAGTCTGACAAGATGCTACCATGAGGGGGAAGGTAAATAATGATAAAAAAGCTAAGGAATGCAAGGCAAGAAATGTTAGAAGGCCGTGAGTAATTGATTACCAAATAATTAGAGATGAGAGTTAGAAAAGTAGAGAAAGTAGAGATCTCTACTTATTTTCAAATAAGTAGAGATGAAAGTTCACGTTCTGAGAAGGAAGCATTCAGGTTGGGCTGAAGAATATGGAAAGGCTTTGTAGATGAAAAGGGACTTGATTTTATAGTAGGTAGTGTTTCTCTAACCTTTTCCTCTGGTCTTTGTTTATTGCTAATAATGGCTGAAAACAAGATCTCATTGTAAGCTTAGGTCTATTTTGGCTTCTTCGTTGTTTGAAAGTTGTTTATATAGTTTACTCCAGAATAATTTCATAATTGCCCATTCAAATTTCTACTCTTTTCTATACTGTCCTTGATAGTGTAAGAAAATGATCTGACACTAGTGCTCAGATGGTTTTTCATTTCATTTACAAGGTTCCTTTCTGATCCCTCGTATAGCACATTACTCATTTACTTAAAGAATTTAGCAAGATTTCCATAATGGGCTGTAGTTGACCGTTGGGATTAAGCAGAAAAGGCAAATGGCTATGAAGGAAGAGGATCATGTTTCAATGTTGATGGGTTAGGACCAGGGATAAGAGACCCAGAGGAGGCTGAAGACAGGAAGAGAAGAGACATGGTGTCCCAGTGAAGTTGACACGTGGGTTCAGGGAAGAAGCTGTGCCAGTCATGGTGCCAGCCGCACAGCCCCACACCTACTTCTGTCATATACTCTTAGGGCTGGAAGGGATTTCAAGGACAATTTGGTCAGACCCCCTTCATAAAATATAAAACAGATGAAGAAACAGCCTAAACAGACCAGAGAACTTGGATAAGTTCTCATAAAAGTGACAGAGCTGGGATGAAACCCTGTGTCTCTTGAATCATAAACAAGCATTCCTACTGCCTTTCCTGAAGCAGAACTCTCGACTGATAGGAGAGGAGAACATTCCTAAATGTGATAGATAAGGACCCTTTGCTGCTGTTGTTCTTCCTAATACACGAAAGTGGTTTGGAGATGGTGAGATTAATTTATCTGATTAAGGAAGGCATGTTGTGTCCACATACAGTACATCAGCATTTCTCAGCCATTTGTGAAGTATGTCCTCTCTGATATTATCTTCCCATCTTCTGGGTAGCACTACGAGCCAAGAACAATGATACTGAGCTTTATTTTTTGTGGTTTGTTTTATAAAAATAATGTACTAGTTGTCCTTTTGCAGCTACATAGGGATATTGATGGAGAATCACTTGTGTTTTGAGTTCAGTAAGTTGACCCAAGTCAATACAATATGTTATTAAAATAGATAATATATTCTTTATTTAGTGAAGATGGTATTTTATAGCTATATGTCTGCCATTGGGTTTGGTGTTATGTGTGATACTACCGGAGAGCTCATTCCCCCCTTCTTTTGGAATTTCCAGTCCAGTTGGAGAGGCCAGTTTTATGCATACACAGCCTCAAATCTACCATGACTAAAATAGTAATCCCACCAACGCTCCTCCCCACTACACCTGTCCCTCCTATGTCGTTAAGTGGCCCCACTCTCTCTTCAGTCATTCATACTAGAAATACTGGAAACCTAGCAATCACCTCACTTCTCCTCTCCTTCTTCACTCCCTCATCCAGTCTGGTAGCAGATCCCTCTAACACACCTTCCGTACCCCAGCCGAACTGTCAACAGACTCCCATTCATCCTTTAAGACTGCTAACATTGCTTCTTGAGGAAAGTCTTTAAGTGTCTTCCTAGATGAGGTGCTCCTTCTTCAGTGCAGTTGTTGCTGGCAGTAAACTTCTCTGTTAATCATTGACTGTACAGTTTCTTCAAGTCCGGGAACTTACTTTATTTCTCTTTGTAAACCCAGTACAAGGTACATTAGACCCTCAGTTTTTAAATCAGTATATTGAGTGATGGGAGGATTATTAGTTGAATTTGTGGTGTTTATGAAGCATCCCAGTCAAGTAAGATTGTCAAGATAGGCAGAGTTCAGATACTGAAAACCTGTATGCCATGCAAAGAAATGAGCAGTTATAGCTGGCACATGGGTCCACACGGCCTCCCCTGTAGCCACATGTCATCACGTGACTGCATTCTGGCCATTGAAAACAGAAGTGGTAGGTGCCCCTTCCAAGAAGTTTCCTTAATGGAGGGGCATATCATTCCCTATCTCACCTTTCTGCTGGCTGGAATGAAATCTAAATGATGGGGGCTCCTGTGGTCATCTGAATGTACCAGGGCCACACATCCTATGGTGTGCACAGCAGGAAGCTAGAAGAAGCCTTGGCAGGAAGGAGGGCATTCCAGGAAGAGGAATGGAATGAAAGGACACATTTGAAAGTCAGATAGAAAAAGATGACCTGGCAAAGGAGACTGAAAAGGAGTCACCAGAGTGATGGGAGGAAAGCTAGAGAAATGGTTCAGTAAGGAGGAACTGGGTAGCTGCTACCCAGTTGAGTAAGATAGAGATGTGGAAAATGTCACTGGATTCCACAACGTGGAGGCCTTGGTAAGACCCCTGACATGGTAAGGGCAGAAGTGGTATTGGAGTGACTAAAGGGTAAATAGAACGTAGAAGAGGACTCTCTAAAGATATTAGCCCTTGAAAGAGAGAATTTGGAATAGAAGGACCAACTGGCAGAGGGTGTGGAGTGAAGGGAAGGTTTTCCTGAGATTACTGTAATAGGCTGATGGAAATAGTCCTATTGTGAGGAAATGAGAGAACAGACAAGGTCTTGAGACAGGTTGATGAGATCCAGAGCAATTGGACAGAGACGGGTTGTTTGCAAGGAGGAGGGACACTTCCTCTATGGTGAAGGGAGTGAAGAAGAAAATGGGACACATGTGTGGGTGGGTTTATAGATTTGGGGTGCAGACATGAGGGAGCTCCTATCTGGAGCTTTCCATTCTCTCCTGAATTTAGCAAAGTCATCAGCTGAAACTTCATAGACAGTAAGGCCATCACCCCAATATCTTGTCAATCTCTTCCCTTATAGCTTTGTTCTGTGCTGTGAGGACAGTCTCCCAAGTTTTGGATGGATCGTGTACCTGCCTGAAAATCCTTTAGTGCCCCTGCTTCCCATGGTACATAGGGCACAACAGTCAAGACCCAGCTTCCCTTACCAGCCCCATTCTCTATACTTACTGGCTGTTGCCAGTAAGCTGGCTTTACTTACTTACTACTGTTGCCCTGAAACCACTCACCGTTGCTCCTTCTCAGCCTTTGAACATGCTCTTGCGGTGCTGTCCCTTTCTCCCTACCTTGCAAACTCATTCTGTAAGACCTAATTCTCATATTGGGTCCTTTTAAATTTCTTTGATTCCCCTCCTTCCACAGGCCAGTAACTGTAGCTTTTATTTCTATATCTGTATAACTACCCTTCTATTGTAGTTTTTGTATCTGGACTGAGCACAGTGTTTGGTATATATATGGTAGGCACTGGGTGAATGGATGAATTTTGATTTCTTTTCTTGTTCCTTTAGTGATTCTTAATGAAATTAAGATGAAATGAAATGAAAGTTCTAGACTCTTAGTACTTGATGCAGGGTAAACATTTTTTCCTTTTTTTTTTTCTTTTTTTCCCTAGGTGGTTCTGGAATGGAGCCGGGATCAATACCACGTTTTGTTTGATTCCTACAGAGACAATATTGCTGGAAAGTCCTTTCAGAATCGGTAAGAGATCAGTTTCAGAGAGTAGCTTATTTGGACTTTAAGTGATGAGTCATGAGATCACCACCCTTGCTTTAAATATAAGAGTTGAAGTTGAAGGGATTTTTCCAAGTGTAGATATGGTTTAACCTATTCAAGACCACTCCTATCTGAAGGAATCTGTAGTCCCTCCTCACATTTTATGACTGAAAAATCTGATTCCCAAAGAATAATCCCGCCTTGCAGAGTTACATGATCTCATTTATCATTGCCCCAGTTCTGTGAGGTAAAGGTAATTCCATCCCCCTGTAGGATGAGGAACCTGGGTGGCTACCCTGGCCAGTATTATTCTGTTCCAAGTCCTGGCCTATATTCTTCTGTTGACATCACTCTGTTAACCAGGACCAGTCCCGTGGAAGCCACCAGACTGACCCCCCACCTACCCCTGTGGTCACCACATCTTGCTGCTTCACTGTGAAGAGCAGCAAACAACCTCATAGATTGGGTCTTTTTCTCTTTAAGGCCAAGAAGCTTCTTGGTGCAGCCACTCTTGGATGCTACCTTCAACCTTTCTTTTCCTTGGAGATTTTTCCCTCCCTCGTAAGACAGACCTCAGAGTGGAATCAATCTTTTCCCACATCCTCCTTTTCTTCCTGCAGCTAAAATGAACTGCAGTCTCCTTTTTACTTTAGTTATTACTTATTTTGTTTTATATCATAAAAGCAGTTTATGTCAGTGGTTGAAAGCCGTTCAAATAATACAGAAAAATAAAAAGTTACGCCTCTATCTGTTCCATTTTGAATTTACCCTCATCTAGAGGAAGCATTATTAATGAATTTTTGTTTTGGATTCTTCTGGTAATCATCATTCTAACTTTAAAAAATAAATGGAATTCTCTCCTTTTTTATTTATTCATTTTATGCAGTATTTATTGGCTCTTTTCCATTGTAACAATGCACAGCCAATCATTACAGGGCAAGGAGCCATAGGTGACCAGAACAAATGTTCTGGGCAGCTAACAAGGGTAGTTAACCCCACAAAAGTCTAAGTGTCAAAATCTTCCCTTGATCCTGACTGTCCATTTCCCCCTGAGGATAGTTCTCATAAATCTTTCCCTGTGCTCTCACTGTACTGGAAAACCTAATGAAACTACAAGTGACTACAGTTGGTGTCAGTTGGCACACCTTGACAGTTTCCTGAGAACCTCTAGACTACATCACCAGTTGGCTCTGGAGCCCTTGCCCCCCGCTTAGAAGCACCTCCTTGTCCCTCCATTCACTTTTTATGAGTGTCTGTGTGGTTTCTATCATATAAGCAGATTTTTAGATTACTGCGCTAATTGGATGTATGCACTGTTATAGTCATGAATATCTTCGGGAGGAAGGGCTAAGGGATTCTTTGATTGATGTTAAGCTTTACTCTTTGCTTCGTGCCTTATGTGTGAATGACATCCATGACTTTGCTCCTTTAACAAAGAATGAATCTATGAGTCTTCTCTGTTTTAGCCACTGAGATATAACTCTGTGGTAAAGAATTGTGTAGTCTAGTAGGGAGAATGGCATGTAAGCAAATAACTCGTGAAGTAGGGAAACTCTAGGCTTTTCTCTTAAGATCTCTCTCTCTTTTTTTTCTTTTTAAAGATTTTATTTATTCACTTGAGAGAGCATGACCAGGGGGAGAGGCAAAGGGAGAGGGAGAAGCAGGAGGCTTGATTGCAGGACCTGGAGATCATGGCCTGAGCCGAGGGCAGACATTTAACCATTTGAGCCACCCAGGCAGCCCTCTTAACAGCTCTTAAAAACAGTTTTCAAAGATGCTAGGGATCTGCGAAATCAAAAGTATTTTTATAACAATACTAATGTGTTATTTGCCTTTTTTACTTTGTTGACATTTGCACTGATGGTATAAAAGCATTGATGGGTAAAACTGCCACACCTTAGCATGAGTCACTGTATTTTTCACTACCCCATATTTGCAGGGGTAAGATAAAAGCTAGTTTCACTTAAAAATGTTCATGATGAAGCAGTAAAAGTTACTAATTTGATTATATCTTGACCCTTTGATAACACATCTTTTTAATGTTCTTTGTGATGAAATGCACCTGACTATATGGTGATTATCTTGAGGAAAAGCCCTGTGTGATTGTTTGAGTTGCAACCTGGACCTCGCCATTCTGTTTCATGGAACACCATTGTCATAAATTGAAAGGGCAGATGACAGTATTATTATTCAGACTTGATCATTTGGCAGATGTTTCTTGACAGTGAACAAAGCAATTCTATCTCTTGAAGGTACAGTAATAGTATTCGTTGCCAGTGATAAAATTTGAGCTTTCAGGTGAAAATAAGAATTTGGGAAATCTTGTTTCTATTACTGTGGGTTTAACAGCTTCACAGTATCATAAACACTTAATCTGTTTAGATCTGTGGCATTGTCCAAAAAAAATCACATTTGTTGGGGCGCCTGGGTGGCTCAGTGGGTTAAGCCTCTGCCTTCGGGTCAGGTCATGATCTCAGGGTCCTGGGATCGAGCCCCGCATTAGGTTCTCTGCTCAGCAGGGAGCCTGCTTCCCCCCTCTCTCTGCCTGCCTCTCTGCCTACTTGTGATCTCTCTCTCTCTCTCTCTCTGTGTCAAATAAATAAATAAAATCTTTAAAAAAAAAATCACATTTGTTAATATTATATAAAGAAAATAAAAGAAATATGGCACCATTTGGCAGATCTGCATTAACTCAGTAAGCTCTTACTTTCCAGATAACCAATACATTGTTATAGGATCATTGTTACAGATGTTACAGAATCTTGCATGGGTAAAAAAAAAACCATTCAAAGTGCAAGAAGGACCAATGGATTTCAGTGGAAAACACAAAAAGTTCGTTAATGTGGCTTCATATTCCACACTGCAACTAATTTTTAAGCAACTACCAGTTACTTTGGTGTAGGATCAGAGAAGAAAACCCACTATTACCTGAAAAAGCTATTACTACTTTTTTTGAAGATTTTATTTATTTGAGAGAGAGAACAGAGGGAAAGGGTAGAGGGAGAGGGAGAAGCAGGCTCCCCACTGAGCAGGGAGTCCCACTCAGGGCTTGATCCCAGGACCTTGGGATCATGACCTGAGCTAAAGGCAGATGGTTAACAAACTGAGCCACCCAAGGGGCCCCCATGAAAAGGCTGTTAAAATACAAATCTTCTTTCCAACTAAATATCTGTATGAGCCGGGGATTTCGCTATATAGTTCAACCAAAACAACACATGGGAATAGATCTGAGGTGCTTGCTCTCTTTTCTACTAAGTCATTAAAGAGATTGGCAGAAATGTAAAACAATGCCTCTCTTCTCACTAAATTTTTGTGTTGTTTTGGAAAATATTGTTATTTTCATTTAAAAAGTTATTCATGGGGCGCCTGGGTGGTTCAGTCCTTAAGCATCTGCCTTTGGCTCAGGTCGTGATCTCAGGGTTCTTGAATCTAGCCCCATGTCAGACTCTCTGCTTAGCGGGGAGTCTGCTTCTCCCTCTCCCTCTTCCTCTCTGCTCTCCCTCTCTCTCTCGAATAAATAAATAAAATCTTAAAAAAAAAAAAGTTATTCATGTTAACATGTGAGGAGGTTTTTTTGTTTTAAAATGAATATTATAATATTTTTAACATGTTTTATTTTCAAATATGGCAAATATGAATAGTTATAACCTATAAACAAAAGCTTTTTGGGGTCCTTAATAATTATTAAGTGTGAAACAAATAATTATTAAGTGTTCTTTAACATAGCAGTTCTCAAAACTTTAGTGTGCAGCAGAATCCCATGAAAGTCTTGAGAAAATGCATTCCTGCCCCTGCCTTCCCCCCCGCCCCACCCTCTCCCAGGGTTTCTGAGTCTGGAGGTCTCAGAGGGGCCCACAGAATTTTCATTTTAACAAGTTCACTGGTGACACTGAAGCTGCTGGTCTGGTGACTACATTTTGAGAACAATTCATTCACGGGTTCTTAATGAAACAGTTTTCCTACTTTGTTTTCATTATAGCCAGTTTTCCTAAGAAAAGCTCAAAATGGATTGTCTTTTTTTAATCAAATATTTATCAAGCACCTTCTCAGCCTACTTTGCCTTATGCTGTGCTCGTGCTGATGGTGCACACTTGCAGAAATCCCTGCCCTGAGCTTCAAAACTTTAGAAGGAAAAGTAGCTGTAGAAAATCCACATATGGAGGTCAGCAGTTTTAATCAAACATTCTTGTTCTCTTTCTGAAAAATTTTGTGTATGTGTGTTAAATATTTCTCCTCCTAATTTTAGATTGCATTAAAATATAGTTTGATTTTTATATAGGGATATTTCAAAATTGCCTAATTTTGAAGATGACAAGTAAATGGATCATATATAACATCACGTGTTCTGATATATTTTTAAAATACCATAATATTTATAGGAAGTTTTCATTATTTTCTAGTTTCTCTGCAAGTCTTTTTAATGTTATTTGAAATGTTTAAAACAAAGTTCTATTCTGTATATCATTAAGAAGTGAATATGTAAATGATCTACTGCTACTAATTTTGTGAGGCATTAAGTCAGTCTGGGACTAGTCTTGTCATCTCTAAAATGTACGTATTAGATTAATTAAGTGTAAAGTCTTTTCCAACTCTTTAGATCTAAGATACCATTTAAGTTTATCTCTTTTATAGAATGTAGAAGTAAGGGACTATATTCATAATGTCCTTTATATGTCATAGTGCCTGTATATTCACGTAAACTAAACTGATTAAAATAAAAGCTGTATTACTGTCACTGTGGCTTTGGTTCTGAGTCATAGGTGACTTATTTAATCTTCAGCTCTAAGATAAAAGCTTTCTTCTCATCTGGAAACTAAGATATAGTGGTCCCGTGATTAGAAAGAAAGACTCAAACTCACTGTGGCCATGTCTATTAGTAGAAAAACAACTGACTCACTGACCTGGGGCAGATCACAGGATCTCCTTAGTTTGTTAGTTTAACACCAGAGAATTAAATTGATCATATAAGATAAGCTTATTAGAGCCAGTACATAAATCCGTTATATACTTAATGTTTTCCCCAATTGAACATGTATGGATATCTCCTCATTCTATTAAAAAATTTCTAATTTCAGGTAATTACTTGTACAGGATAGCTTTGGAATGTGCAATCCTTTTTTTTTAATCTTTAAAAAACTTAAAAAATATGTCACTGAAGTAGTTTTTTCAGATTAATTTTTGGTCTAAGCTATTGGGAATGAGATAACCTTGGATATTTAGGTGTGGGCAATGCAAGACATTTCTTTTTAATGGAAAAGACTGATATATATATTGAGGGAATGAACTTAAGAGTTAATTTAGCCAACAAGTATATGTTAAATCCCACTCATGTACCAGTCCTTATTCCTAGGCATCTTGTGATGACCAAGAGGAACTCATTGACCTCATATAGAATTGGCACTTTAGTGGGGAAGCTTTTTTTTTTTAACTTAAGCATGTAAACTACAACCTGTATGTAAATCATTAGTTCTCATTGTAGATTTCTGTACCAGCAGCATCGCCATACCTGGGACTTGTTAGAAATGCAGGTTCTGGGGCCCCACTCCAGACCTAATGGGTCAGAAACTCTGGGGTTGGAGCCCAGCAATCTGTTTTACAAGCCCTAAGGTGATTGTTATGCCTGCTAATGTTTGAGAACCATTGGTATAATAAATGCATAAAAAACCTAGCTGAGGAAGCTTTCACATACTGTTATAGTGAGGAGAGAGAACCTGAAGATGTAGGAAAGAGAGGAAGTTACTAATGCAGCAGGGCACAGAATGTATGGTACCACATCTGCCCTAGAGATAGTCTGTCTAGTGGAAGATAGACATGCATAAAAACTAGTACAACATAGTATGCTAAGGATTTCTTAGAGTACAGAGTACAATGGAAGCTGCATGGTAAGCAGTACATTCTCTTTGTGGGAGGTGAGGGAAGAGGGCGATTGGGGAAGGAGGAAGTGGTTCAACAAAGCATGAACAAAAGGATATTTTAGGCAGAGGGAGAGGCATGTTCAAAGGCATAGAACCTTGTAAGTCTTAATCTGTTGGGGTAAGCTACTAGAGTGTCTAGAGCACAAGGTGCAGATTATGACATGGTTTAGATGTTATCCTGCAGACAGTGGTGAACATTGTCAGGAGGGTTGGTAGATGTTCAGTTTTCACATATAGCTGAGTATTAGGTGATTCCTCATTTTTCCCCATGAAGCTCTGGGTCCCTGGTTCCTCTTTGACCTTCATCTTTTCTTATGCTCCTCCCTTTTCTCCCCTTGTCTCTGCCACACTGGCCTCTATGCCAGTTAGGTGTCTGCTTCAGAGCATTTGCACGTGGTGTTCCCATTCTCTGAACCATTCTTCCCCCAGTTATCCACATGGCTTGCTCTCTCACTTCCTTCCCATCTTTGCTGAGATGCCACTTGCCTGTGAGTCATGATGAACTCCTGTGTCATAGGTCCGAAGTAGACCTGAAAGATGGGGGGATTTGGGTTAAGTTGGTAAAAGAAAGGGAAAGAGAGCTTTCAGCAGAGGTAAAACCTGAGCAAAACACTAACACGAGACCTAGGTGAGATAGTCAAGAATGAGATGCCTGCCCGACTGCTTATTCTGAGGAAAAGATAATAAGAAAAAGTTGAGCAATTTTAGGAAGGTCTATCCTAGTGTCTCTCATATATCATTGACTCATTTAACAAATACTGAGCTTCTGTGCGCTGGGTACTTTTCTAATCGGTTGGGTACTTTAGGGAACAAAACAGAAAGCTTCCTGCCTTCTTGGAGCTTACATTCTGGGGGAGGGACACATGCAGTTACCAATGTAGGTAACAAGTTAATTATTTAATATGTTAGAAAGGTGGTCAGTGCTATGAAGACAAGAAAAGCAGGGCAGGGGAAGGAGGTTTGGGAGGGGCTGGACTTGGGGTAGCAGGAAATAAGGAGCGCTGCAGCATAAAATAGGGCCGGGTCATCATTAGGGACTGTTGGATAACTCCCTTTTTGGTAATTTTGTTTAGCTTCTAATTTCTTTCCTGTGTTTGGCTACATTTGCATTGCAGCACGCTTGATTGCTAAACTGAGCATATAGGAGTATAAACTGAGCTTCCAAGACCTCCTGACAATCTTAGAGTGGAATGATGGCAGCCTCTCTACAGGATGGTTGTGAGGAGTAAATGGTGTAGAACTGCATAAAGATCTGCATGCATCTTGCAGAGAAAGTTCTCAACAAATAGTCTCCTAGTGCCAGTTTGAAAACATGCAATTCTATGATATGGTTGGCTGGTTTGATTACCTTTTCATTGTTTTTTTTTTTTTCATAACCTTTGAGTTTAAACCCTTTTATACACTTATTCCCAAATGTATTGGAAAAATGCGTGTAAGCTGGAAGACCTGTGGGTTTGCCCTAGGCTCTGTCTGCCCATGCCGATCGACGTGGTTTATACCTGGGTGAATGGCACAGATCTTGAACTACTGAAGGAACTACAGCAAGTCAGAGAACAGATGGAGGAGGAGCAGAAAGCAATGAGGTAAAACTGATTCTTTAAAAACAAAACACACACAGTTCTGTGAGTACAAGTAACAGTGCATTTCAGAAGGAAAGGGTGATGTTCACAATGCTGTCCAAACCAAAATCTGATAACATTGCTAGCCCATCTCAAATTTGTGCCATTAGAAGATGTTGTCAGTCATGTGTCCAACCCTTGTTTCTTGGTGCCCAAGGAGAACTGTGCCACTCTAGTGATGCCTTGCTCTCCGAGAGCCCTAAAGGGAAAGGAGCCTCCCAAAAAAGCCCTAGACTTCCTGCTTACACAGGCTGAGTCCCAGGTGTGATATCTTCATGAAATAAGGTGTTATTCAACATAACTTAATGGTAAGAGCTGTTAATTCCCCTGAAAAACAAAGCAGGCCTACAGACTTAACTTTTTTCCATTTGTAAAGATAGTCAAAGTATATTTCTTTTATCCTTTTTAATATCAAGTCATATAATATGAGCTTAGAAACTTTGCTAATTTCTTTATATATGGAGTTTTCATCATTTTATGTCTTTTATCTGAGAAAGGTACGATGCCCTTGAATAGAGAGCCTTTACAGCTAGGGGTCTGGCTGATGTAACTTCCTCTCTGATTCCTTAGCAGTATTTGTTGAGAATTTCTCCATTCATTTCTTCGTAAATGTTAATGGGTGCTCCCCAGTTGCAGGTAATTGGCCAAGTTATACTGCAACAAATTGTCTCTTTGTCTTTGTGTTAGAGAATATTATACCTTCCCAGTGCATGAAAATGACTTCGGCAGCCTGGTACCATGTTTTATTAGTAAAATGTAAAAACTTGTATTTTAGGTCAACTTTTTTGGTTACTGTGGGAGGTATGTGATGATAATAACTTAAGCATATTTCACTGAAACTTAAATTTTTATGTATCTTAAATGTTGTAAGCATTATATTTCCTAACCTACTGGTTAGTTCCAGGGGAGTAACCAAGAAAATCAATGTTGTCAGTTACTTCTTGTTCACATTTAGGGCTAGTACTAGCGCATGCATATGTAATGAAATATATTTGCTTTCATTAGAGAAATCCTTGGGAAGAACACAACGGAACCAACTAAGAAGAGGTAAGTATTTTGATTCTCCTCTCAGGAATAGAAGTTGGAAGTGTTGAAGTAAAACTTCCAGGTTCTCACTGTTTTTGTTGGATACACAGTATTTTATATTTATAGTTCCTCTTCAATCCCTCGTATGCTAGTTTTTGACCCCCAAATTAGGTGCTTCCATTAGATGGAAAATCTTGCAGTGCCAAAGGCATAGTTGATTGAGAACTCTTTTCCAGGTTGTACCTAACCAAAGCTTTATCGTTTCTGGATGATTAGATTTCTGGATGTTAAGGTTTTTCTTCTGTGTTGTTTTCATTAATCTGTCTGAGTGTTCTGTTCTCTTGGTCCACTTAAAGTATGACTTATACCCAGTGTTTTCATTTCTAGAATATATATCCATCATTCGGTTGTGTGTTCATAATGTATTTCCTTGAAAAAGCTGTCATAGTTCTATGTCTTATATTTAAGGACTTGGGAAGTGGATTAAGCCCAATACCAAGAATCAGATGTGGCTACTGTGATTTAAATCATAACTGATTCTGATAGCCCTTAAAACAAGACTGCCTCACTGACCAGCAAAAGTCTCTGTTAACTGCACTCCCCCACTTAACCATTAGACTTACAAGAGTTATTTTATAGAAATGATCCTGAGGAATTTTGAGATCTAGAAGTGCCCTCTGAATCATTTCTTTATGTTATGTATATTCATTTATAAATATAGTACTGTTAATATTTTTCAATATTAATATAAATATACTGTTTTTAATATTTTTAATTTTTGAATACTGTTATTTTTAACAAATACATTTTTAAATTAGTCAAAGTAATGATGCCACATTACAGAAAGGTTGAGAGGACAGTGAAAAGAACAGGCTCACATAATTCTATGGTCCTCATTTAACAACTGAGATTTTATTATTCCCTTTTCATGCATGTATTTATAGTTGTAATTTATAATCTTTTTTGTAATTTATAATCATGTACAATTTGGTATTTTAAAATTTTATATAATCTACACATCTCTGTTGATAAATTATCTTCATGCTTCTTACTTCTCAGTTTTAATAGTTATATAATATTCCATAAAGTAACTGTACTATAATTTATTAAATGTTGGGCACTTCTGTATTTTCACTATTGTAAATATTTTGTGATCTTATATTTGGGTCTGTCACATTTTCTGTGTGTGTGTTTTTTTTCCTGTTTTGTTTCTCTTCTTCTACTTGGACTAGATTCCTGGAAGTAAACTACTGAGGAAGAAGCATATGTATAAATTTATATGGGTCTGAATAAGGACCCATGCATATGCTATAAAATTGCTTCTCCAGAGAGAAAATGGGGCATACCCACCTGCAGTGACACCAGCAGTGTTTGAGAGGAATAGGTGTACTGTGCTTTTACTAACACTGAGTCCCTTTTTTGAGGGATGCTAATTTAGTAAACAAAATGTGATACCTCATTGTTTTCTTTTGCATTTCTTTAAATATTAGTCGATTGGACAATTTTATATATTAATTAGTCATAGCTCCACTTTATGAATTCTCCAGCTGTGTTTTGTCCGTTTATTTAGGTATTATTTTTATTCTAGGTATTCCTCACATTTAGATAGAAATATCTCATACATTCATCTTAGAACCTTGTCACATTTGCTTTTATTTACATCGGTGTCATGTCTTTCCAGTGTATTTAATTGTGATTTGGTAAATTGTATCTGGTAGGCCGATGCTCTGTAAACAGAATCTATCTACTTCCTAATCTGCCTAATGATAGACTTCATTGGAATTATGAAAAATCTTTAAAATGGTAGTAGTGAAATGCTTAATTTCTTGTGCACCTTTGAGTTAGTAAGTTTCGGTGGCAGTTATATTAATAGGAGTTTGAAAGCGCTTTCTAAAGCTCTAAAGCTGCACTTGTTTAAAATAATTTTATTTGCTATCTTTATTCTCGAGATAAGATTCCGTGTTTATTAAATATGATTTTTATAGGATATAGGAAAAAATCTAGAAAATTTAGTGTACAAAGAAGCTTTCCAATGTTGATTAATTTTTCAAGAATGTTTTTGAGCATGTTTGTGTCTGTTTCCAGTGAGAAGCAGTTGGAGTGTTTGCTGACACATTGCATCAAGGTGCCAATGCTTGTCCTAGACCCAGCCCTGCCGGCCAACATCACACTGAAGGACCTGCCATCTCTTTATCCATCTTTTCATTCTGCCAGTGACATAGTCAATGTTGCAAAACCAAAAAACCCTTCCACTAATGTCTCAGTTGTTGTTTTCGACAATGCTAAGAACGGTAAGATCTCCTTATGGGTATTTTATTTTATTTTTATTTATTTTTTATTTTTTTAAGATTTTTATTTATTTATTTGACAGAGAGAGACAGATCACAAGTAGGCAGAGAGGCAGGCAGAGAGAGGGGGAAACAGATTCCCTGCTGAGCGGAGAGCCCGATGTGAGGCTCGATCCCAGGACTCTGAGATCATGACCTGAGCCGAAGGCAGAGGCTTTAACCGACTGAGCCACCCAGGCGCCACCCCCCCCCTTATGGGTATTTTAAAATCATGTCATCATTGGTTGTTTGAATAACAAAATTCTGAATGGAATAGACATGATTCAGTTTTAAAGAAGTACCTGATAAACTAAAAACATAAAAAGAGGAGCAAAAGAGTTGCCACTGTATTTCAGCCCTAACTTCAGAAAGGGATTGCATATATCTTACTCCGTGTAATACACTTGCCTTTCTGTGCTGTGGTCAGGACCTTAAATTTGATACTTCCATTTACCTTATTCGCTTGGCTCTAAGTTATTTTGGAGACTTAATACTATTATTATTTTTTACCGTATAATTCTTCAGCAAGGTTGTTTTCTCCAGTTCGAACAGAGCATACCTGGAACATTCTTACTTTACATTCTGAATTATCCGATTATACAGTTGATTTGGTCAGATAATAGAAGTGAAATTGTAATTTCTGGCATAGAATAATATGTGCATCTAGAGATCCCATCCTCCCACTTGGCCACTGAGCTGGTGAGCCCCATGCCTGAGTCTCCTGTGGTCTGTTATGCTTCTTCTGCACTGAGCCTCTCTCCTTGGAGGCTACATGTGTTTCACTTGTGTAAAATGAAAACTGACATGTCCCCTGTACAACATTGAGTCCTATTCTCAAGTTCCCATTCTTTCTGTCACACCTCCCAGCTTAAATCTTTGGAAATATCTTTGATGTGTTCTTACTTTTTACCTCCATCACTAATAGATAACCTCACCCTATTACTTGCTTTTGTTTTTTGCAAATGATTCTCCCCTTTACTCATCTCACTTCTGCACCAGACTGAATTCCTTTACACAGGCTCCGGTGGTAGCCGCCTAGCTGCTCTGTCTACCTGTAAAGTTCCTCTCTGATCTCTCCGGCACACAATCTGAATAAATCAGAAATCTCTGATTTTATTGGCTTGCTTCCTTTTTGAAGACGATAATACAGTAGTATGTATTTGTTTTCTAAATGCATACAGATTCCTCCTCCTGGTATTCAGGACTCAGCGTTGATTCTGCCCTTAGCTCCTCGCATCCCTGCCCTCCTGCATCTCCTTGAGCTGCCAGTGTCTTCACACGTGTGGGGCTGCTTTCCTGGTCCTCTGCCTCTCCTAGCCTGCCTCCTGTTCTTTCCAGCCCCACTTCTGTCTCCATGAAGATCCTGGACAGTACATTCACAGTGATTCTTATTATTTTTACTTTTCTGTATCCCTGTAGTACTTGTAACCTGACCTACAACTTAGTTTTTGGGTTTTTTTTTAAGATTTATTTATTTGTTAGAGGGGGCGGGCAGCGAGAGAGTATCTAAGCAGACTTCATGCTGAGTGCAGAGCCTAGTGTGGGGCTCGATCTCATGAGCTTGAGATTATGAGCTGAGCCAAAACCAAGAGTCAGATGCTTAACTGACTATGCCAGCCAGGGGCCCCACAACTTAGTTTTTGATTACATAGGAGTTTATGGTGTATGTTTATGGAGACCTTATTATTCACCAGTTTGTGTCCTGAACAGTGTCTAACTAATCGTGCTATCTTCCTGACAGTAAGTTATTTGTAATTTGAAAGAAAATTGTAACCTTTCTAAGTACAGATACCGCCACCTTTACACTGTAGATTTGTTTCTGAATTAGTTTGTATAAATAGCATTTTTGTATTTAAGTTATAGTTTAAATGTATAGTAAAAGTAAAGGGATAATCTTTGACAAATTATAACAAATTATCTTGATTTCTTGTTTTGCTAAATTTAGCTTTTTTTTTTTAATTAGTTAAGGTATCTGATGATGTTTTACCTGAAGAGAAAAAGGAATGACATATGTTAAGAGTTCTATCTCGGTTATAACATCTATGGAGAGAATCTTGGATTTTTCCTCTGCTAGTTTTATAACATAGTAAAGACTTAAGAGGTTGTGAGTTTTGATATAAATAAAATTTAATTAAACTATAGTCTTCTAAACACTGTTTTTGAATTCCCACTTGGGTTTCTATTTGACTGCCCTACGTATTCATTTGTTCAGTAAAGATTTGTGGAGCCACTGCTCTGTGTTGGTTGTTGTTCCAGGTAACAGGGAAATAGCAGAGAACAAAAAGAGACACATCCCTGCCATCAGGGAGCTTAAATTTCTAGTGGGCTACAGACTCACTCTATCCTCCTCAGTTACCTAGATCAGGGATTGCCAAATTCTTTCTTAAAGGACCAGAGAGGGGTGCCTGGGTGGCTCAGTCATTAAGCGTCTGCCTTCGGCTCAGGTCATGATCCCAGGATCCTAGGATCGAGTCCCGCATCGGGCTCCTTGCTCAACAGGAAGCTGGCTTCTCCCTCTCACACTCCCCCTGCTTGTGTTCCCTCTCTTGCTGTGTCTCTCTCTGTCAAATAAATAAATAAAATCTTTATTTAAAAAAATAAATAAATAAAGGACCAGAGAATACATATTTTAGGCTTTGTGGGCCAAGAGGCAACATGGAGGATATTATGTAGATATTTTATATAAGTATTTAACATTTAGCCATTTTAAAATGTCAAAACTGTTGTTAGCTTGGGGCCATACTAAAACAGGCAGTGGCTAAATTTTGGCCATAGAATGTCAACCTCTAATATAGATAAAAAATTTGTGTCCACATTTGATGTTCCATTTATCTCATTTAACCTCTTTCGAGTTCATCATCAAGAGCTGTTGACTTTTTTCTCTTTCTGAAATGTGTTCTTTCTGTCCCTCCAATGCTGTGCCACTGCACTTGTCATCTAGGCTCTATTGCATGGACAGGACTTCAGCAGTCGCACAGTCTGGGCCTCGTTTATTCAGCGAAGTGGTTTTTCCGGTCAAGCTTATCCCCTTTGATCTATAGGAAATGAATTTTCTCCTGTGATAATTCATTTTACCTCTGGACTACATTGACCTTTACAAGGAATTATGGAGTGCTTCCTTACAGCTTTCTCACACTGGTTAAATTGTACCCGTTGGGATATTCCAGAACTAATGTAATATAGTCTCTTTCCCATGTGACATTTCTTTTCATTCCTGTTCTTTTAGCTGTCTCTTAGGGGATTATCTGTGTCCTAGTTTGTTCTTCTCAGAATGAGCTTTAGTTTCTGTTGCTTTTATTTATTTATTTATTTTTAAAGATTTATTTATTTTAGAGAAAGAGAGAGAGCAAGCAATGGGCGAGGGGCAGAGAGAGAGAGAGAGAGAAGAGAGTCTCAAGCAGACTCCACACCAAGCAAGGAGCCTGATTTGGGGCTCTATGTCATGACCCTGAGATCACAACCTGAACCAAAACCAAGTGTCAGAAGCTCATCCGACTGTA
The DNA here is from genome assembly GCA_028534135.1 of Potos flavus. Taxonomy (NCBI): domain Eukaryota; kingdom Metazoa; phylum Chordata; class Mammalia; order Carnivora; family Procyonidae; genus Potos; species Potos flavus. The sequence goes on from CM052897.1 coordinate 16,680,592, forward strand.
CCACCCAGGCACCCCATGGTTTCTATTACTTTTAAAGTGTGTCAGCTAGAATAGAACATTTTTTTCACCAAACTTGAGATTTAGGCTAAGTCTCAGTTATATCCATAAAGATGACATGAGATGTCATTAGTTACCTTTGCTGAGATTATTTACAAATAGCTACACCACATCTATTAGAATTCTCTGATCTACCAGTGCAGAACCTCCCATGTCAATGGCGGGGGAGAGAGAGAGAGAGAGGTGCATATCTGATAAATTTATTCATAATGACCTCCTACTCTTAATGCTCAGTGCTTCCTTTAAAGATTAACAGTATACTGCAAAGGCTTTCATTTTTTCATTGCTCACCAGTTCTGTTTTTACGGTACATCTAAGACTGTTGCCCAAAACTGACAGCCATCTTGCCAGGCTGGACCCTGCTTTCTATGCCCATTTTGCAGATTACAGCCTTCTGACCTCTCTTCTGTTTTCCAAGATCCTGGGATGCCAAATGTCAGGATCAAGTTGCTGATTTCATTTATCCCCCTCACTTTAAAACTCTCTCCCAGCTGGGCTGTGTCATTGGGCCTCTCCACCCCTAACTTAATCTGCTGTATTCAGCCATACCTGATGAATTTTAGGAATTCACTGTGACCCTTGGGGAACCCTAGGATTTACAGTGGCTCCCTGCTGTTAATCTAGATGCCATCGGCCTAGCTGTCAAGGGCCCCCTTCTGGTTACCCTTCTTGTACCCACCACTCCCAAATGTTTTACTCTAGCCAGATGTTTTTTTTTTTAATTAAATATGTTGATGTTTGCTCCAACATCTGTGATTCTGTCAATCTATCATTTTCATGTTTCTTACTGCCTGTATGAACCTCTTCTTCAGTACTGCAAAATTTAACATTTAATTGTACACTGGTATTACATCATTCCCCTTTTGTTGGATGGGTTAAATTTGTTTCCCCCAACTACCTGTTTTTGAGACCATGTATTATACTGCTATAACAGCTCTCAAAATACTTTGTAGTGTTTTGGCAGGTATTGTAGTTAAGTATTCATTCAAAACATGCTTGGTTATTGTATTCTTTATTGTAGTTGAAGATGCCCAGAGTGGAATGTTTAAAGGAAACAGCAAACAGACAGTTTGGAGGGGCTATTTGGTATGTTATTTTAAATTAATTGTATTTATGCAGTAGACTAGAGTAAAAGTAGAAGTAGTAAAGCTGTTTTACCTTGAGAGGCTTTTTAATGTATGTTTTTTTCTCTAAGCCTGACTTACAAGTATTAATGAATGCTGATTTAAATAATCTTAATATTCTGATTTTGAAGCTGTAAATTTTCACCAGCCTTATGTGGAAAGTGAGTTGTGTTTTCCCCTCTCTTATTTTAGACCGCAGATAAAGAAGTCCCTGGGTTAGTGCTAATGCAAGATTTGGCTTTCCTGAGTGGATTTCCACTGACATTCAAGGAAACAAATCAGCTAAAAACAAAATTGCCAGAAAATCTTTCTTCTAAAATAAAACTGGTAAGAGCATAAGAAACAGAGCAATGAGTATAGCACATTTCATTTAATACACGACTCTTCTCTTGTGGTCCATTTCATTATAGTAGAGCTGACAGTCATAAGCACAGAGGGTCTCTGTTCTGCCACAGTGTTGTCATGAAGACGGCTCTTTCTTTACAGAAGATCTTTACTCTTTACTTTTTATTTGGGCAAATATTTAAGAGTCTTATTTGGTTTGCTGGTTTCCCAGATAGAAACATGATTCATTTGTTTAACAAATGAGCTCCTACGGTGTGTCAGGTGCATTATACCTGCTGAGAATACAGCAGTGGACAAAACAGACAAAAGCCCTGAATGGAACTTACAGTGGAAGAAAATGGAAGCACAGAAGGAGGGAGTGGGGGAAGTCATACATATAGTAAGTAAACACAGACTGCAACCTGTGTATTTATTAAGAGCCTTCACTCAAAAGAAGTATGCTTCAGGTATTGGAATGGTTGATAATGTGAAACCTTTATTCATAAATAGCTAATTGAGCCACTGATGTATTTGGGGATTTATACCTATTAACTCTTCATGCTTTGATGCCATTTGTTAGTTGACTTTGGAGGCTGCCCTGAGACATGCGTTTTCCTTAACATTTATTGTTTTCAGACCCACTTGCCCTATTGTATGGGTGATCTTTCCTTTTGACCTTATGTCAAGATATCTGTGGTTCTGTCAGAAACATTCCAGATTGTAAAACGTGAATATTTTTCTTCTAGAACAGAAGGCATAAAGTTCTGGGCTTAGAATTTTTTAGGGTCTGGTTTTCTTGATTTTACAAGGAAATGTTCTTTAAATTCTGCCACAGGGCTCAGGTTCACGACTCTTCCTTCTATTGGTGTCATTTAACAATTTGGAGGTGAAAGGATGGAGATGGCAAGGCAATGGTAATGGAGAGCAGTGTTTGGGGAGTTCTTACTTAGTTCCTGTCTTGACCATGTTTTTTAATGCCCTGCCCCACCCACAATGTTCCCTTTAACTTGTTTCTTTCCATAAATGTTTCACTGTTTTAAGATACACTGTGTGACCTTTATAAATGTGACAGTAATATGAATGACGTTTCTTTTTTTTCATATTTTCCTCAGTTTTTTTTATGGTACTTGGAAATATAGTAGTGTGCAGCTAGATTAGGGCTGAATTATTTCTTATCTTCAGTTATTTAAAAATAGATACTGTATTCCTCCTTCCTCTAAGGAAGAGGAATTGGAAAAATTTGACATAAAACTAAATTTAAGGTGTACAACATGTTACTTTAAATACATTTATGTATTGTAATATGATTGCCATTGTAGCAATATTTATCACATTACATAATTATAGTACAGTATTACCTATATTCATTATACTGTGCATTAGATCTCTCTGGCTTACTTAAGTACTCATTGCAAAGTTTGTGTTTTTAAAACATCAGTCTTATTCCCCAACCCCCATCCCCGTAGTAAATACCACTTTACTTTATGTTTTTTATAAGTTTGACTTTTTTGGATTCCACATATAAGTGATAATACAGTATTTGTCTTTCTGTGTTTGACTTAGCATGAGCGCTAAGCATAAGATCCATCTGTGTTGTAGCAAATGGCTGAATAATATTCCATTGTGTATATATACTACATCTTTTTTATCTGTTTATCTGTTGATGGGCATTTAGGCTGTTACCAACGATATCGAGGCTATTGGGAATAATGCTGTAGTAAACATGGGCATGCAGATATCGCTTCGAAATCCCGTTTTCATTTCCTTTGGGTATATACCCAGAAGTGGAATCGCTGGAGTGTATAGTAGATTTATTTGTAATTTTTCGAGGAACCGCCATATTGTTTTCCATAGTGGTTGGACCAATTTACATCCTCACCAGTATTGTACAAGGGTTCCATTTTCTCCACAGCCAATGTTTATTTAGCTTCTTAGCTTCCAAGCTATTGGTTCTAGAATTATGGACATGTATGTCTGTACTACGTTAGCTGGAATTCCTTATGCAGAAAGAATATTTTTTTTTTTTAAAGATTTTTATTTATTTGTCAGAGAGAACGCACAAGCAGGGGGAGCAGCAGGCAGAAGGAGAAGCAGGCCCCCCGCTGAGCAGGGAGCCCGATGCAGGACTTGATCCCAGGACCATGGGATCATGACCCCAGCCGAAGGCAGCTGCTTAACCAACTGAGCCACCCAGGCATCCCAAGAATGAGATTTTTGAATCTATTTATATTATTCCAACTATAATATGTTTTTAAAGGAAAGAAGGTTCATGACATATCTCTATTCCCCAGTCAGGTTTGACCTCTCTTTGCCTGCTGCAGCTGCTTACTGCTGATTGCTTTTGGTGCATGGGTGTGTGCTGCCAAAGAATGCCAATCCAAGTAGTTGTTGACCCTTCAGCAAACTATTTTTGGGTGGTATGGAGTGTGGTGTATGCAGGCAGAGGTAGGGTGGGGTAATAACTTGATTTGGACGAGGAGTACCAACAGGCTCTGTGCACGATGATACCCCCTCGTACTGTTCATTCACCGGCTGGAGATTTATTTGGATTCCCAGACTTATCTTTGTGGAGGCTAGCACCTCCTCAGAGAGTCAAGCTAATTATCCGTAACATTCATTGCAGGTCATTTTCATGATGCCAACACCTGCAATCAACTTCAGGGATTAGAAATTCTGGTTTTGGGAGATTAGAGAGAAAATGAGAAAGGGGAAGAAAAGAAGGGGAGTGTATCACCATTTAAAGCTAATTCTTAAAAAAAAAAAAAGCAAGCTAATTCTTCAAGTGACTGTCTTTCTGTAGGTTCCTCTTCCTGGTTTTATTATGAATGCCTTGAGAATGAAGTTTCCTGTCACTGGATTCCCAGTCCATTTAGAGTGTGAGCTTTTAGTAAATGTCTGCTGTGTGCCAGGATCTGTGCTAAGGATCACTGAGTGAATAAAGCATTTAAATAATTTTGGGGCATGATCACTTCCAAGTAAGTGTTTATACGAAGTGTTGTAAGCACACCTGGGCTTTAGGTATATTGGCACAGGGAAGGCTTTGCAGAATAGAAGACATTTTAGCTGGGCCCTGAAGACAGCAGCCATTCTCCCAGCAGAGAAGGGAGTGGAAAAGACCATTCCAACAAGAGGGAACAGCCTGAGCAAAGGGCTGGAGGTTTGCAAGTCAGTGGTTTCCAGAAAACCAAGGCAGCTGTTCCTGGAAGACAACAACCAGGCAGGGATTTTGCTGGTGCTGAGATTGGGAAAAGAGATTGAGGCCAGATTGAGAAAGATCTTCTGGTTAGGAGCCTGGACTTTATCCTGGAGGCAGGGGGCATCCTTAGGAGGAGCACTTGATCTGTTTCTAAGGAACATAGTAGGTGAAGTATGGTGGTAGAGATTAAGCAAGATGAGGCTGGGCAGAAAACCAGTTCAGCCACTGCAGCCATAGCCTAGCAAGATGTTCAGGTTCAACAACTGTCCTGGCAGCGGTGCCAGTAATGAGAATGGTTCTAGAAACATCTGCGAGAAATACTCAGCATGACACTGTGACTTATTAGCTGTTGGGGAGAGGGAAGGAAAAAAAGGAAGGGGATGTTACTAGTGAAGATGGAAGTGATGGCTTTAACCACATTCAAAGCCTCAGTAGGAGAAGCAAGTTTTTTGGGAAGGAAAGAGAGCTCAGTTTGGGGTGTGTTGTTAGAGGTGCTTTGTGGCATGTGGGAGGAAAGGGTTATTAGACACTAGACTTCAGGACCTGAATGGGCTAGACTGTCTTGCCCTCCCAGGGTCCTCCAGGAGGCCTTGGCCTCGGCCTGTGGCCTCTGAGCCACCCAGTGCTCGGTTCTGCCCTGGAGACCCTGCCCGGGTACAAGCAACCCAGGACAGATATTGCTTGTTCACCTGTGTACCCCTAATGATTACCGCGGGGCCTGGCACTTAGGGGGCCACTCAAGAAATGCTTACGGAAGGCATGAGCAAAAAGAAAGGCTGTGACTTGAACACACCCACCATGTACCATGTCCTGGACTATAAAGGCAATGCTTGAACAGTGAGATTATTCCAAGAAGTCATTTTGGTTTTGGGTATCATGGTCATATATATACTACAACTTTGCATTTATCTTTCTATTTAGAGCAAAACTAGAATCCCCTCACTCCCCAGGAGGGGAAGTGGGAGTTGAAAATAGTTTCATTTGCAAAATGATAGATTTGAATTCATAAACACTCTTCTGTGGACTATAGTCTTACAAATCAAACAGTCTCCTATTGAAAGTTTTCTAGTTTGATCTGATTAATAACCCTCTATCTGTAGAACTGTTGTATGTGATGAACACAGAATTCACCTTTTGGGAAATCACATTATCCATTGGTCTTTATGTTTAGCTCACTCTAAATCATTCTGTATTTTCATTCATAGTGGGGTTTTATTTGGTTTTTGATTTTTATTTTTGTTTACTTCCTTAACATAGGTTAGAGCATGTGGAAAAATCTTCCCAAAGCTCTCAAGTACATTCTTACATTTGGTTTAATACAATACTACTGGTTGCTGAGTGGGTGTGCAAAAGAAAGAGAGGACACAGGCTTGTCTTCAAGGTACTTAAAATCAACGTTTTGGAGGCAGTATGTGTGCATGTGAAGTATTCAAGTAGCAAAATAAGATGGTATGAGTTATAAGGAGAATAGTACAGACGTCCAATTTGGCATTTAGAGGCAGGAAAGGTCTGTATGGATCAGAGACATGGAGGAGGTTTCCAAAGAGAAAGAGGCGGCACAGATCCTTGAAGGCTGACCAGGGTGTTTACTTTGGTGGGAAGGACAGTGCTGGTGGTATGGGAACAGCATATTGTCCTACCTGAACTTTGTCACCTCAAACTTCTGTTCAGGGCACATTCAAGGTAACAGAAAACTGTTGTAATAACTGTACTAATGCCCCTTTTAGTGACTTTCCTGAAACTGTCTTACAAACCTGCTCTTTTAAAGTATGGTACCCTTTGTTTTGGTTTTATTCCTAAAATAGACACTTCTGTAGATTAAAGCAACTCTGGAACTGATTGAAGTTTTAGAAAACTCGTGAGTTGTCAAGTTCCTGGAATGAGTTTGTTTTTCAGTTGTATTAGGGGCATGTTTTTTTCCCTAACCTTATGCTACCATGTATAGGTGTATCAATCCATTATTCTAGATAATGCTGTAGTAACAAATACCCTGAAATCTCTGGCTTAAAAGTAGCAGACCTTTATTTCTCAGTCGTGTTACCTGCCTGTTGTGGGCCTGCAGTGGGTGGGTGTAGCTGTTCTCTTTCAGAAACTTATGAAGAATTTAGGTAAATTTAGTAATTTCATGAAAAAAACTATGTATGGAAGCAGCTGCCCAAGCTAATTCAGTCTTCACCATTTACTACACCCACTTTTCCTTACCACCTCCTGTCTGCCTGCAGAAGTAAAATGTCCATGATTAGGGTGCCACCTAGTGGCTAGCAGAAGATACTTCTCCCCACCCTTTTCACCACTCACAACTTCATTGATTATGGTGGCAGAAAAGTTTTTTGTTTTATTTTTTAAAGATTTTATTTATTAATTTGACAGAGAGAGAGAGAGATCACAAGTAGGCAGAGGCAGGCAGAGAGAGAGAGGAGGAAGCAGGCTCCCTGCTGAGCAGAGAGCCCGATGCGGGGCTCGATCCCAGGACCCTGAGATCATGACCTGAGCCGAAGGCAGAGGCTTTAACCCCCTGAGCCACCCAGGCGCTCCAGAAAAGCTTTTTCAACATAGAAATATTCCCTTAAGCTTTTTAGTGTTCATCACTCTAGTCAGGGAAATGTCTATGAAATTTCAAAGTAGTTGTATAGAAGAGATTAAGATAAGGGTATCTGCCCAATAAAATTTAGAGTATTAAAGTACTACATTTATTAAGAATTTAGTGATTTTTATGTTTCAGGGAGCCCTCAGAGGTGCTGTGGGAGCCACTGTGGGAGGGAGGGATGGAGCAGGGGAGGCTGGGGCAGGCAGTGAGACTCAGTAGATAGCCAGATAGAAAAATATTTCCCCTGCCTCCCACCTGTCCCCCACATACTGAGGCAGGATGACAAGAGCAGTGAGAGCTGACCAGTGAGTGCTCAGTATATGCCAGGTGCTGTCAGGGTGAAAGAAAGTAATCAGTCAGGAAGACAGTACACACCTGTGCATGTATGCACCCAAACACCCACATGCAGTTTATGGTAAGAAGGGAAAAAATATAAATGAAATTTCAACTTGAACCTCTAGTTTTTGGCATAAACTCAGGAAACTTTGAAAGATGAGCTAAATATAGTCAGGTAGCATATACGAGAGCTCAGAGCAAATTTGCATTTGCTCTGCTTTATAAATTAAGAAACTGGCCCTGTTAGGAGAGTCAGTTCAGCAGAAGGGGTTCGCTGTCCTAGATTAGTAGTTTTCAATTCTCTCCCCCACCTTTTTAAGCTACGAAAAGCCTCTTTTCATAGGAAATTGAATAATACAGAGTTAGAACATGAAACAGATCTGGTAGTCGTGGGAAAGCCTATTTATAAAACATGTTGATGTTTGTGATCATCTTAGACTGATGATTTCTTTGAAAGCTTTGCCCCAAAAGGTTCTTTTCCTATGGAGACTGTTCAAGCAGCCCTGTCAAAGACACTCCTCTTAGATGTGGCACACAAAAGCTGTTTGGAGACCCGTGCTAGCAGGCTTGCTCTCTACCAATCCCAGCAATGTTACATCCCAGTATAAGCAGATATTCTAGAACAGAGGTCACAATTGGTGACCAGTTGTGTTTTGTTTGAAAGCAGGACAATCGAAAACATTTGAGCAGCACTGAAAATGGGGAGATTTCATAGAACACTTGGAGATTCTGGCCTCTTAGGAGATCTCGCTGCACTTGTCAATATTGAGTATTGGCTATGGCTTTTGGATGCGGCCTGAAATGTCGCATTTGCCAGAACTCCACCACTCCCTCTGTTTTACATTACCTGGGTTCTTCCATTCATTTGGGAAGTGTGTCTGGCCTGTTTACTTCTTCTTTCTTCTTCTTTCTTCTTCTTTCTTCTCCTTCTCCTCCCCCTTCCCTCCTCCTCCTCCCCCTCCTTCTTCTTCTTCTTCTGACTTTATTTATTTGTCAGAGAGAGAGAGAGAGAGAGAAAGCACACAAGCAGGGGGAGCTGCAGGTAGAGGGAGAAGCAGGCTCCCTACTGAGCAAGGAGCCTGATGCGGGACCTGATCCCAGGACCCTAGGATCATGACCTGAGCTGAAGGCAGACGCTTAACTGACTGAGCCACCCAGGCATCCCTGTTTACATCTTCTTTTGGTGATCATAGGCTTACAAGTTCATAATCTATATAGAGAGATAGAATTAATCTTTAAACATAATATAGATTTAAGTATGTATTGTACATTATATACATTTAAAGATTAAAAATCAAACTGTGAATTTAGAGATGTCTCTTCTTTAAGGCTTAGTTTTTCTACATGTAACCCTTTTGTTATTTTATAGTTACAGTTATATTCAGAGGCCAGTGTAGCACTTCTAAAACTGAATAACCCCAAAGAGTTCCAAGAACTGAATAAGCAGACTAAGAAGAACATGACCATTGATGGAAAAGAACTGACTATAAGTCCTGCATATTTATTATGGGACCTGAGTGCCATTAGCCAGGTAAGGGATGCAGAGATTCTTTCTAAACCCCAATCAATGGTTTAGATTTATGGATTTATAAGTCATTATATTAGAAGAAGGAAGAAGACTTACAGAGAGATGAGTTGATTGGAACTTTTCTAATTTTCCAGTCATTGCCATTGGTTAATATTAACTGAAGTGACCTAGAATCAGATCCAAGAACCTTCTCTTTAAAAAAGTACGAAAGAAATGTTGGGTATTTATGTTGTTTTAAATATGCTGAGTGTTTTGCATTTTTTGTGACGTTCAAATGTAGGACTCGGTCTTTAGAAGTCTGCCAGAGCACCCAGAGAGCAGATCGGGCAGAGGGGATAGCCAGGAGGAAAGGTGTGACTTAAGTGATATTTTACATCTTCATGTGTGAAATGTTCTTCTCAGTCTAAGCAGGACGAAGATGTTTCTGCCAGCCGTTTTGAAGATAACGAAGAACTGAGATATTCACTGCGATCCATCGAGAGGCATGCTCCGTGGGTTCGGAATATTTTCATTGTCACCAACGGGCAGATTCCATCTTGGCTGAACCTTGATAATCCTCGAGTGACAATAGTCACACACCAGGTCCATAACTTTCCATGTATCACAAGGCTGCGGTTTCCTTTTCTGTCCTTCACCTATCCCTAATTTCATTCCTCTTTCCCTCATCCTCCCCACCTCCATCCCCTTTGATTCTTCTACTTATCTCCCTTTCTTCCTTCCAAAAATGAAAACAAAATGAAATAATTCTCATCCACCGTCTTTTTCTCTTGCCTTTGTTGTTGTTTGCTTAAAAGGATGTTTTTCGAAATTTGAGCCACTTGCCAACCTTTAGTTCACCTGCTATTGAAAGTCACATTCATCGCATCGAAGGGCTGTCCCAGAAGTTTATTTATCTGAACGATGATGTCATGTTTGGGAAAGATGTCTGGCCAGATGATTTTTATAGTCACTCCAAAGGTCAGAAGGTGAGTGCCTAAGAGGAAGGGATGCCTAGCTTAGAAGTCACTTAGAAGTTATAAACAGATGAGGAAAGCAGTAATATACTACTGTATATACAATTTGGGTCAAATAAGCATTTTTGAGTGCTAAGCTCAAGAGAGTTAACAATTTGGGAGGACGAAAAGTGCTCCTTAGTAGTTTTTTGCTTCCCTACATTGTCAGACACCCAGAACGCACCAAGAAAGCGAAACCACCATGAAATACAAAATCATCATTAGAACATGAGCAAAATGGCCAAGATAAAATGTGAGTTCAATTTTCTGCTTATAGACATGGGTGAAATTTCAGGTAGGGCAGCAGTCTCCCGTTGCTTTGAGAGGCATGACTGAGAAGTGGTTATGAGCACAGACCGAGAGGCCAGCAGTTGAGGATAGTCCTGGGCAATGATTACGTGTGTTTCCTGTCTGCATACTGGGGAAACTAGGAATACTACTGTGGTCCTGTTAGAAAGATTCAGTGAAAAGTTGGAGAATTATAAGTTACAGAACCCTGCAACTGAAATGCCAATTGCACAAAACTTCTTTTCCTTTTGCTGTTTATGCCACTCCAGTGTGCTCATTCTCTCTGTCCCTGTTCAGTTGCCTCCTCTGTGTTTGTAGGGCTGCCAGGGTGAGCTGTGGCTTGGCAGGAGAGACAGACAAAATCAGTAACTAGGAACAGTGATTTCTATGCCGGCAGGCGTGCCCTCAGTGGGAAGGCATGGGAGCCCAGGAATTTAAAATCAGACAGGGCTAGATTCCCATCTGAATTGAAGTGAACTTTGAAGAACAAGTAAGAGTTAACTAGATGAAGAAAGGCATTCCAAATAGATGGAGCATGCAGAGGCATGGAGTATATTTTTATTTATTTATTTATTTATTTTAAAAAGTTACCATATACCATGTTACTCATTTTGAAAGCAGGCGAGTTCACAACTTAGAATACTGCGCTAATAATTTATCATAGGACCTTATGCACAGAGATAAGGGTATTGAGAGTTCATCTGCTGCTTTTCTCAGCCATGAGACAAAATCATGGGTAAATACGTTCAGGAATTAATGACAGTTGTCACAGAAAAGCAGTGAAAGTGATGTACTTTCTACCTGCTTAGGCACGCATTTGTACTTACCTTTACGTCTGACATGTTGTTTTTTATTTCAAAATAGATTATAAACAAATCCATGAGTTGAGTCCTCGTCTGCTTTCCTTGAGTAATGAAAAAGAGTAAATGTGCTCAGTAAGAATCACCGACACAGCAGGACTCTGTAAACTGCTGTAGCAAACAATATAAAATATGCCATGTGGATGTGGTTGGCCAGCCCAGGGAGAATCCTAACCTTTACTGGAGGCTCAGTTTCTTTCTTTTTTTTTAAAGGAATCCTAATTTGAGATTAAAAAGTGTCTATTTTATTTTCTTTCTGGCTCTGTTATAGGTTTATTTGACATGGCCTGTGCCAAATTGTGCTGAGGGCTGCCCGGGTTCCTGGATTAAAGATGGCTATTGTGACAAGGCTTGCAATAATTCAGCCTGTGACTGGGATGGTGGGGACTGCTCTGGTAAGGATGTGCTCACATGTAATTTATTCATGTTTACTAACTTTTTTTCATTCTTAATCATCACTGAACATGTACAGTGAGTTAAACATTCTTCATGTATGAAAGTAATACATACAGTAATCCATAGATTATGGAGGTAATGACTAACATACCCATGTGGCTCAGTTTTTTCATATCCTCCCTTGTTGAGGGCATAGTCCCAGGCTGGCCCTGCACTTGAACATGCCTTTTATTATTTGAAATAAGAAAATCAGGAATATCTTTAATTATGTAAACTCAGGAGCAAGAATCACTCTAACTGGTTCTTCTAGGAGCTCACAGCTGGTGGCTTTCAGCAGCAGCTTTCTGTCAGTGAGTAAAGAGAAATAAAGATCTTATCTCTTCAGCATCTCCTCTCTCTTACATGGTTATATCTGTATTTCTTGATAATAGCATGTTTTTACATTTATTGATTGCCTTTCAGTTTATAAAGCATTTAATTTTATAACACATTATCCATTATCCACTTGAATTTCTCAGTCACCTAAGGAGGAGAGAGTATGTGAACAGATATTATCATCCCCATATTCCATATACAGAAACAGATTTGAAAAAGTGCTGAGTATTAGAAGAAACAAAGCTTTCAGTTATGTTCTGTCTGATGCACTTTTGAAAAATGTAAGCAGCCTCAGTGAGAGAACACAGACATGCCAAGAAGATCCGTGCAGTCCAGAGACTTCAGGCCCTAATAGAACATAACATTTGGTGATGAGGTTGGCACCCCATATTAGGACATGTTTTGGCAGTTCCGTCAGTCTTCAGAATAATCTCCGGTTTCCCTGCTCCTCCACACACACCTTCACATGCCCCTGTAGGCAAGTTTATACTTCAGGATTGCACAGCTACTAAGTGCCAAGGCCTGGTCATCCCATGCCCAGTCCCATGTCAAGTGACATTCCTTTTTCAGTTTGTTTTCTTCTTAAGATACATGAAATTTTCTGCTAAAGAATGGGGTGAACCTTTTCTGACTGAAATGCAGGCATCAATCTTGATAGCACTACTGAGAAAGAAGGAACTGTCCTTTTCCAAGATGATAAGCACAGCAAGATTCTGTCTTCCTCCTCCCACTACAGGTAACAGTGGTGGGAGTCGCTATGCTGCAGGAGGCGGGGGTACCGGCAGTATTGGAATTGGACAGCCCTGGCAATTTGGCGGAGGACTAAATAGTGTCTCTTACTGTAATCAAGGATGTGCGAATTCCTGGCTTGCTGATAAGTTCTGTGACCAAGCTTGTAATGTCTTGTCCTGTGGGTTTGATGCTGGCGACTGTGGGCAAGGTATATTTATCACGTAAAAAGATATTTAGAGTAAGGGGATCCAAATCCTTAATAAGTAGAGGGAGGTTTGTATTGTTTGTATTGTTGTTAAAGTAATTATTCTCTATGAATCCCTTGCCCATCCTTTTATCCAAACCAGCTGTAAGTGAAAAGTAAGAGAGGACACAGATCTTTAAAAAACAGTAGACACTAGAGCTGCATCTTTTCCTCTTATTGCTCCATTCTGACTTATTTTGTACTAGGCAGATATACCTTCATTGAAAATATATGGCAAAGTTTAATTTAGAAACAATAGAAAGAGACCAATAATACACTAAGTAAGAATGGTTTGAACGCTGGATCTTGTTGATAGCTTTTCCCTGGAGGTCATTTTGGCAGAAGGTTGTATTTTTTCAAATGGACACAAAGATGAGAGTTGATCAGTGGAATTTGCCCTATCTCTTTAGTGAGTTAGACTCAGCATTCCCTGTTGATAATAGTGATTGATTCAGATAATAAAATGAGCCCCATACCAGCAACTCTTGTGTTAGAATGTTTGATTATTCCGAAGTCAACGTAAAGTCATTCTCAGAAAGTAAAAACCCAAACCCTAAGAATTAAAGGAAAAGGAGGGGGAAATGCCTCGTTTTTAAAGTCATGTTTGTGTTTTTTCCTCTAGATCATTTTCATGAATTGTATAAAGTAACTCTTCTCCCAAACCAGACTCATTATGTTATTCCAAAAGGTGAATGCCTGCCTTATTTCAGCTTTGCAGAAATAGCCAAAAGAGGAATCGAAGGCGCATATAGTGACAACCCAATAATTCGACATGCCTCTATTGCCAATAAGTGGAAAACCATCCACCTCATAATGCACAGTGGAATGAATGCGACCACAATACATTTTAATCTCACATTTCAAAACACAAATGACGAAGAGTTCAAAATCCACATAACAGTAGAAGTTGACACAAGAGAGGAACCCAAAGTGAATTCTACGACCCAGAAGTCTTACCAAAATTGGGTTAGCCCCACAACACTTCTTCCAGAGGCGGAAATACTATTTGAGGATATTCCTGAAGAGAAACGCTTTCCAAAGGTCAAGAGACATGCTGTTAACACAACAGGAAGATTCCAAGTGGAGGTGAAAATTCCCCTGGTAAATATTTCACTCCTTCCCAAAGAGGCCCAATTGAGTCTCAATAACTTGGATTTGCAACTGGAACGTGGAGACATCACTGTGAAAGGATACAACCTGTCCAAGTCAGCCTTGCTGAGATCATTTCTGAGGAACTTACCAGATGCTGAAGTAAAAATAAATCAATCTTTAATAACAGATGAAAGAAATGACAGTATAGAGGCCCCACTGGAAACACACGTTCACAAAAGCATCTTGCCGAATAGCTTGGGAACATCTGAAAGATTACAGAGGTCGACTTTTTCAGCAGTGACAATGAAAGTGAATGGTCACTACCAGAGTCAGAATCCACCCCTGGACTTAGAAATTGAAGAAAAATTTAAATCTGAAATTCTGACCCAAAAAGTAAGAGGTGGAAGTATATCAACAGAAAAACTCTCATTTCGGATTGTTCCACTGGAAAAGCAGATTACAAAAGAAAAGAAAATCACAGGGAAAGAACAAGAGAAAAACAGAATGGAGGAAAATGCAAACAATTACATAGATGTTAATGAAGTACTACCTGGAAGAAAACTGCAGCATTATACAGACAGTTACCTGGGCTTTTTGCCATGGGAAAAAAAAAAGTATTTCCAGGATCTTCTTGACGTAAGTTACATCCAGCTTTATTCTTTCCCATGCTCAGGAAAAATAACCTTGTAAGGGATAATTATATAATAATAGGTACCATTTATTCAGGACTTCCTGTGTCAATCACTGAACTAAATGCCTTTTCTTACATGGTTTTATTGCCCCAATACCCCTAACAATAATAATACCTTAAAAGGTTATCTACTGGGGTGCTTGGGTGGCTCAGTGGGTTAAAGCCTCTGCCTTCGGCTCAGGTCATGATTTCAGGGTCCTGGGATCGAGCCCCGCATCGGGCTCTCTGCTCAGGAGGGAGCCTGCTTCCCGCTCTCCCTCTGCCTGCCTCTCTGCCTACTTGTGATCTCTCTCTCTGTCAAATAAATAAATAAAATCTTTAAAAAAACAAAAAAAGTTATCTACTATCATGATCCCCACGTCACAGTTTAGGAAACAGCCTTTGTCTGAATGAGTTGAGTGAAGGACTGCAAAGTTCTTACCTGTGGTGATTTCCCCTCTTCTTCCTTTCATTACTTACTTTAAATTACAAAAATATTATAGACTAGTGGCAAAAATTGCAAGCAATCCAAAAAATATACAATAAAAAAGGGAAAGATCTTCCTCCTTCCTTCATCTTCTTACTTAAAATAATCACTATGAATAGTTTGGGTATTTTTCCAGTATTTTTATATAGATATGCGAACATACAAACTGTAGTAATATGTGTTTTGCAACAGTGAAATTGCACTATATACATACTGCTCTGCGGTTGCCTCTTGATCTGGTAGTATGTGAGCAAACCCATGCTAGTGTCATTGTGTTTTTTAAGAGCTGTGTTTGTTTTGCAATTACAAATAGTGTTGCAATCGATATTCTTGTACATATAGATTATTCTTGAGGAAGTTTTTACTTCTGTAGGTAGAATTGCTAGGTTAAAGTTAAATTTAACTGTGCTTCTAGAATGCCATACCACTTCATACTTCCACAGTGTATGAGTGTTTGTTTCTCCACATGCTAACCAACAATAGTTAGTATCAATCTATATTTTTTCACCAGATTGAGAAGCAAAAATATTTCATCTTTGTAAAGTGTATTCATATATTCTGTTAATATTCTTTGCCCATTCACTCAGTTTGCCTCTTACTGGTTTTGACAGGGTTCTTTCCTTACATTTTATAATATTAACACTATTATATGGTGAAACAATCCTTTTTTTGGTCCTATTCAGAACTCAAGTGTTTACTGCTTAGATGTCACCAATAGAAATAACTTGATATTGAAAGTGCTATTTATTTTTATTTCTAAAGTAGGTTTCACTGTAAGCCCTGAACTTACAACCCTGAGATCAAGACCTGAGCCAAGATCAAGAGTCAGATATTCATTCAACTGAGCCACCCAGGCGCCCCTCTATCAAACTTATTTTTAAATAAATTTTCTAAATATTGCACTGAATTGACTATGAAATTTCATGCTTGGTGACTAGTCCTTGAAAAAACCCTATACATAGACCTCCATCGCCCAGCTGTTGTTCACAAGCCAGTGCTGGTGATACTTTCACTGAAATCCAGTTTAGTTCTACTCTTAGGATCCTTAAAGTGACCTGTTAATGCTTATTTCATTTGCCACAGTTAGTGGCTAGGTATATAAAATAGTAGTTATCTCTTGTTAACAAAGTACACTTGTGCAGTAAACATAATGCTGTGTTACATGGAATTCTCTTTTCAGGAAGAAGAGTCATTGAAGACACAACTGGCATACTACACTGATAGCAAACACACTGGAAGGCAATTGAAAGATACATTTGCAGATTCCCTTCGATATGTAAATAAAATTCTAAATAGCAAGTTTGGATTCACATCTCGGAAAGTCCCTGCACACATGCCTCACATGATTGACCGAATCGTTATGCAAGAACTTCAAGATATGTAAGTCTTGCTTATTGTTTGAATTGCTTGCACGTGCTCAGAGCTAAGCCTGCTTAAAATGGACATCTTCGCTGTGCTTGATGTATGGCTCTAACACTTGACAACTGGTATGTTGAAGGTATCAGCTAAAGAAGTGGGAAAGAAAAAGATTCTAACTCCACAAATGTTGGAATATATTTGAATATAGATTAATGTCTATATATATTTTAAATATCCAGAGCTCACTGTATGTTATGTTTGGACAGGTTCCCTGAAGAATTTGACAAGACATCATTTCACAAAGTGCGCCATTCTGAGGATATGCAGTTTGCCTTTTCGTATTTTTATTATCTCATGAGTGCTGTTCAGCCACTGAATATATCTCAGGTTTTTGATGAAGTTGATACAGACCAGTCTGGTGTCTTATCTGACAGAGAAATCCGAACACTGGCTACCAGAATTCATGACCTGCCTTTAAGTTTGCAGGTGTTTTTTTTTTTTTCTCTCTCCTGAACCTTCTCTTTTGTTTCACATATTTCATTGTAATGCAAGTAAAAGTAATTCGTAATATTTAATAGAGGTATTCACAACTAGCCCATTTTTGGTGCCAGAATGAAAGCCAAATTTGAGGTTCATATTTTATGAGATTACATTTTTAGGCTTGAAGAGGGCATTCTGCTATTATATTATCTGGAGAAGAGCCGGGCCATCCCTGCATATAAGATTCTCGTGACAAGTTCATTCAGGAGCTTCAGGTGTGGCCCACTGGAGCTGTGTCTCAGCCAGGCCTGGGTTGTTGCACAGTCCCCTTGGTCACAGCATCCTGTAGTCCCAGGAGTAGGAGACTTATCAGTGGTGCGTGCCAAGATGAATCTAACTGCAGGACTTTCAATCTTGGGCTCCCTCTGAATGTAAAATAGTGCCTCATAGGCTAGTATGTTTTACTTTGAGATGAAGCTGAAATATTTGTGTTTGTATTATCTCATTCTGTTCTTTTTGGGGTGTTTTTAAGAGTCATGTAATCAAACTCCCCTTGAAGATAGCATTTAAAGATAATTTTGGAGACTTTTACATAATTTTTATTTTTAAAACCACAGTTATTACTTGTACGTATAAGGTTTATCCTTTTATTTTGCTTTATTAGGATTTAACAGGTCTGGAACACATGCTAATAAATTGCTCGAAAATGCTCCCTGCTAATATCACTCAGCTAAACAGTGTTCCACCAACTCAGGAAGCATACTATGATCCCAATTTGGTAAGTGGCATGAATTCCTTTGTGTAAAAAGGAAGTATATCCTTATCAAGTATTATTTATACCAGTTTTGTATAGCATTTCAAACACTTGAAGCAGGCTCTATATTTATATCTTTGGTAGACAGCAGAAGTCCAGATAATCCAGAATCATTTATATCTTTTCTTTCTCCTATCTAGTGGATGTTAAGCTAATATTGAGACTAGTTGCTAATTTTCTATAATCAGACATCTGTTCACTAAGGATAGCAGAGGATACCCAATGAGAATAGTTCAGAGAGTTTTGCTGGTGGCACAGCCTGTGTTTACTCTCACTCAAGACTTCTGTTTCCCCCATCTGTATTTCCATATCTGTCCTTCACGGTCTTTTCTCCTCTCCTTTTCTATCTTTCTCTTATAAACTTTCGGTTCCTAGTAAGACTTTACAGTTACCAAGCCCTTGCATTTACATAGAACTTGCAGAAATGTGTTCTTCCCTAAGGAAGGTGATTTACACATAGAAAACAGTTATTGTTGTCCTGTTATAGGCATGATGAAAGATTACTGCGATATAGTTTGCTTTTAAAATGCATACATTTTCTTTCATTAGCAAGAGTATTTTAGTATTTGCTAGCTTTCTGGCATGAGATTCAGAATCAGCAAATATCCTCTGTTAAGAATTAAAGTAAAGGCTGCTTGCTAATGTTAATAAGTTAGTCTTGAGGTTCATACAAATAAACTACTTGGAGCATGAATACTAACAACATTAGTTAACCTTACTCGAGTGAACTCTTAGCAAGGTGTTGGCTTCATTACTGTAATTAACTGTGATTATATCTAGGATAAAGTATTTCCTAATTAGGTTAAGAATGACAAGTTAGCTTATGAGTATGACATAGACCAGTTCATTACAATTTATGTTAGAAATTTATTTTCTTTCTGAAAAAAATTCTACCAGTAACTTATGAGGCTATTTTAACAGTGTATAGTAATGTGTGATTAAAATAAAAGTTTATTTACAAAAACAGGCAATTAGCTGCAGGCTATACCATGCCAATTTGATTTTTTCAAATACTGCATTAAAGTATTTGTCTTGATTACAGAGTCTTTGGTCCCCCCTTAAATTTTGCACTAAGGTCACCCGTCCCACCCTAATCTTGGCCTTATGCAATGTTTGTATTTTCTCATAGCCACCAGTCACTAAGAGTCTAGTAACCAACTGTAAACCAGTAACGGATAAAATCCACAAAGCATATAAGGACAAAAACAAATATAGGTAAGTTATACATACATTTTCTCTGTTTAACAGTTTAAGAATAATTGTAGGAGTCTGGCATTTTCATGATTTTACGGTAGTTTATCTCTTAAGCCTTCTTTTAAAATTTATGTGAGGTTGTTTTGTTTAGTAATACCAAAAGAGTAAGTCATTCTCAGGATACTGACTGTTAAAGTTTTATAAAATACTTTTCTTATTTAAATTCTGTTTTAATTTCCACATAAATATTTCCACTCTTTAAAATATGTTTTGATAATTAGGTTTGAAATCATGGGAGAAGAAGAAATTGCTTTTAAAATGATCCGTACCAATGTTTCTCATGTGGTTGGCCAGTTGGATGATATAAGAAAAAACCCCAGGTACTTTTTTCTTAAGCAGTAAACTTTACTTTTTTGAGTACTTTTAGGTTCATGGCAAAATTGAACAGAAAATACAGAGAATTCCCATAACTTTAAAAAAATGATCTTTTTTTTTTCTTCTTTTTCCATATAATGTATTATTTGCCCTAGGGGTACAGGTCTGTGACTCGTCAGGCTTACACATTTCACAGCACTCACCACAGCACATACCCTCCCCAATGTCCATAAACCTTTAAAAAAAAAAAAGTGAGAGAGCGAGCGCGCACGCACAAGCTAGTGGAGGACGGGGAGAGGGAGAGGGAGAAGCAAGACTCCCTGCTGAGAAGGGAGCCCGATGTGGGGCTCGAGCCCAGGGTCCCGGGATCATGACCTGAGCTGAAGGCTGATGCTTAACCAACTGAGCCACCTAGGCACTCCAAAAAATGATCTTTAATTATGCAAATAAACATGAAAAAAGGCAGTAGGACTCAAGAGAAGGAAGTAGCTTATTTTGTTTGGAGCAGATGGAATGCCTAATGGTGAGGTAGTGTTTGAGCTAGAGATAGGAGTTGTGAGTTTAGATAAGGTTCCTCTATGCACAGGGACTAGTACAGACCTCTAAGAGTCTGGTGACATGAACTGTTCAGTGAGGCCAAGGGGTGGACTCCATCATGGGGAGTGGGGCCAGACAGCTGGGACTCTCATAGCATTTCTAAGATGATGCTTCCAGAAAAGTTGTTTTGGTGGTTAGACTTTGCAATTTAAAGTAAAGTTCAGATTAGCTTCTGAGGAAAAAGAAATGCTCTCATAAATCTGAAAATTAATCCAGCAAACTAGTTATTTCTTGGGGCTGAATAAATGTTCAGGTTTACCTAAGCCTTGAAAATTTCCAGCCTGGTCTCCTAACAGTTGCCTTTGATAGTTTGATAAAATTAGTTAAAATCTGCATTTTTGAGTTTTGAACTTTAATGGGAAATAAATATTTCAGCAGTTTCCTGGAAAAAAAGACCTTGGCATTAAAAATTGAATGTTTTTCATCTGAGTCTTTTAAAGATTTTTATTTATTTGAGAGAGTGAGTGAGAGAGAGCACAAGCAGGGTGAAGGGCAGAGGGAGAAGCAGACTCCCTGCTGAGCAGGGAGCCCAATGCAGGGCTCGATCCCGGGACTCTGGGATTGTGATCTGAGCCAAAGGCAGATGGTTAATTGACTGAGCCACCCAGGTGCCCCTCATCTGAATCTTTTAAATGCTTCTGTAAGTCTTCAGTTTTACCTCATTTAAATTATGATTTTAATTATAAATGATCAGAGATGTAAAATTTTTAGCCAGGTAAAGCCATGGTATTTTTTCCTAAAAATCTCATTCCTGTTTTGGCGCAGGAGCGGGGAGGTGTGCAGAAATGGGAAATTTAAGATAAATGGAAACATCTTTAATGTTTACTTAGTGTATTTGGTAAAATACTTTATTTCCTATAAAATAACAAATATTTCTCACAAGCCAAGTAAGCAAAAAGCCATTAAGGATTAACTTTTTTTTTTTTTAATTTTATTTATTTGTCAGAGAGAGAGAAAAAGCACAAGCATGGGGAGTGGTAGGCAGAGCAGGCAGAGGGAGAAGCAGGCTTCCTGCCAAGCAAGGAGCCCAATGTGGGACTCGATCCCAGGACTCTGGGATCATGACCTGAGCTGAAGGCAGATGCTTAACCGACTGAGCCACCCAGGCGTCCCAACCATTATGATTAATAATCATTCAGCTTGTAGCTTGTAGCTCTCTGTACCTGCTATTCCCTCTGACTAGAATGGCCTGCTCTAATTTTTTAAAATAACTTTAAAAACCAATTTCAATACTTGCTTTTTGCTTCCCCCATTTTGTTGATGTGCCCTCCCAGTCATTTTGTTATATGTAGGAATACTATGTGAGAATTTGTAGTTTTCAATAGTACCTTATACCTTTACGTCTTTGTGCCAGTTTGAAAGTTGTAGAGTAAGATAATTCATAGACCTTTATGGTACTTAAATGGACAGGGATTTACTAAAAGGACACATGGCAAGCCAGGCTAAGTACCTGCCAGAGGCCCTTGTGACCTTGAACAGATCTTATTTTTAACTCTTGTTTTACTTTTATGGGTGCTCATTTTAAGTCAGGAATGGAAAACCAGTGTTCTTACTGACAGAAGCTTTAAGGACAGGTTTGCCCCCATTAATAAGGAGTCTGGACTAGACAATCTAGGCTTTGCTTTCTCCTCAGGCCCATTCCTCTCTCTTGCCCTCCTGCTTTTGTTGGCTTCATCTTCAGGCTGGAGGTAGGGCAGCCACAGCAATTCTAGATGTCCCTGCAGATGGAGCTATGCTCTGAGACAAAGGGATCACCTTTGCATTGTATGGTGTGCTGTTTCTCCATTCATTCATTCATTTTTTTTTTTTTTTTAAGATTTTACTTATTTGAGAGACAGAGAAGAGAGAGTGCCCGTGGGGGGGAGGGGAGGGGCGGTGCACAGAGGGACAAGTACACTCCCCACTGAGCACGGACCCCCCCCCAACCCCACGAGGGGCTCCATCCCATGACCCTGAGATCATGACCTGAGCAGAAATCAAGAGTCAGACACTTAACCAGCTGAGCCACCCAGGTCCCCCAGACCCCCATTCTTACATCAGTCACTGTGAAGAGGATTCACATACACAGGAGCTGTCTCTGGGGTGGAGTGGGCTTGCCTGCCATTGAGTCACCTCATGGGGAGAGAAATACTGACCAAAATGCAAATTCTCTTTAGAAGAAAGGGAGCGATGTTTGCTAGGCACCCAGCAGGGTCTAATTTAGTTGTTGTCCACACATACCTTTTGTCTCATGCATATACTGTCATCTTTAATTTTTCCCAATGTTATGAAAAATTTTGAAGATAAAGAAAAATTGAAAAAATAGTACAATAAATCCCATAAATACTTAACCCAGATTTTAAAATGTCAGCGTTTTATCATATTTACTTGATCTCTCTCTTTATCTACACACACACACACACAACACACACAGGTTTTGTTTTTATTTTGTTGTCGTTTGCCGAACCATTTGAAAGTTAGTTTCAGGCATCCATACATTTTACCCCTAATTATTCTAGCACATATCTTCTAAAACAAAATCATTCTGCTTTATACTAAAGACAGTTAACACATATCTAACACACAATCTGACAATACTAAGTATTACCATCTAATAGATAGATAATCTATATTCATATTTCCCTAGTTGCATCCAAATGCCCTGTATAGCTATTTTTTTTTTTAAATGCAGGATCTAGTCAAGGCTTATGCATTGTATTTGGTGGCTATCTCTTTAGTATCCTTTAATTTAAAACAGTCTCCCAAGTTTAGAGAGTAGATAGGATAACGAATTTTCACCCATCACTCATCTTCAATAAGAAGTGATTTATGGTGGTTGTTCTTTCATCTAAACACATCTACTCCTTTACTACCACTTCCTGATTATATTTATGTAAACCTCAGACATTGTTTCATTTTTTCTCTAGATTTTTAAAATATATTTCTCTATAACAAGTCTCTCAAAATAACCACATCATTATTTATTACTTAATATGATAACCATCTGGTCAATGTACGTATTTCCCCAGTTGTGTTTTCTAAGCGTTATGTTTTTTAAGTTTATTGGTTTGAAGTGGTATCAAGTAAATTCACTGTAATTAAGTCTATCTATAGGTTTTCCCTCAATCTCTCTTTTTTAACCATATAATTTTGTATGTGTATATGAAGAAATTCAATTATGTATTCTGTATATTCCCTGTACTTTGGACTACTTTGATTGTGTCTCATGTTCCCATGTCTATTTCCTATTAATTGGTAGTTGGATCTAAGGGCTTTATTAGATTTAAGTTTGGTGAGGGGTTTTTTGTTTTGTTTTTTGGTCTCTTTTAAATTTTAGCACATGTACTTCAAAAGTGGTATTATCCCTGCCTACTGTTTTAATGGGCCCTCAGTTTAGTGACTTTGCCTTGAAGACTTGAAACAGTAGGGAAGCATGACTGTCATCTGATTTTTGCCAGAACTCTAGCACCTTAGTTGGAGACATATTAAGAAAAAGTCATCAAGGGGTGCCTGGGTGGCTCAGTGGGTTAAGGCCTCTGCCTTCGGCTCAGGTCATGATCTCGGGGTCCTGGGATCAAGCCCCACATCAAGCTGCCTGCTCAGTGGGAGGCCTGCTTCTCCCATTCCCACTCCCCCTGCCTGTGTTCCCTCTCTCGCTGTGTCTCTGTCAAATAAATAAATAAAATCTTTTAAAAAAATAAAAATAAATAAAATTTGGAATCTACATTTCTTGTTTTATTGTGTCAAGATCATTCTCATGATAACCAATAAACCTGAATCTCTGTTTTTCTAGGAAGTTTGTTTGCCTGAATGACAACATAGACCATAATCATAAAGATGCCCAAACAGTGAAAGCTGTTCTCAGGGACTTCTATGAATCCATGTTCCCCATACCATCCCAGTTCGAGCTGCCAAGGGAGTATAGAAACCGTTTCCTTCACATGCATGAGCTGCAGGAGTGGTAAGGTCTCATGTTCACGTGTGCATGTGTGTGTATGTGCGTATGTGTTTAAAAGTGATGAAATTCCATTATATGTTAATAAAAAAAATCCCATATAAAAAAAAAGTGATGAAATTCCTTTGATGTATTATTTGATCTATAGTTACTTTGTAAAAATACACTTAAAAGTTTTTATTGAGCTTATTGGCCAAGCTGAGTCTGAGTCTTACTGCCATCAGAATAGCTACCTTGTTTCTTGAGTATCTGCTATATGGCAGGAGAACGAAGTAATAGAAGCTGCATGATTTGCTCAAGGTGAAGTAACTGATTAAGTGGTAAGTCCAGCCTGATTTCCAGCCTTCCATATGTTCCACTATAATCCAAAGCTGCTTTATGTTTCCTTCATGTCTTATTTTACTACTGTTTACCCCATGCCAGGTGCTGGGAATACATAGATGAAAGGAGTATGGTACCAGGCTTTGAGGCCCTCAGTCCCTGCAGGGAAACTGAGGCTCCTGAGGCTGCAGGCAAACAGTTGTAATATCAAGTGCTCTGACAGGGTTCAGTGCTACTAGAGTATGAGTGAGGGAGCAGCCAGTTCTGTTAGGGGAAGGCACCATTTGGACTTGGTTTTGAGTTATGAAAAGGACTTTTCCAAGTAGGAAAGGCATTCCTGGTACAAGAAATGGCATGTACAAGGGTGTAAAAGAGAGTGCATGGAGAGAGAAAGGAGAGACTGTGAAAGGCTCTGAGTTGACTTTTTTCTTTAGAGAATGGGGTTTCCCAAGAGAAATTTTTTTACATGTTTGTAGTGATCAGACTTCATGATTTGGAAAGGTAACTAACAGTATGAAGTTAGACTGGTGAGGCAGTGTTGTCTGGAAACTGGAAGCAGGGAGACAAGTATTAAGCATTTCAGTAGCTCTGAAACAGGGTGTGAACCAAGCTCAGGGAATAAAGAAAGCCGAAGACAGAACTGGGAGAGATTGTAGAGGGTAAATTAGCAACCCTGGCAATTAGAACTCTTTGGTGTCTTGGAGTTGGGTAAGTGAGCCAGTTAGCATGTATATTGCTAATAGCTAGTTAGCATGTATATTGCTAATAGCTATATTTTTATTTTCAGAAGGAGAAGTTATTACTAAATTGTGGGTCTTATCTTCTAGGAATGGTTTCTCATCATTTTTACTTTATTTACCTCAGAGGAAAAAGATCTCTGGATGGTTTCAAGTGTTAACTCCCCAAATCCAGTTTATGACTAAATTTATCTTCAAGGGCCCAACTGAATAAGAAAGGAGCGGGCTTAAGAATAGTTTGAGAGGACTTTGATTTCTGTGTTATACAAATAAGATGAATCAGGTGTAATTCCCTGAACTGGGGGGCTTCATTTTCTTCATCCTGCTCAGCTTCTGTGTCCTTTCTCACTGCTGGGCCTCCACCACCACCTTACCTTCTAGAAACTTTACTTTTTCTCTTTCTACACTATACAGCAGTCTGTCTGGTGCACTTGCCCCTCCTGATAGACTATAAGCTCTCTTCAGGGGCAGAGATGGTGTTTTACTCTTCTCTGAGTGCACAGTGCCTTTCTAGCATGTCGTACAGGCTCAGTGGCTGAATGGCTGAGGGAACCTCCAGCTATTGTCAGGTTCTCTGGTTGCTGGGACAATTTAGCTATATTACAGCTTCTGACTTCTTAGCTCTTTAAGTTACACATCGATTCTGAATGACACCATAGACATTAGAACTAACTGTGCTGGCTGTGATCCTATTAAGAGACATAGGAAATTCAGGAGGAAAATAGAGGTACCATTATCAATATGGGACTTGAAGTAGAGACATCTACTACAAGATAAGCTGTAAATGAGAATCTGGAACTCAGCACAGAGGCCTGAATTGATAGCTATTAGAATATCTTCCAAGCCTTATGTTAAGCATATATTTAGTCTTCATAAGAAATTATTTCCACATTACACATGAGGAAACTGCTCTACTGCCTCTAACCCCAATATCCTATCTTTAAGTCCGGTTGATTCTTCTCTTAGATTATCTCTTCTGTTGCTTGTTTTCTTTCATTCTCACTTGCCTTCATTATATTTTCATACCCAGACTAACACAACTGGCTGCCTGGTCGCCTCTGGTCACCTGACATGCATCCTTCAGATGGCCACCATTTTTACCCCAGTTGTCACACATACCCACACCCGCCATTTCATACACTTTCCCACTAGAGTATTATGTCCAAACTCCACTGCATATTTTTCCAGAACACCTGCAGTTTATGCCCACCTGCCTTGCCATGGCTTTATCTCTCTTTTTGATGCCCCTAGGCCAGACTTCACTCAGTTCTGGACTCAAGTCTGCTCCTCTCTTTGCTGATGCTCACTGCCTTACTCGGCTAAATGCTTTCATTTAAGGTCTCCCACCCCACTTCAAGGCTTAAATGAAATGTTACCAAATCTAAGGTGCTTTCCTCATTTCTCTGTTTTTCAGCAAGACTTTGCTTTTGATAGTACATTTTTTGGTCCATCTTGTGTGATGGCTAGTCATCTGCATGTCAGTGACTCCCCAGGCTTACAAATAGTTTAGAGTAAGAACTTCTTGTTCATCTGTCTGTATCCACAGAAAGTGTTGATTAAGTGACTGTGAAGAAAAGGATATGAATGAAAGTGTACTTTTGTTTAAATACTAAAAGTAATTTTCTTTTGAAGTCCTCTCCTCTGTCTGGGTAACTTTTACAATTCAAATATAATATTTACTATGACATAATGAAAAATCTGATCTCATGTTGGAAATGTACATTGTATTAACATTTTCAGATTGCCTCCAGACACTGTTTTTGTGTTTCATGACTTTTTGCTAAACTAGTACATAAGTAATTCGAATATAGTGGGACTATGCACAGAACTACATATTTGCTTTCTTCTTTCTCTAAACAGGAGAGCATATCGAGACAAATTGAAGTTTTGGACTCACTGTGTGCTAGCAACATTGATTATGTTTACTATATTCTCATTTTTTGCTGAACAGGTAAGTCTTACACATTTTATGTGGCGATCAAACATTATTTTTTAAGAGTATCTGATTCTTTAGAAAGTGATAAATTCATAAGAAAATTTTAATTTCTTTTGGTCAAACAGATTTCATGATATTCCGGCAGCAAACATAATAGTCTTTTATTCATTAATCTTCCAGATGCACTACCAGTATTCTTTTTACCTGGAACTCAGTAGATTAACTTGTAGACATCAAGGTAAAACTGAAAATGTCTAAGTATTTCTAACCAAAAAACCCACCTAGAATCCTCATCTGATACTGATTTTGTATGGTTTTTCAATTTCTCTTTTCTTGTAATCTTTCTAAAAGTGACTGCAGTGGCTTATCTTCAGACCTCCTACTCTCTGTGGACAGTGCCCATTGTGCTCACATTTCTCTCAATTACATTTCCTTTGAATTGGTGGAATTTCTCTCCATGCAGGCACATACACACAACTTCCTTCAGGTGAGGTCCCAGAAGTAGAAGGGAGGTTAGGGAGGTAAAAAGAAAAGGATCAGAGAATCCTTACTCGGTGTAGGCATGAAATGGTCTGAAGAGAAAGGGAATGGTATCTGGGCTGACCTGACTTACTGGGGCAAGCAAACCTCACCTCAGCCTCCATTTGAGGTGACTGCTGAGTGGAGCCTTTTTAGCTGTCAGTTAGGGGAAGCGTGCACGGAGTTTACTTAAACTGGGAAGAAGGAAGAGGCTGAAGTACTGAGAACTTTAGAAATAAACAGGGCCTGGGCTTCCTGCCATAAATGGAAGGAAATAAAAAAATGGGAGATTGGGCAGGTAAGCAGGACTGCAATTTAATCTTTATCCACTTCCCAGCGAATATCTGTCCTGTTCTTGTTGCCATTATGCCTGACTAGTAAAACTGTCCCTGCTCTAGAACAGAGGTCACTGAGGAACTAGAAGTCAGCAGTATGCCTGCCTGCAATGAGGAGAAAAGTTAGGCTGGCTGAAAGGAGCAGCTAACAGCAGTGGGAAGGAACAGGAGTGCCAGTCTTTCATCTATGTCATTTATACCCATGGAGAACAGGGAACCAGAGAGGCAAGGAGGGAGAAAAGAGGGGAAGAATAAATCCTCTCTTCTCTCTGTCCCGTTGCTCTTTACCTACATGAATAAAATTCCTTAACCTTTACCATGCTTGCAATAAACCAGCCAACACTGCTTCTTCTCTTGCCCCAGGGTCCTAGCTCGTCACTCAAACTGTGGTGGCCTGTACTTGGGCAAAGCCCTGCTTCCACCCTGAGATGGAGTAGAGAGTATGATCCCAAACTGAAACCATAAAGAACACATTTGTTTTTCTCATTAATGCTTTATTATAATGGCAGTCAGGTTTCCTATTTCAGATGTGTCATGGATAAACCGTTTCTATGAAAAGAAGTGTTTGTCCAAATTCTAAGCTAGTAATTATAAAGTAACTTTTTGCATGACAACCCATTTCATATATTAGGTATTACCTGTATTTTCAAATGATTATTGCTATGTTTAAATATAGGGGAAAAGTGGTGATAGTATGTTAATACAAGGTATTTTAAAAAAAAGTTCTGTCTTACATATGTAGTCATTTTCAAATTGAGGGCAGTGTTTTAATAGCTAAACAGAGCCAGCTTCCTTCAATAGAAAGACTTGACAAATAGGTATCTTGAAAATAAATATGAGGAGGAGCAATATGGCAGAGAAGCAGACCTAAATATCGCCAGGTCCAGGAATTCAACTAGATGGTTATCAAACCATTCTGTACACCTACAAACTCAACAGGAGATCGAAGAGAAGAAGGGCAGCAATTCTAGGAACAGAAAAGCAACCACTTTCTGGAAGGTAGGACCTGCGGAGAAGTAAATCTGAGGCGATACACGAGAAGATAGATCCAGGGGGGAGGGGCCAGCTCCCAGCAAGCGGTAGAGCAGTGGAGCACAAAATCGGAGCTTTTAGAAGTCTGCTCCACTGAGGGACGTCACTCCGGAGGCTAAGCGAGGGGTGGAGCCCTTGCTGGGACAGTGTGGTCTCAGGATACGGGGTCACAAAAAGACCAGGGGTGCCTGAGTGCCACAGAGCTCCCAGGTATCGGAGCAGAGAAGCCGGCTGTAGAGATGGAGCTGAGGAGTGGGCGCTCAGCTCGGGGTTACCTTGAACCATGATCCAAGGCACAGTCGGGCCACTGCTCTTTGTGCAGGGACCCCACAAATGGCAGATCCGGAGAGAACCCCCTCCCTCCTCCAGGAGGAGCGGTGTGGGAGCACCCTGAAGGAATCTGCTGGGTTTGGAGACTCCAAATGGGACCATGAGCCAGAGATAGAGACACTCAGTCACAAGCTGGGTGAGCATAGAACATGGTTGGAAACTAGGGAGAGAGGAGTGATCAACTGCTTTTCTCTGCGGGCACACTGAGCAGTGGGGCCCCAAGTTTTCGGTTCCTCCGGGTCAGAGATTGGGAGGCTGCTGTTTTCGTTCTCATCCTCCAAAACTGTACGGAAAGTGTTCAGGGAACAAAAGCTACCGAGAGCAAACCCAAGTAGGTGGTTGCTTAGCCTGGCCCCTGGCAAGGGTGGTGCAATTCCACCTCAGGGAAAGACATCTGAGAATCACTGCAGCAGGCCCCTCCCCCAGAAGATCACCAAGAACATCCAGCCAAGACCAAGTTCACCAATCAATGAGCACTGCGGAACTCCAGAGCTAGGGGAATGCAGCACATAGAATTCATGGCTTTTTCCCCATGATTCTTTAGTCTTTCAAAGTTAAATTAAAAAAAATTTTTTCTTATTCTTTTTAATTTTTCCTCTTTCCTATTTTAACCTTTTTAAACTATTTTATCAATACCTTTTTAAAAATCTTTTTAAATTTTCTTTGTTATATTCTGTCCCTTTATTGTATTTAACCGTATTTTTTGTATACATATAAGTTTTTCTTCCTTTAAAATTTTGGGATATAGTTTCTTCTTACAGATCAAAATATATCCTAAATCTAGCATATGGCTTTGTTCTAGTCTCCAGCCTGATCACATTCTCTTTTTTTATTCTTTTTTCTTTTTTGAACCAACTTCTTATCAGTTCCATTTTTAGAATCTTTTTTAATTTTCATCTTTACAATCATATTCCATCCCTTCATCGTGTTTACCCTTATTTTTGTATATATGTAAGTTTTCCTTTCTTTAAAATTTTGGGAGGCAGTTTCTTCTAACAGACCAAAATACACCCAAAATCAAGTGTGTGGCTCTATTTGCCAGTCCAATCATATATATATATATATATATATATATATATATATATATATATATACACACATATATATATATATACATACACACACACACACATATATATACACACACACATATATATTTATTTATTTATTTATTTATTTTCCGCCCCCCTCCTTTCTTCCGCATTTCAGATCTCTTCTGATTTGGTTAGTGTGTATTTTTCTGGGGTTGTTGCTACCCTTTTAGTATTTTTTTCTCTCATTCCTCTATTCTTATCTGGACCAAATGACAAGGCGGAAAAACTCACCTCAAAAGAACAAGAGACAGTACCGACAGCTAGAGACCTAATCAATACGGACATTAGTAAGATGTTGGACCTAGAGTTCAGAATGATGATTATCAAGGTGCTAGCTGGGCTCGAAAAAAGCATAGAAGATACTAGAGAATCCCTTTCTGGAGAAATAAAAGAACTAAAATCTAACCATGTTGAAATAAAAAAAGCTATTAATGAGGTGCAGTCAAAAATGGATGCTCTTACTGATAGGACAAATGAGGCAGAAGAGAGAATTAGTGCTATAGAAGATCAAATGATGGCGAATAAAGCTGAGAAAAAGATAAACAACTACTGGACCACGAGGGGAGAATTCAAGAGATAAGTGATACCGTAAGACAAAACAATATTAGAATAATTGGGATCCCAGAAGAAGAAGAAAGAGAGGGGGCAGAAGGTATATTTGAGCAAATTATAGCACAGAACTTCCCTAATTTGGGGAAGGGAACAAGCATTGAAATCCAGGAGGCACAGAGAACCCCCCTCAAAATCTGTAAAAATAGATCAACATCCCGTCATCTAATAGTAAAACTTACAAGTCTCAGTGACAAAGAGAAAATCCTGAAAGCAGCTTGGGACAAGAGGTCTATAACATACAGTGGTACAAATATTACATTGGCAGCAGACCTATCCACAGAGACCTGGCAGGCCAGAAAAGACTGGCATGATATATTCAGAGCAGTAAATGAGAAAAATATGCAGCCAAAAATACTCTATCCAGCGAGGCTGTCACTGAAAACAGAAGGAGAGATAAAAAGCTTCCAGGACAAACAGAAACTAAAAGATTTTGCAAACACCAAACCAGCCCTACAGGAAATATTGAAAGGGGTCCTCTAAGCAAAGAGAGAGCCTAAAAGTAACAGACCAGGAAGGATCAGAGAGAATATACAGTAACAGTCACCTTACAGGCAATACAGTGGCACTAAATTCATGTCTTTCAGTAGTTACCCTGAATGTAAATGGGCTAAATGCCCCAATCAAAAGACACATGGTATCAGAATGGATTAAAAAAACAAGACCCATTGATATGCTATCTGCAAGAAATTCAGTTTAGACCCAGACACCTCCAGATTTAAAGTGTGGGGGTGGAAAACCATTTACCATGCTAATGGACAACAAAAGAAAGCTGTGATGGCAATCCTTATATCAGATAAGTTAGATATTAAGCCAAAGACTATAATAAGAGATGAGGAAGGACACTATATCATATTTAAAGGGTTGGTCCAAGAAGAAGATCTAACAGTTTTATATATCTATGCCCCTAACATGGGAGCAGCCAATTATATAAACCAATTAACAACAAAATCAAAGAAACACACTGACAATAATACAATAATAGTAGGGGACTTTAACAGCCCCTTCATTGAAATGGACAGATCATCTAAGCAAAAGATCAACAAGGAAATAAAGGCTTTAAATGACACACTGGACCAGATGGACATCACAGATATATTCAGAACATTCCATCCCAAAGCACTTCTCTAGTGCACATGGAACATTCTCCAGAATAGATCCCATCCTGGGTCACAAATCAAGTCTCAACCAGTACCAAAAGATTGGGATCATTCCGTGCATATTTTCAGACCACAATGCTTTGAAACTAGAATTCAACCACAAGAGGAAAATTGGAAAGAACTCAAACACATGGAGGTTAAAAAGCATCCTACTAAAGAATGAATGGGTCAACCAGGAAATTAAAGAAAAGTTTAAAAAATTCATGGAAACAAATGAAAATGAAAACACAACTGTTCAAAATCTTTGGGATACAGCACAGGTGGTCCTGAGAGGAAAGTATATAGCAATACAAGCCTTTCTCAAGAAACAAGAAAGGTCTCAAATACACAGCCTAAACCTACACCTAAAGGAGCTGGAGAAAGAACAGAAAAGAAAGCCTAAACCCAGCAAGAGAAGAGAAATAATAAGGATCAGAGTAGAAATCAATGAAATCAAAAGAACAGTAGAATAGATAAACAAAAGAAGGAGCTGGTTCTGTGAAAGAATTATAGTAAGATTGATAAACCCCTGGACAGACTTATCAAAAAGAAAAGAGAAAGGACCCAAATTAATAAAATCATGAATGAAAGAGGAGAGATCACAACCAACACTGTAGAAATACAAACAATTATAAGAACGTATTATGAGCAACTATATGCAGCAAATTTGACAATCTGGACGAAATGAATGCATTCCTGGAGACATATAAACTACCAAAACTGAACCAGGAAGAAATAGAAAACCTGAACAGACCCATAGCCAGTAAGGAGATTGAAGCAGTTTCAAAAGTCTCCCAAGAAACAAGAGCTCAGGACCAAATGGCTTCCCAGGGGAATTCTACCAAACATTTAAAGAGGAATTAACACCTATTCTCCTGAAACTGTTCCAAAAAATAGAAATGGAAGGAAAACTTACACTCATTTTATGAGGCCTGCATTACCTGGATCCCAAAACCAGACAACGACCCCATCAAAAAGGAGAATTACAGACCAATATCCCTGATGAACACGGCTGCAAAAATTCTCACCAAAATACTAGCCAGTAGGATCCAACAGTACCTTAAAAGGATTATTCACCACGATCAAGTGGGATTTATTCTTGGGCTGCAAGGTTGGTTCAACATCCACAAATCAATCAATGCAAT
Source organism: Potos flavus (assembly GCA_028534135.1). Classification (NCBI taxonomy): domain Eukaryota; kingdom Metazoa; phylum Chordata; class Mammalia; order Carnivora; family Procyonidae; genus Potos; species Potos flavus. Next base: position 16,713,830 of record CM052897.1, read on the forward strand.
ACATTAATAAAAGAAAGAATAAGAACCATATAATACTCTCAATAGATGCTGAAAAGCATTTGACAAAGTACAGGATTCTTTCTTGATCAAAACTCTTTGCAGTGTAGGCATAGAGGGTACATACCTCAATATCATCAAAGCCATCTATGAAAAACCCACAGTGAATATCATTCTCAGTGCGGAAAAACTGAGAGCTTTTCTCCTAAGGTCAGGAACATGGCAGGGCTATCCACTTTCACCACTGCTATTCAACATAGTACTAGAAGTCCTAGCCTCAGCAATCAGACAACAAAAAGAAATGAAAGGCATCCAAATTGGCAAAGAAGTCAAACTCTAATTCTTTGCAGATGATATGGTACTTTATGTGGAAAACCCAAAAGACTCCACTCCAAAACTCCTAGAACTCATACAGGAATTCAGTAAAGTGTCAGGATATAAAATTAATGCACAGAAATCGGTTGCATTTCTATACACCAACAACAAGGCAGAAAAAAAATTAAGGAGTTGATCCCATTTACAATTGCACCAAAAACCATAAGATACCTAGGAAAAAACCTAACCAAAGAGGCAAAGAATCTGTACTCAGAAAACTATGAAGTACTAATAAAAGAAATTGAGGAAGACACAAAGAAATGGAAAAACATTCCATGCTCATGGATTGGAAGAACAAATATTGTGAAAATGTCCATGCTACCTAGAGCAATCTACACGTTTAATGCAATCCCTATCAAAATACCATCAACTTTTTTAAAGAAATGGAACAAATAATCCTAAAATTTATATGGAACCAGAAAAGACTCCGAATAGCCAGAGGAATGTTGAAAAAGAAAACCAAAGTTGGCAGCATCACAATTCCAGACTTCAAGCTCTATTACAAAACTAATTATCCAGACAGTATGATACTAGCACAAAAACAGATACATAGATCAGTGGAACAGAATAGAGAGCCCAGAAATGGACCCTCAACTCTATGGTCAACTAATCTTTGACAAAGCAGGAAAGAATGTCCAGTGGAAAAAGGGGAACCCTACATGTTGGTGGGAGTGCAAGCTGGTGCAGCCACTCTGGAAAACAGTATGGAGGTTCCTCAAAAAGTTGAAAATAGAGCTACCTTATGACCCAGCAATCACACTACTGGGTGTTTACCCTAAAGATACAAATGTAGTGATCCGAAGGGGTATGGGCACCCAAATGTTTATAGCAGCGATGTCCACAATAGCCAAACTATGGAAAGAGCCTAGATGTCCATCAACAGATGAATGGATAAAGAAGATGTGTATATATACAATGGAATACTATGCAGCCATAAAAAAACAAACACCGAAATCCTGCCATTTGCAACAACGTGGATGGAACTATAGGGTATTATGCTAAGCAAAACAAGTCAATCAGAGAAAGACAATTATCATATGATCTCTCTGATATGAGGAATTTGAGAGGCAGGGCGGGGGCTCATGGTGGGAAGGGACGGAAAAGGTGAAGCAAGATGGGACCGGGGAGGAAGACAAACCATAAGAGACTCTTAATTTCAGGAAACAAACAGGGTTGCTGGGGTGGGGGGGAGGCATAGGGTGCCTGGGTTATGGACATTGGGGAGAGTATGTGCTACAGTGAGTACTGTGAATTGTGTAAGACTGATGATTCACAGACCTGTACCCCTGAAACAATACATTATATGTTAATAAAAGATAAATTAATTAAAAAAATAAATTTGAAGGTTGAAAAAATAAATATGCTTGGTAATCATGGTGTAAAAATATGTAGTTATAATTCTTTAAAAAAGTGAAGGATGGGCCAAAGATTTTAATCCTTGTGTGTTTAAATATTTTGTGGGCACATATTTAGGCATATTGACCCTATAACAAAAATAGTGGTTGGTTTTATTTCGGGGAGGAATGATGGAGACTTGTTTGTTCTGGGTTTTTTTTTTTTTTATGTAGAATACTGTGGAAATGATTAAGGTCATAGGACTCAAAGTTTAAAGTTTGTCAACCTGGAGAATTAAAATTTATTTTCTTTCTTTGATTATCTAGTTAATTGCACTTAAGCGGAAGATATTTCCCAGGAGGAAGACACAGAAAGAAGCTAGTCCCGATCGAATCAGGGTATAGAAGATCTTCATTTGAAAATCATCTACCTCAGCATTCACTGAGCATTTTGAAACTCAGCATCATAGAGATGTCTTCATGATGTGCTGCTTAGCCAGCCTGGCTTGAAGAAGGAAAAGCATCCAGTACAATACTTGTTTTGTGGCATGAATATAGCCTACTGACCAGAAATTGTTTAACCAAGATACAGAAAACTTGTGTGTTGAGCAGCTCTGACCTGGTTTTATTTTTAAAACATTTGCTCATGGACCCATCATTCTTCTTATGAAAAATCTGACAAGAGAAAGTTGCCAAGTTCCCATAGCAACCATTTCCAACTAACTTTCACATGAGAAGCCTAGGCCAGCTTGGGAGCCATTGCTAAGAGACCCCAGTCTTTGCATTCCAAAGCCTTTTGCTGCGGTTTTACATTTTTGTTTTTTTTGTTTTTGTTTTTTCCATTTCCCATTTTTAAAATAAGTAGCTACTAAGTTAACTAGCTAACTCTTACTTCTGAAAATAATGAATTGGGATATCTAAACGCGTTTTTATCAATGTTAAATAATGCAACAATATCACTTCCTATTGGCAATACCTAAATTATGGATTTTATTAACATTTAAGACTGTAAGTGGTCAAACTACTGATGAGATCAATGACTGACATCTGAAGTACTTTGTGCTTGTTTATTACTTCAGCCCCTAAGAATGTGATTTCATGCAGAGGCCTAATTACAAAGGGCTAGAGTTAAGTAGCAGAGCTACCTTGCAGATGTAATTATGTTTTGGAAATGTACATAGTCAAACAGAAGTGCCTCATTTTAGAAATGAGTAGTGCTGATGGTACTGGCACATTACCGTGGTGTCTTTTTTAATACTCAGTATATTCTAGTAGCTAGCTCTTTAACTGGTTTCGTATAATGCAGGGGTCAGCAAACTTTCTGTAAAAAGCCACATAGTAAATATATGCAGGCCACAAGTGTCTCTGTTGCATATTCTTTATTTAGTTTTAGTGGTTTTTTTTTTTAACCTTTAAAAATGTCAAAAACCCATGTTTAGCTTACAGCTGTACAAACACAGGCCACCGGCTGGATTTGGCCCACAGGCCACTGTTTGCTGACCACTGGGATAGAGAATTCGTATTTTTATGTATGAGTAAGTCCTGATGTCCAGCTTTTATTTATATCGTCACATAATGGATTTCTGGAGATTAGATTCCATAAGTCCTTTTTGAACTCTAACAGGTATTTTAAGATCATGATCTCAACAGTATTCTTTCAACACATATTTTGTAAAAAGAACTTGTGATGTAAATACTGTGTTTGTGCTGTAAGTGTTATGTACTTCAAAATGTGAAGTCTCATAAAAACTTACATTTTGTCTGATGCTTTGATTTTTAAATCTTTGAGGAATGAGTTTGTTATCCAGATTCCGCAATCACTTGAGGGCCTGTACAGTATATCAGTGTCTGTGCTGAACACAACTGAACACAAATGGAAAGTAATGTAAGGAAAGAGTAGTACTATAACATACCGGGGAGTGTCATGTTACGGGGAGGACATAAGCTCTAAATGGGATTTATCCTATGGTAAAAGTTGAGGAGGTATCTGGGTATCATTCTAAATGTGAAAAGTTATTGTAGAAAAGTTATAGAGAAGTTAACATTTGGGTGTGTTGGACATTTCTGTGGCTAGAGGAATATAGCCCATATCTAATTTAGAGCTTAATAGGTAATAGGATAGAAAACAAAATCATAGAATATTCATAGAATTGTTCATCTAAATGATTCTGTAGTGATTCTGTAGAATCATCAGAACGGAAGAATCTCAGAAGTCGAAGAGTAGTCAGATGGTTTCAAAATTTTTAAAGCCTCAGAACCATTAGTTCAAATGAAATCCTTTCAAAGGCCAATATGTAATACAGAAGGAAAAGCTTGTCCTGCTTGACCCCAGGTGATGCCTCCAAACTCCCATGCCTGAAAGGTAGAGTTTCAAAATAAATCCCTGGACAACACCCTGCATTCTATCATCAAGGACACAGGGGCCAGGCAGATTATGTGATTTGTCCAAGATCTCACAGCCAGTTAGAGGCAGAGGTAGGTTGGAGCCCTGATTATGTCTCTTTTCCCATCCCTACCAGGCTGTGCTGCCTCTCCATGACATACATACAGGCACGAGCAGGTGAAGAGCATACTCTTTGCAGTCAGAGTTCTAGAGTTTTAGTCCCAAGATCCTGGACATTGTTTGCTACAATTTGACTTTCTCCTAAAATGTGGGAGGCAATAACTGGTATATACCTAATAGGCTTACGGTGATGATTAAAGGAAATGATATGTGTAGTACATCTAGCACAGTGTCTAGGAAATTACTCCTGCCTGGTAATGTCAGTGGTGATGATGGTAGTGATGAAAGTTTGTGGGTAAGGGATTGCTGTCCAGACCACAGGTGAGGTTTTTAGTGTAGTCATTAGGATGAAATGATTACATTGCCCTTAGCTAAGAAAGTTACACATATTCTCATTTTTTAGAAAAAGTGTTTTTTTGTCTACTTTCTTAAAAGTATTTTTAAAATTATTTCTACATATACAAAAAAGCATACAGTCTGATGAATAACAGCTCAAGGATTTAAAAGAAAAGTAATTACAACAGGTCAAATCACTTAAGAAACAGCACCAATCCCACAAAAATTCCTCCAGAGTGTAGAAAACAAAGGAACACACCATCTAACTCATCCATTGAGGTGAACACAGCCCCACACCAAAGGCTGGCACAGTTACAATTAGAGAGGGAAGCCACAGGCCATCTGTCTCGAAAATCCCATATGAAAACTAACAAGCCAGATTCCGATATCCTTCAAAGGAACAACTTTTTATTGATCAAACTGCATATATTCCAGGAATGCAAGGTTGATCCAATATTTGAAAATCAATGCAGTTTATATCAGCAGGACTGAAAAGAGAATCTGCATGATAATCTCAATGAACCTTTCTTCAAAAAAGATTATAAAAACATTTAAAAGTAGAGTCTAGCACAATGACTTCCATCTGCTCAACAGTTATCAAGATTTGGCACATCTGTTTGCTCTATTCTTTATTTCTCTTCGTTGATGTATTTTAAAGTAACTCCCAATTTCATGGAGACAGGAGTACAAAGTTTCAGTTGTTAAAGGGAGGTGAACGGGCTTCTTGTCAGTCTAACTGCTCCTTCTTCCACTTGCCCTACATCTTAGTGAACATATTGTGTGTGCTAAATGACTTATGTTCATAATCCCATTTCATCTTCACCACATTCCCATTTTACCACTGGGGCCTAACTAGTTTAAGTGGCTTGCCCAAGGTCTATAACTATTAAGTGGCAATGCCAACTTTTGACCCAAGTGTCTCCAGAATTAACTCTTAGCCACTGAGATACACTTGGAATACAAGGGACAAAAAGAAGGGTGGAGGAGGCAGATACACTGCCAAGACTGTTACTCAACACAGCCCATCCCTGCCTCTATATGTCAGCTTTTCTCCCCATGGTGGGGTTGTGGCAGCTCCTGGCTCACATCTCTCAGAGAGGCAGGAAGCTTCTCTGATTCCAATACAGAAGATCCTGGTGGAGATGAGTTAATGTGATTTGTGCCCACTTCTATAGCCAGGGAGATGGAGACTTTTACCAAAAGAAGGAGGGGAGGGGAAGGGTGCCAGCCTGACAAAAACATTAGCTTCACAGAATAAAGTTTGGGTTAATGTGGAAGACCAAGTTCCTGGGTTAAATACTTAAGTTGAAGGGAAGCTTCCATACTTGAAAAAAATTAGAAAAATCAAATTTGTTGATTAGGATACTGTGAACCTTACAAATTTTTCATTATTGAAAAGATTCAAAGAAATGTTTGCAAAGAATCAGCACAGTACCTGTCACATAATAAATGCTCCATAAATGGTTCACAATTAATGGTTATTATGGTTCACAATTGGTCCCAAGTTGTCTCTCTGATCTTCCTTATCCTTTTCCTCCCCTGCCAGTCTCGCTCATGGCCACACACTGTGCCAGCCACACTGCATTTTCCCAAACATGTTGCACACACTTTTATCCCTCTGTATCCTTGCAGATGCTATTCTTATTGGTTGACCTGTCTTTTCTTTGCTTATCTATCCATTAAACTCCTACTCATACTTCAAGGTATGAGTCCATCATTAGTTCATCTACTGGGAAGTTTTCTAAGACTATATCACCTTAGTTCTTTGAAACAATGAATAAGGAAAGAAGGAATGTGGTATTTGGGCTTTCAAATGACCTTGACAAGATTCTACACCACTGGTTACTAAAGAAAATGAGAGGACATTTTGTCAGGAATCCAGGTAATTAGAGTAAATGGAGGAGTATTAATGTCTTCCAAGAATTAGCACTGAGTTCATTCCAGCATTATTTATAATAGCCAAGATATGGAAACCTAGCTATCCATTGATGGATGGATAGATAAAAATGATAGATAAAAATGATGGATGGATAGATAAAAAATAAAAATGATACTATATATATAGTAATTATTTTTTTCATCCCAAGTTTTTATTTAAACTCAAGTTAGTTAACATATAGTGTCATGTTGGTTTCAGGAGTAGAATTTAGTGATTCATCGCTTACATGTAACACCCAGTGCTCATCACGAGTGCCCTCATTCATGCCTATCACCCATTAGCCCATCCTCCCACCCACCTCCCCTTCAGCAACCCTGTTTGTTCTCTATAGTTAAGCAACTCTTATGGTTTGCCTTCCTCTGTTTTCATCTTATTTTATTTTTCCTTCCCTTCCCCTAAGTTCATCTGTTTTGTTTCTTAAATTCCACATGAGAGAAATCATATGGTATTTGTCTTTCTCTGACTTACTTTGCTTAGCATAATATACTCTAGTTCCATCCATGTCATTGCAAATGGCAAGATTTCATTCTTTTTGGTGGCTAAATAATATTCCATTATATATGTACACACACACACACACACACACACACACATCTTTATCCATTCATCAGTCTGTGGACACTTGGGCTCTTTCCATAGTTTGGCTATTGTTGATAGGGCTGCTATCAACATCAGGGTGCATGTATTCCTTCGAATCTGTATTTTTGTATCCTTTGGGTAAATACTTAGTAGTGCAATTGCTAGGTCATAGGGTAGTTCTATTTTTAACTTTTTGAGGAATCTCCATACTGTTTTGGTGAGGTGGTATATTTACACAATGGAATACTACTCAGTCATAAAAAGAAAGAGATCTCGCCATTTGTGAGAGCATGTATGGACCTTACGAGTATTAGGCTAAGTGAGATAAGTCAGAGAAAGAGAAATACCATGTGATGTTACTTGCATATTGAATGTGGAAAAAAAGCCTTCATAGGTACAGAGAACAGACTTGTGGTTATCAGAGGGGAAGTGGGTAGGGTGTGTGAAAAAGGTGAAGTGAATCAATTATATGGTGACAGTAACTAGACTTACTGTGTTGATCACAATATGTAAATATTAAATTGTTATACATCTGAAACTAATATTATATACCAATATTATATACCTTTATCTGAGACTTTAAGCAATCAAAGTGTGATCAAATTCAATAAAACCCTGAGGCCTTTGTTTGCTAAACCTTAGACACAAGTTATAAAACATATGATTAAAAATAGGAAAAAAAATTGGGGCACCTGGGTAGCTGAGTCGGTTAAGCATCTGACTCTTGATTTGGGCAAAGGTCATGATCGCAGGGTCATGAGATTGAGCCCTGCAATGGAGTCCATGCTGGGCATGGAGCCTGCTTAAGACTCCTTTCTCCCTCTGTCCCCTCTGGGACACACGATTCCCCTCTGCTCCCCAACCTATTGCTCTTATAAAAGAAAAAGAAAAAAAAAAAGGAAAAGAATTGCGGAGCCGGTAGCAAATTAAGACAGGTACAAAGTCAAAAAATATTTTCAAATTATTCAGTGGAAAATCCATTCATGCACAGAAAAAATGAAATAATACCCCAAATTTAACTATTATCTCTTGGTAGTAAGATTATGAGTGAACTTCATTTCCTTCATTATTTATTTATCTTCTACAAATTGTTTTACAATGATATTTATTACTTTAACTAAGATAACAATTTAACAATACATTTTAGATAAAATTATAATGACCCATATTAAATTTTTAGTGAAAAGTAGAATGCTTTTTATTAGCTAACCAAGGGAAAGCTAACTTTGAAAATCCGTAAGATGTCCTTGGTTCCATTTTAAGAGACTTCATGTGATGAAATAGTCA
>CM052897.1:16722679-16767094 GCA_028534135.1 Potos flavus
TTGTTTTACAATGATATTTATTACTTTAACTAAGATAACAATTTAACAATACATTTTAGATAAAATTATAATGACCCATATTAAATTTTTAGTGAAAAGTAGAATGCTTTTTATTAGCTAACCAAGGGAAAGCTAACTTTGAAAATCCGTAAGATGTCCTTGGTTCCATTTTAAGAGACTTCATGTGATGAAATAGTCATTTCAATTCTTGTGTTATTTAGTTGGATAAGGATTAATATTTGAAACTTATGAGTAAAGATGAGTTTTCATTTGGAGCTAGAATAGCCAAAAGATGACATAATCTAATCTTGATTACTCGTGGGGCAGATCGAACATTCATATCTTCTGTTTCTTATTTACTTTCTGGTTTTCACATTTTTAAGTTTCTTAACATTTTAGAAAATAAGGCATTGATGTCACCAGATGGAGATGTTGAGCTGTTCTTGTTAATGTAGCAAATCAAGTTAGTGGTTCCAAACTTTAGTCAGTCTGAGCGTGATGCGGAGAATTACTTAAAATGGAGATTCCCAGTCCTTACCCACAGAGTTAATTTGGTAGTCCTACTGTGGGGCCTAGGAAACTGCATTTTAATACCTCTTTTCCCTACCCCCAACCACCACATTTCCCCACTTCATCTTCTGTTAGTGATCCTGACAAAGGCTGGCCCATAAACCACACTTTGAGAAACTCTTGTATTTGAAGCCGTGTATACATGAAAACACTTAGAGAAAGAGTACAAATTGAGAACTAAGTAAAACCAAGTTCTGGGGAACTCCAACATCTGAGGGTCCATTGAAGAAGGAAGAGTTAACAAAGATACTAAGAAACCGCCAGAGTAAGAGCATAGCAAGAGAATGTGTAGCTACAAAAGCCAAAGGAAGGAGGGGGAAAAATGGTTAACAGTTTTGACTTGCTGAGAGTCAAATGAGATTAGGACCAGAGAACATGCATTTGATTTAGCAACAGGGAGGTCACTGGTCACTTTAGAGTGAGCACCATTTTAAAGTAGAAAGGACCAAAGGTGGTTTAGTGTAGTTTAAAGGGTATTTAGAAGGAAAGTTATTTGAGGCAACAAGCTTAGATAATTCTTTCTAGAATTTTGATGGCTAAGAGGAAGACCTAGGGGAGTAACTGTTTGGAATTAAGGCCTAGGAATTTTTTAAGTTGTGAGATATTAGAGTAGTTGTACATGTTAATGGGAGGGATAGTGCAGAGAAAGGGAGAGAAAGAATAATGTAAGATTCTTAGAAGACAAGAGGCCATGGAACTCAGAACATAAGAGGAGGGACATCTCCCCTAGTCTAAGAGGAAAGAATAGACTCAGACCCAGGTAGGCTGTAGCTCTGATGGCAGAAGTTTTGGTGGTTTCAGTGTGAACTACTCCCTCAGGAAAAAAAAAAAAAGAATAGGATTGTTAAATACTAAGTGTGAAGGGGAAGTGTTACTGTTCAAGGTTGAATACAGTAGAATGGGCTGGGGACAATGAGTTGCCACAGGGAAATGGGAGAATTTAGGGCAAAGTTGAGGGCCCAACTGAGGCTGGAACTCATAACAAAAGTGCTACAAATTTGTTCCTTTGGGTAGTTTTCTTCAGAGGCACCAGAGTGAGGGTAGGTAGCACAGAGGAAGATAGTTGAGTGTTTGCAGAAATAACATTTTGCCAGACAAATGCAGTGAAAGTACAGGTTGTTATTTACATGAGACTGACTGAAATGATGGAATTTGAATCAAAGACAAGAGGGGGACTCATGGATAAAGGAAAAATAAAATGGTAATGGACTGAAAGTCTGGAGAAGACTGGCATGTATTTATAGTGTGAACAGATGGGACTGAGCTGGAAAGGTGGGACATACTGGTTTGAGAGTAGGATATCTGACAGGGGAATTGTGAGGGTGGAGCAGGTTCAGGTGTGGCCATAAGAGTTGGGGGACTTTAAATGGAGTGCAGGGGCAGGTCATTTTAGATGAGGGCCTTAAGAAACTGAGAGGTCAAAAGATGAGGGCGAGAGTTGGGATGAGAAGATGTGCCAAATGCCATTGTGTTCAGTAAATGAACAAGGGAGACCAAGAAGGAGATGTTAAGGATGCTTGGGTCATCTGCCTAGAAAATTAACTTTCTAAGTCATACTTTTTTTTTCTAACTGGGATTGCAAAAATATCAAGTAAGTTATGAATAATCTTGTCCCTTTCAAACTTTCTAAAAAATCTCCTTTGTTTTGGTGAGTGGATATAACAGGAGCATGAGATATAACAGGAGGTGGATATAACAGGAGCATGAGAAAGTTGTGTTGTTTACAAAAGAGAGTAATAGAGTGACCCAAAAGGGAAGATCCAGGGCAACAGGAAAAATGAAAAATAGGGAAGAGGTGTATTGGAGAAGCAAGCAAGAGAGGTAGTGGGAGAGAACTGGCAGCTGCCATGAGGCTCTCTTAAGAGCACTTGGAAGGAAAGAGCACCCTGGTTAAAGGGATGTCTATGAAGTTGTTCTGTTTGATGTGCAAAGTGTGTCACCTCACTAAACTTAATAAAATCACATAATTTGCCTATTAAAGGCAGAACTGGATGGGACAACATGTGAGAGACTGGCCTCAAAACTGTGAGAGCAGTGACTACTACAGGGTCCTTCTAAACCAGTCTATGCAAGCAGTCTTCTTTTTGATTAAAGAGCTGTGGACTTCTTAGATCTTTTTTGAGAAATACATCCTTAAAGACTCCAAAATGCCTTGTGACATTTTGTATCTTCTGAGCAACTCTTATTTTTGAAAAAACATTTTCCATCCCTAAATCTGCACTTGATAATAAAATATTAACTCTAATTTTTTGTTAATTTAAAACTTCTATATTATTTAGTATGTCTGGCACTGGTAGCATTCATATGTTTGATATTCAGGAAATGGTATACCAGTGACTCAACAAATACCCATCATAATATTAGTAATGTTGATAACTTATGTTTACTGAGTACTACCTATATGCTATTGAGTGCCTACTAAGAGTTTTTATGCCTTATTTCACTTTTCAAAATCCAAATTTCTAAGAGATAAATACTATTATGCCCCTTACATTAGTGAAGAAAGAAACAGAGGCTTAGAAAGGTCAAGTAATTTGCCCAAGGTCTCACAGTTAATAAGTGGCAGAGCCTAAATTAATTGTTCTAAATTTTCATGTCATGTTCAAAACATTTTTATGAGTTTCTCCTTGAATGGCATTGTACTTGCTAGATGTCAACACATGATTGAGTTTCTAGGTGATAAAATGTGAGCAGAAATAATGTGTGTCACTTCCAGGTCTAGCCCATTAAACCTCCTACCTGTGCTCCTCCATATTTTTTTCCCACCTAGCTGGTTGGGACAGAGACCACTTCTTTGGCAACTTTGGAACCCATCAGTTGAAGATGGCAGAGTGTCCATCAGCCTGAGTCCTTAAATGCCTGCACACCAAAAGTTCACTGAGGACCTATTTACTTTCCCAGTACTGTTATGGGAAAAACAAAGTCTTTTTTTTTTTTTTTTTTTTTGAGTCATTACACATGCTTGGTTTTATTTGTTGCAGTAATAGTTTACCCTAGCTAATGCAAACAGGGTAAGAAAAATTTCAATTACATACTTCTATATCATTCTCAATTGCATTTGCATTTCACATAGTGACTTAACCAAATACAACTGCCCACACTGTAGCAGAGATACAGAGAAGTGCAAAATATAAAAGAGGTTTGTGATAACTTATTTGCAGACATGGCTACAATAACTCCCCTGTCTCTGTATATACATACTTATGTTGCTCCGCCCATCAAGAGGTAGAATTTAGGGCGCCTGGGTGGCTTAGTCTGTTAAGCACCTGCCTTTGGTCAGGTTATGATCCTGGGGTCCTGGAATCAAGTCCCACATTGGGCTCCCTGCTTCTTCCTCTGCCCCTCCCCCTGCTCGTGCTTTCTGTCTCTCTTTCTCTCTCAAATAAATAAATAAAATCTTAAAAAAAAAAAGAGGTAGAATTTATTTCTTCACTCTCTGAAGCAGGGGTTGGCCATTTGAATAACTTTGGCACATAGGACAAATGCAGAGGTTTGAAAATGATTATGCTTTGGGGCTCACTCTCTTTTGGCTTCAGTTGGAACCCGAAAACCATGATGTGGATGGGCTTGAAGTAGCTTCCTGGAGAACCCACTTTGAGGAAAACTGAAACACCCCAGCCAAAAGCCTGCATGCCCCCAAATATTATAGCATAAAACAAACTGGATATGCACCATGAGATACACGTGAAATATAAAAGGATGTAGGAAGTTTAAAAGTAAGCACATGAGAAAAGATATCCTAAATAAATACTAAATGAAAGAAACACAGGGAAGTTTTATTAATATCAAAAAAATAGAATTTAAGACAAAAAGCATTATTAAGGTCACTACATAATGATTAGAGTTTCAAATGACCGAAAGTTGAATAAATTCTAAACTTGTATGTACCTAACTAGTTTCAAAATACAAAAATCAAAAATTGATAGCTATCAGAGTAAAAGATTTTAACACATAACCAGTAACTCCTCAATTATTCCTAGGCCAACGAGATATTAGCAAAGTCTTAAAGGATCTGAATGATACAATTAGTAAACTTAATTAGATGGACATACCTAGAACTGAGCAGCTCCCAATCAGAGCTTACCCATTCTTATCAAGCACACATAGAAGAATTTTTTTAAATGGCTCTTGTGCTAACACAATTAAAATCACAGGTATGATCCAGATTACAGGGTATCAAGGTAGCATATTTTAATTAAAAAATAAAATTGAAGAACTACATTTGCTTGAAAGTCTAAAAACATATAATTCAGGAGTCAAAGAAGAACTCATAATGGATACTTAAAAATACTTAGAACTTAGTGGTAACGAAAATATTGCATATCACAACTTGTGGGATTCAGTTAAAGGGAGGGTACATAGAAATTTATCATCTCAAATGAATATCTTGGAAAAGAAAAAAGACTGAAAATAAACAATGATCCAACAAAAAAAGTTAGAAAAAGAACAAAAGAGAATAGAAAGAAATAATAAATAGTAAAAAATAATGAAAGAGAAAATTACAATTTAATAGAAAAGATCAGTAAATTATAAAAGCTATTTTTAAAAAAGTCTAATAGCAAAGATACACTGCTGGTGATATTTAAAAAAACAAGGAAAGACTTGGGGGAGAATTTGGCACATGGAGATTAATGGTGACCCCCATGAATCTGAATCCTCCACACATCTTCTCTGAGAACCATAAAATAACAAAAGCAAAAATAAAATCATATATAACCCATGCCTTCAGCATTACTAGGAGAGAGAGAATACAATGAACTTCTCTAAGAAGAAGAGACAACAAATTCCAACAGAGCTTATGCCATTGCTGCACCCACAGGCTCACAGCACCCAGGTGCCCCACTTTTGTGTAGTTAAGAAGCATTTTAGGGGTGCCTGGGTGGCTTAGTCAGTTAAGTGTCCGCCTTTAGCTCAGGTCATGATCTCCAGGTCTAGGGATCAAGCCCTGAGTTGGATTTCCTCCACAGCAGGGAGTCTGCTTCTCCCTCTCCCTCTGCCTCTTCCCCTGCTCGTGCTCGCTCATGTGCTCTCTTCTCTCTCTAATGAAAAAAAAAAAAAAGACACAAAAGTATACTGGAACTAGTGGAAAGATACCCCTTGCTCTTTGTTGGAACATTTTAACATCACTAAGATGTCATTTTTTTCCTAAGTAAATTTATAAATTTAATGAGATACCAGTAAAAAGTCAAGGTTTTTCTGAAATAGGAAGAAATAGAAAACTTGAACAGACCAGTAACAAGCAAAGAAATTGAATTAGCAATCAAAAAATTCCCAAAAAACAAAAGCCCAGGGCCAAATGGCTTCAAGGTGAATTCTATCAAACATTTAAAGAAAGTTAAATACCAATTCTTCTCAAGTTATTTCAAAAACTAGAAAAGGGAGGAAAACGTTTAAATTCATTCTATGAGGCCAGCATTACTCTATGCCAAAACCAGGTAAAGACTCCTCTAAAAAAGAGAACTACAGGTCAAATCCCTGATGAACATGGATGCAAAAATTCTTAATAAAATACTAGCAAACTGAATCCAACAATACATTAAAAGAATCATTCACCATTGATCAAGTGGGATTTGTTCATGGTTGCAAGGGTGGTTCAATATTCACAAATCAATGTGATACACCACATTAATAAAAGAAAGGATAAGAACCACATGATCATTCAATAGATGCAAAAAAAAAAAGCATCTGACAAAGTACAACATCCATTCATGATAAAAACCCTCAATAAGGGTGCCTGGGTGGCTCAGTTGGTTGGGCGACTGCCTTTGGCTCAGGTCATGATCCCGGAGTCCCGGGATTGAGTCCCACATTGGGCTCCCAGCTCCATGGAGAGTCTGCTTCTCCCTCTGACCTCCCCTCTCATGCTGTCTCTTTCTCTCATTCTCTCTCAAATAAATAAATAAAATCTTTAAAAGAGGGTGCCTGGGTGGCTCAGTGGGTTAAAGCCTCTGCCTTGGGCTGAGGTCATGATCTCAGGGTCCTGGGATCGAGCCCCTCATCAGGCTCTCTGCTCCGCAGGGAGCCTGCTTCCCCCTCTCTCTCTGCCTGCCTCTCTGCCTACTTGTGATCTCTCTCTCTGTCAAATAAATAAATAAAATCTTTAAAAAAAGAAAAAAAAATCTTTAAAAAAAATTAAAAAAAAAAACCCTCAATAAGTTTAGAGGGAACATACCTCAACATAATACAGGCCATGTATGAAAAACCCACAGCAATATCATCCTCAATGGGGAAAAACTGAAGGGTTTTCCCGTATGGTTAGGAACAAGACAGGGATGTCCACTCTCACCACTGTTATTGAACACAGTACTGGAAGTCCTAGCCACAGCAATCAGACAACAAAAAAAAATAAAAGGCATCCAAATCAGCAAGGAATAAGTAAAACTTCACTAACCTGTAAATGACATGGTACTCTATATAGAAAACCCGTAAGACTCCACCAAAAAACTGCTAGAATGGATACACGAATGAAATGAAGTTCTAGCATACAAAATCAATGTACAGAAATCTGTTGCATTTCTAGTGGTGCCTGGGTGGTTCAGTTGGTTAAGCCTCTGCCTTTGGCGTGGGTCATGATCTCAGGGTCCTGGGATGGAGCCCTGCATCAGGCTCACTGCTCAGCGGGGAGTCTGCTTCTCCCTTTTCCTCTCCCTCTGCCCCTAACCCTGTTTGTGCTCTCCCTCTCTCTCAAAATAAATAAATAAAATCTTAAAAAAAAAAAGGTATCTGTTGCATTTCTATACAACAATAAGCAGCAGAAAGAGATATTAAGGAATCAATCCCATTTACAATTGCATCAAAACAGTAAGATACCTAGGAATAAATCTAACCAAAGAGGTGAAAGACCTGTACACTCTGAAAACTAAAACACTGATGAAAGAAACTGAAGACAACACAAAAGAAATAGAAAAACATTCCACGTTTGTGGGTTGGAAGATCTGTGCCCCTCCCTCCAGCTCATGCTTTCTCTCAAATAAATAAAATCTTAAAAAAAAACAAAACCCTACAATGAGATATCACCTTACACCTGTCAGAATGGCTAAAATCAACACAAGAAACAGCAGGTGTTGGCAATGATGTAGAAAAAGGGGAAACCTTGCACTGTTGGTTGGAATGCAAATTTGTGCAGACACTCTGGAAAACAGTATGGAGGTTCCTCGAAAAGTTAACACAGAACCACCTACTACCTACAATCCAGCAACTGCACTACTAGGTATGTACCTAAAGAATACAAAAATACTAATTCAAAGGGATATGTGCACCCTGATGTTTATAGTAGCATTGTAAACAATAGCCAAATTATGGAAACAGCCCAACTGTCCATCAACTGATGAATGGATAAAGAATATGTGGTATATAGAGAATGGAATATTATTCAGCCATAAAAAGAATGAAATCTTGCCATGTGCAACGACATGGAGCTAGAGAGTATTATGGTAAGCAAAATAAGTCAGTCATAGAAAGACAAATACCATATGATTTCACTCATATGTGGGATTTAAGAAACAAATGAGCAAAGGGGGGGGGAAGGGAAGCAAACCTTCCCTTCCCTAAAGAAAGGGGGGGGGAAGGGAAGCAAACCTTCCTTTCCCTAAAGAAAGATACTCTTAACTATGGAGAATAAACTGCTGGTTACCAAGGGCAGGTCGGTGCAGGGGGATGGGTAGAACAGGTGACGGGGGTTAAGGAGTGCACTTGCTTTGATGAGCACCTGATGTTGATGGAAATGCTGAATCACTATACTGTATACCTGAAACTAATATTACACTGTATGTACACTAACAAACTGGAATTTAAATAAAAAATTTAAAAAACGTCAAGGTTCTTCTTCTTAACGAGACACAAGATGATGCTAAAAGCCACATTTTTAAAAATGCAAAGGGGCACCTGGGTGGCTCAGTCAGTTAAGTGTCTGCTTCCAGCTCAGGTAATGATCCCAGAGTCCTGGGATGGAGTCCTGCATTGGGCTCACTGTTCAGTGGAGAGCCCGCTTCTCCCTCTCCCTCTGCCTCTCCATGGTCACTCACTCTCCCTCTCTCTCTCTCAAATACATAAATAAAATCTTTTTTAAAAAATGCCAGAATAGCTAGGAAATTCCTGACAAAATTAGCTCTGAGAGGGAAGTAGCCTATCAAATATTAAAATATGCTCATGGGGCACCTAGGTGGTGCAGTTGGTTAAGCTTCTGACTCGGTTTTGGCTCAGGTTGTGATCTCACCATGGTTGAGCCCCACATGGGGATCCCCACTAAGCAGGAAATCTGCTTGAGAGTCCCTCTCTCTGTGTGTGCACTCTTGCTCTCTCTTTAAAATAAATAAGTAAATCTTTTATTTATACACACACACACTCATAAGTGTCTACAATTCAGTGTGGTACTGGTACATAAATGATAGGTCCGTGGAATGTAACAAAATCCAGATGTTGACCCAACTCTTTGTGGAAATCTAGTGGATAGTAAAGGTAGTATTTTGAATGGGGGGGGCAAAGGTTGATGTTTTAGTAAATGTTGTTGGGATAATTGGATAGATATTTGGAAAAAGATGAAATTAGATCTATTCCTCACACTATATACAATCCTGTCTGCCCTTCAGAGTTTACCTTCTAAAGGGGGTTGAGGGAGACAATAAAATAAATAAATTACACTTATAATAAAAAATGTTAAGTGCTAGGAGAAAGGTACATGGGGAAGGGGTGTAGGGAAAGAGAAGAAGTAAGGTGAGAAGTTTGCATTTACAATATTTAAAAGGAGGGGCAGAAAAGGCCTCAAGGATATAAATACTAGCATTTGAACAAAGACTTGATAACATGGAGCAAGCCATGTACATAGACTGCATTCCAAACTAGGTTAGAGCAGAAAATTACAAGCCAATCTCAGTCATGGAAATGGACACAAAATGCTGTATAAACCAACATAGCAACGTGCTTACAAAGTTAATATATCATGATCAACTTGGGTTTATCACAGGAATGTAGGTTTGGTTTAACATTAGAAAAACATATAAATCTTATTCACCACCTCAACAAAATAAAGAGAAAAGATCATTTTGATATAAAAGTAATTAAATAAAATGCAGCACTCATTCATGATTTAAAACAGAATGACAAAACAAACATAGCAAACAAAAAACTTACTTAACTACAAATAGCAGCTACATTTGCAAAAAGAGCAACTACCTACATATAGCATCATCATTGTTAGTAGAAACCTTAGAAACATGACCTTTAAAATAGGGAAGAATGTTCAGTATTGATGCTTCTACTCATCTCTATACTAAACATTCTAATGAGTACAGTCAGAAAAGAAAGAAAGAAAAAAGCCTAAGAATTAGAAACAAAAATGTCATTATTCACAGATGATATGATTATACAATCTCAGCCTCTACAAATTATTATATCCAGCTGGGTATAAGAATAAGATCAGTATCAGAAATCAACTGGATTTTTATATACCAG
Source organism: Potos flavus (assembly GCA_028534135.1). Taxonomy (NCBI): domain Eukaryota; kingdom Metazoa; phylum Chordata; class Mammalia; order Carnivora; family Procyonidae; genus Potos; species Potos flavus. The sequence goes on from CM052897.1 coordinate 16,732,700, forward strand.
CAATTAAAACAAAATAACAATATAATTTATAAATAAATCTGGTAACAGTGCAAACTCTACACAGAAAATAGGACTAACTTTATTGATATTAAAGAAGTTCTAAATAAATGGAAAATATGCTATATTCAAGACTAAGACGACTTCATTTCCTCAAACTGAGCTCTAGATTCAGTGCAATTCCAATCAAAATCCAAGAGGTTTTTTTTTTCATGGAACTTGGAAAACAGATTCTAAAATTTACATGAAAAGAAAAAGTTCAAAAATACATAGAATATTCCTGAAGAAAATAAGGTATGAGACTTGCCCTATTAGATACCAAAGATAGGGCAACCCCTTCAGGTTCCCTCCCTCGTGAGCTTTGTACTGTCACTTATTGCTCAATAAACCTTGCTTTGCTGCCCACCAAAAAAAAAAAAAAAAAAAAAAAAAAGATACCAAAGATATAATAAGGCTGGAATGACGAAAACTATAGTTTTGGCACAGGGACATGCAGACTGGCCAGTGGAACAGGTTAAAGAAGCAAACTCAAAAACATGTAGAAACATCATACGAAGGAACACAGAGTTGTTATAGGGAAAGCATGAACTATTCAATAAACTGGGTTCCAAACGAGACAAAAAAAGTAATTAGATCCTACCTTGACACCAGGCACAAAAATCAATTCTAGATGAACAAAGACTTAAAACATAAAAAATAAAACTTTAAAATCTTTATATGTTTATGACTTCAAGATAAAGATGTTTTTTTGAAAACATACAGAAAAAGTCATAAAGATTAATATCCAGCATACATAAAGGCTTATAAATCAACAAAAAAAACCAAATAGATATTTTGAGGAAAAGGAAATGCAAATAGTCAATAAGCATAACAAGAGTTTAATCTTCTGAGTGATTGGAGAAATATAAAGCAGACCCCAAAGTAGTATCATTTTATACCTGATAGAATGGCAAAATTAAGAAATCTGACTATATCAAGTGGTGAATATACTAAACAATGGGAACTCACTCTGTTGGTGGGGACATAAGTTGGAAACCAGTTCAGCATTACTTAATATAATCTAGTTTATGACCTAGCAACTTCACACCTAGATTCTCTGCAAAAACTTCAGCATATATATGCATGAGATCAGAATTTCATAGTGGCATTGTTTATATAGGTTATGCTCTGAAAGTAACCCAAACGTGCACGGCCAGGAAAATCAATGAATAAATTGTGGAAGTGAGGAGCAATAAAATATTATACAGCAGTGAAAATGAAAGAACTATGGCTACACCTGATAATATAGTTTCTCTTAGTGACATAATGTGAAGTAAAAAGTGAGTGGAAGAATATTACAAAGAATATGGTACTTTTTATTTATTTATTTTTTGGTACCACCCAAACACAAAACCAAGCAAGGTTAAGGACACTTATATGTGGTAACAAAACTTAGAAAACAGGAGGGACGATGATTTACACAGAATTCAGGATAATTAAGAAAATATCTCTGAAAGGGAAATTGGGGGCGGGGATGGGATGGGATGGAAGGGCTTTCCTGATGAAATGCCAAGGTTTCTGGTAAAATTCTACTTCACAAATTAGGTCGTGAGTTCATCATGTTTCGTAACTTTATATTCTGCAATTTTGAAGTACTATAAAAATTTAAAACAAGTTAAAAAAGAAAACCAGGCAGCAACATACCTTCAGAGCGCTAGTTTCAGCAGGCGGAGGCCCGCAAGGCGCACTGGGTCAGCAGTCTCGTGGTCAGTTGCCCGTGGGGGCGGAGCCTGTGGCCTTCTATACGCATGCGTGCAACCACCAGCCAATCAGCGACGCCTTCATGCGAGGCGACCCTGGCTTTTCTCCCGCGTGAATTCTGAGTTGCTTCAGAGGAGCGTCGTGCTAGCGAAGCGGACAGCTCAGGTGAGGAGCTGGGGTCGCGGAGGCTGGAGTGACAGGGACACCTGTCTGGAGACCTATACCTGTGGTCATTGGCCATTGGGTTTTTTTTTTATGCGTGAGGAGGGAAGGACTTTTTCTAGCGCGGGAGTTCGAGCCAGAGGTTTCTCTTGATCTGTGAGGTAAATCTTTCCGATTGGCTCTACTTGGGGCCTCTGACAGGAAAATGAAGTCAGTAAACTTAACTGAGGGCAGGGCCTTGAGCAGGCGAGGGGCGGAGTGGAAAGCCGCGGGCTGAACGGGGGTCTCACTGGTCGCGATACCCTGGGCAAGTTTATATCCGGGGAGCAGGGTGGGCTTTCCTCCCTCTGCACGTCTCTCCCTCGTGCCCGCCCCAAACCAGTCAGAAACAGAGTGAACTAAGGGTTTCTCTTCCTTTGTCCTCGATGTCTGTGTTGTGAAAATCTTAAGCAGAATTGTTATTTCTCAAGGCACAGATTGCAGAACGTTTTTATTTTATGTTTATTTTGCTGTAAACTTATTTTGGGGCATGCTCACAGGATTGAACCTGTCAACTACAATTTCACTTTGTGACGGAAATGCACAAACTAGAATCTAGCCCGAATTTAGATGGAATCTGACAGAGGCGGGACTAAAATTCAGATCGCATAGCCCTCAGATGCCAACTCTCCATCGCCTCACACCTGGAATCAGGGTCGATGCTGTCATTATCATCTTTGTTAATTTTGGGCCAACAAAATAAGTGAGGAGACTCCTAAAATGTTATTCAACTAAGATAATCTTTATTTGATATAGCTAACTTTGAAATTTACCAGTTTGCTTAAATGGTGTCTTTGGATTCAGAAGGTTTGAGAGATTCATTTTTTAAAAATCAGAAAACATCTCAATATGGTGCCCTCTGGAAGAAAACATACAGGGAAATCTGGGAAGACATCAATGGAGGATCAGGTTATAAGAGCCTATGACTTTGAGAAAGAAGATAAAAAAGATCTGAGTGGTTCAGAGGAGGATGTTACTGAAGGTACAGTATATCAAATGTTGTTGGGCAGTGACCCTGTCCTGTAGTTCATTCCTTTGGGATGCACTACATTTTAGACTATAATAAAACTTTATTTGTAAAGCCTTTTCATGTACTTTATGTTTCTCATTTGGAGTTTGAAAAGTTTACACAGCATCTGTTACCTTTACAGTCATTATTCTCCAGATGTCTGCTTTGTAAATAAATAAATAATTTTTATATAGCATAAATATCTGTATTACATAAAAATAAATAAAAACCTGGCTTACTATGACATTAACACAGGAAGGCTTGCAAAATTGTTCCTTTAAAATAGTCCTGGATCCTGATTTAATTCTATCTGAACTGCAGAGCGTACTGTATTTATATGTCTGCTTTAAAAAGTTATGTTGGCAAAAAAGCCTAAAAGCCTCAAAATTAAGATAATACATCATTAGAAATTACCAAAATGGAATACTTAGTTTCAAAAATATTTTTCTTTTTTATTGTCAATGCAGGGAAGACTGCAGTAATTGATAAGCATGGGAAGAAGAGGACTTCTGCAGCAGTATTTGAAGATATGGGGTGATGTGCTCAAAATAATTTTTGCCTGTTACATAAACTACTTTAAGAAAAGGCTACTTTGGTTGTCCAATGAGTATTGTATGTATATTGGGTGATATTTCAATCCTTAATTTAAAAATTTTTAATGTAATTTCACAGGGGTGAAGTACAAAATATGCTGGAAAGATTTGGAGGTATGTTTTAGGAGATATTTTTCTTTTAAGATAATTATTTTAAACCATATAACATAAACCTGTGTAATAGGAAATGTTAATCAGTGGGCTATAAGACTATTACCTAATGCTTGTCTTCATTTATAAGATTTTGCCTAAGTATGTGTGATTCAACTATATGGATTTCCTTACTTAATCTCCAGTTGTCAATGTGAAGAGTAAGAATGGTATTAACAATGGTGAGGTAAGAATGGTGTTTTTATTTTATATGTGTGTGAATTTAATGGACTATGCAATTTTAGAACAAAAATGGAAGGGGAAAGTCTCTACCCCTGTTTATATGAACTTTCACAAACTCACAAAGCAAGTATTAAACACACATCTCTGTATAGATGTCAGTTTTTCATTTTCTCAATTCAGTTATTTTCTATGAGATTCCTGCATTCTTTTCTTAGGGGCAGTATAAATTGAACCCCTTAAAATACCTCTTTATTGTTATTTTTTACTTTATTAAACTATATCGTTTAGAAAGGTAACCCTGCTAGCTAGTGAGAAATATATAATCAGATAAAAACTTTATAAACCTTAAATGGTATATTTAATATTAGTTACATTAACTGTGCTAGGGGATAGTGTTCTTTTTTTTTTTTTAAAGATTTTATTTATTTATTTGAGAGAGAGCACGCATGAGCCAGGGGAGGGGCCACAAGGAGAGGGAGAGAGAGAAGCAGACTCCCTGCCCAGCAGGGAGCTCAACACAATGTGGGCTAGATCCCAGGACCTGGAGATTTTTGACTTCAGCCAAAGGGGGACATTTAACCAACTGAGCATCCAGGTGCCTCAGGGGATAGTATTCTTAAAAAACCGTCAATATTTGGTTCCTCTATATGGATTATGTATTCAGTCAAGTCTTTTTTGAAAGCTTTGCTCTATTTGGTGGTAGAAAATGTTTGTTTTATAATCTGTCTTCTAAATTTATCATACGTGCGGGGCGCCTTGGTGGCTCAGTGGTTAGAGCCTCTGCCTTCAGCTCGGGTCATGATCTCAGGGTCCTGGGATCGAGCCCCATGTCGGGCTCTCTGCTCGGCGGGGAGCCTACTTCCCCTTCTCTCTCTGCCTGCCTCTCTGCCTACTTGTGATCTCTCTCTCTGTCAAATAAATAAATAAAATCTTTGGGGAAAATAAATAAATAAATAAATAAATTTATCATAGGTGTATATTGGAAAGACAAAGTAATTTGTATAGTAATACAGATCCATCATGATTACTGAAAAATAATTATTGATGGTAGATTCATATGCATGTATTGAGCAAAGCATTTTTTGAGGTATTAAAAATTTTATGAAATACAGTACTTATGGGTAAAAATGTCCTATAAAAAGCTCCAGAAATCATTGTTATAAACCTGAAACTAATGTATAACATTGTGTGTCAACTATACTTCAGTAAGAAAAAAATTTTAGTAAGTCCAGGAAAATAAAAGGTTCCATGAAAGTATTTAAAAGGGTTCTTGAGTGAATTTATCAAGATACTTAAATTAAGGTTTTACTATGCTTGGTTTTTATCTTTTTTGGTAAAAATTATATTTAAAAGTATCACAGACTATATTTTTTAAAAATAATTTTCTTTTTATCCTTTTTGGATTCTTTTTAGATTTTTTTGTTTGTTTATTTGTGTGAGAGAGAGAACACAGGGGGAAGGGAGGATGGCAGAAAGAGAAGCAGACTCCCCACTGAGCAGGGAGCTGTGATGCAGGACTCCATCCCAGGACCCTGTGATCATGACCTGAGCCCAAGGCAGACACTTACTTGACTGAGCCACCGCCCCTTTTTGGATTCTTTTTAAAAATAATTTTGTGTGTTTCATATGATGAGTTCTAGCAATAACTCATCTAAATGAGTTCTTTCAGTTGGAGAATATTTTACAAATTCAGAAAAATTTAGCTGTTATAAGTGTTTTCTCATGAGGAAGTTAAGGGTCTGTCTTTGAGACTCCCCTTTCTTTTTTCATGTTTAGCTTTTTTCAATCATCTCTAAATTAGAAAATTAACTCTAGGAAAATCAAAATAGGGAAAGCAAATAATCTTGGCTTTTAAATATTATACCTACTTTAAGATTTAATTTAATTTTTTAAAAGTTTTTAAAAGATTTTACTTAATTGTCAGAAAGGGAGAGATTGAGAGAGAGAGAGCACAAGCAGGGGGAGCAGCAGGCAGAGGGAGAAGCAGACTCCCTGATGAGCAAGGAGCCCCATTGCAGGACTCAATCCCAGGATCATGACCTGAGCTGAAGGCAGAGGTTTAACCTACTGAGCCACCCAGGCATCCCTAAAATTTATTTTTAAATGTCTTTCCAAAACTGTTGAACCACCTATATCCCTATTTAATTTAAATATGTGGAAACAGAATAATTTTCAACATTAAGTTTTAATGAATGTTTATTTTCAATAAAGCTGACATTAACAAGGCTCTTCTTGCCAAGAGAAAAAGACTAGAATTGTATACCAAGGCTTCTCTCAAAACTAGTAACCAGAAAATTGAACATGTTTGGAAAACCCAACAAGAGCAAAGGTAAAGTTGTTGGTTTTTTCACAGCCATGACATTTGTATCATTTCTTAGTATTCATTGCTGCAAACTGTAAAAAACACTGTCATCTTCTATGTATCAGGGTCTCTAGTAAAATATATATTTGGCTTGATTTTTCTTTAAGTCTTTTAGTTCTATAACCTTACTTTTCATAGACTTGAGATATATTTCTTAGAAATCAAGCAGATTATCTTTTTCTCCATTTAAATAACAATGGAGTTTTTTACTCTAGAGGTTATTCATATTCATTCCAGAAATACACCAACTGGATAAAAATTGTCATATAAATTACTAGCCTTATGAGAGTTGTTAAACACAATGTAGAAAAAGATCAGTTTTACTGTAAATATTACATCTGTGTGTTTTAGCTGAATTGACTTAATTGTTCTTTTTTACAAAATCATTGTACCAAAATGGGGAAAAAATTAAGTGGAATATTTCTATTTGGAAATCTTACATGATAAACATAATAACTTCACTGAATCTGTTTATCATATCAGAACCTATATTTGGTTGGAGAAAATAAAAAACTTCTTGGAGATGAAATGGACCTTTCTGGAAAAATTATGCATATAATAAAACTTCCATAGTTTTTAAGAACTGAATCATGTGAGAGGGCTTTTCTGTTAGCTGGTTAGGAAAAGAAATACTTCCAAAATCAGCATAAATCATAATTTTACTTTTTGGTTTCACATTTGAAAATTAAGATGCCATTATTTCCTTCTTTAGTATTTATAAAGTATGTCAAATTTTGTTTTGAATATTTTGGTATAAAATATAAAATATTCATTGTTATGTTTTACAGGCAGAAGCTTAACCAAGAATATTCTCAGCAGTTTCTGACTTTGTTTCAGCAGTGGGATATAGATGTGCAGAAAGCTGAGGAACAAGAAGAAAAACTAGCTGTTAGTATCACGCTTAATTTCATAATCAATTACAGCCAAGTGTCAAGTAGGAATGGAGAGCCTAGCTATGTGGTAGATTTATGACACTCAGCTTGGTTCCATTTCCCATGCTGACTATGTGTTTTGGTCCAGGTGGATGGTAAACCAGAGAATTACAGGCACGTACCATACTAAAAGCTGTTGGCCTTTGCTTCCTATATTGGTTGTGATTCTTGCAGTTCCAAGTGACAGAAATTGTCAAGTACAAAAGAAGAATTATTAGTTTATATAAAAGAAGTCCAGGGGTAGTTTAGCTTCAGGCATAGCTGGATGGTTGTAAGGAAGGCCTGCTTGTATAAGGCCTGCTTATATAATAGTGTCATTTGGGCTCTGTCTCCAGTTCTTAATAGGCTCTTTCAAAATGGTAAGCAAGATAGCTTCTTGCAATTTAAACTTGCTACAAGCTTAGTAACCCCAGTGGACTGGGTTTTTGTCAATAACTGGCAGAAAGAAAAGTCCTGTGGAGGAATATCACTGATATAGTTTGGATCATTTGCCCATTCCTGAACCAGTCATTATGGTCAAACCATGGTTTACTCTTACCAGCCAGACTTGTGTTACATGCCCATCTCTATGGGAGGTGGAAGTGAGCCCCACCTACATACATAGTTATATATAACTACATTAACTATCCTTTTATTTCATTCTTTCACTTATAAAATTATCACACATTTCTTATTTAAGAGCTCAGGTACTATTCATATTAAATGATTTTAGGGGTTGGTTGGTCAGCTCAGTTTTGGAAATGTTAATATGAAACATCCAAGGGGATGTGTTGAGTAGGCCATTGGTATAGGAGTCTGGAGTTCTGGAAAGAGATATGAATTGAACATACAAAGTTGGAAATTCTCAACATAAAGACAGCATTTAAGCCATGAGATTGGATGAGATCACCAAGGGAGTGATTGTAAATATAAAAGGGAGGTCTAAGGACTGAGCTCTGGAATAAGTACTTCAATGTTTAGAGTTCAAGAAGATGAGAGAGAACCAGTCTCTTTTAGACTGAGAATGAGTGGCTTATAATAGGTGGGGGAAAAATGACTCCAAGTGAAGTCACGAAGGCCTTTTAAGAGGGAGAGAGGATTAGCTTTGTCATATGCTCCTTATGGGTTTTAAATAGGGGTGATTTGGCAATGTGAAGGTTGTTGGTGTTCTTGAGCAGAATGATTTTGGTAGAAAAGGGAGTGCAAAAACTTGATTGGAATGAATGTAAGAGAGAGTAGGAAAGAAAGAAATAGGGTTGTTGGCCTGAGTAGAAAAGAAATAGTGTGTGGTTTTTGTTTAAGAATGGAGAAAGAGCAACATGTTTGTGTGCTACAAGAATAATCTTGAGGGAAAAATAAAAAATAATGGAAAGAGGAGGACAGTTGTTGAATTCTTAAGAATGGTTGGAACATGTGAAGAAATTGATGGTAGCAGAGAACAAGGATAGTTCATCCTTAAAAATGGGGAAGAAGGTAGAGTATGTGAGCACAGATGTAGGTGCGTAGGTAGAAATAGTGATGGATACTCAAAGTTCTTTTTGGATTACTAGTGTTTCTTTAGTGAAATAATTAAGGTCCTTAGATAATAGAAAACATGTTGCCTTTTGGGGTCAAATGAGAAGGTATAAAATACTTTCCTGAGTGGATCAGTGAATGGACTAGGGAAATATAATTTCCAAGCAGCCCTAAGGATCAAATTTAGGCTTGTGATCACAGTGATCATAATTTAAAATAAGGCATGTCAGCATAATTGTGGGTTTTTCTCCAGTCATGACCAGCTGCAGGGATATAGGCAGAGTAGCTGGAGCATTGAATTTTCCAGGATTGGGGTTTAGCCAAACAAGTGTGACAGAGTAAGAATTGGGCAGGATATATACGAAAGGAGTAATTATGATTGACCATGGAATTTAAGCTGGGAAGGAAGAAAGTGAGGACATAGGAATAGGGATAGGGGACAGTGAAAACTAGGTATAGGATGAGTGAATTTTAGGTATTGATAGAAATTATTGAGTTGTAGAACTAAGATTGAGCTAGAATGGTAGGCAAGTAGTGGTTGAATAGTGGGCTATATGGAGAAACAGTGTGAATAATGAATGATTAGATCTAGATTCTGGAAACATACTCTGAAATCATCCTGGTATGACCAAACACTGGCTGTGAAACTGGGGAAATTATCTTTATGCCTCACTTTCCTTATCTATGAAAGGGGAGTAATCTCATAGAGTTGTTTTGAGGATGAAATGAGTTCATACATAATGTTTATTTAAATAGAATTTAGAGTGGTATCTAACAGAGTTAATATGACATTTTCTACTGTTAGTACTATGTAGCAATGACAAAATCTAGGATATGAGCATGTACATGAATGGCTGAAGTAGGGTGGGGGACAAAAACCATTGGTGGAAAGTAGGCCAAGGAACTGAAACATCAGCATTATTGGAAGGTTTATATGTGTTGATACGGAAAGCACCAAGAATTAAAACATATTTTGAGTATTGTTGGGTTGCCTGGGTGGCTCAGTCAGGTAAGCATCCGACTTTTTTTTTTTTTTTTTTTTGGGGGGTGGGTGAGATTTTATTTATTTGTTTGTCAGAGAGTAAGCAAGAAAGCATAAGTAGGGGGAGTTGCAGGCAGAGGGAGAAGTAGACTCCCTGCTGAGCAAGGAGCCAGATGCGGGACTCCATCCAAGGACCCTGGGATCATGACCTGAGCTGAAGGCAGACCCTTAACTGACTGAGCCACTCAGGTGTCCCTGATCATCCGACTCTTGATTTCAGGGTTGAGTTCACATGGAGCCTACATTTAAAAACGAAAACAAAACAACATATTTTGAGTATTAAGTGTTCCTACTCAATGACTGGCAGGATTATTATTATTGTATATTAGTGGTGAACTTGGTCATAATAGTTAAAACTGTTGATTTAAAAACCATTCCTTTTGGGACACCTGGGTGGCTCAGTGGGTTAAAGCCTCTGCCTTCGGCTCGGGTCATGATCTCAGGGTCCTGGGATGGAGCCCCGCATCGGGTTCTCTGCTCAGTGGGTAATCTGCTTCCTCCTCTCTCTCTGCCTGCCTCTCTGCCTACTTGTGCTCTCTCTCTGTCAATAAATAAAATCTTTAAAAAAAAAAAAAACCATTCCTTTTAAGTTTAATGTAGAATTATTTTTTTGCTAAATTTTATATTTTATGCAAATTGTTATAATTTTTTTCTTTTATATTTGTAGAACATGTTTCGACAGCAACAAAAGGTTTTTCAACAATCTAGAATTGTTCAGAGCCAGAGACTGAAAACAATTAGACAGTTATATGAGCAGTTCATAAAGGTCTGTTGTATTTGGTTATGTAATACATTCTTATATAACATATTTGGAAGTAGAAGATAATTTTTTCCTTTTAAGGGGAAAAACATTTTGCTTATACATTTTAAATTCTTAACTACTTTCCATTTTAAGTGTTAAATATATTTTTACTTTATGATTCTAATGTTTTTGTGGGGATTCTTCAAAACAGGAAATGGTAAATTGGGAATTTTACCTTAGTGTACATAATGTGCATAAAACTCATACTTTAATAGTTCTGTCTTAACTGAAAATAGAAAGTATTTAGGTCATTTCTAGGTAGTCTTTTACTTGTCTTTGTATCTTCAGTGTTTGCTAAATAGAAAGTACTCAATTGAAAATGAAGAATTTTTTATTTTCTAATGTAATATATATGTATTTTATGGCATATTTCCTTTTAGGATTATTACAGTAACTAAAAATGGCTTTATATGCCATCTTATAATCATAAAGCCAGATGATTAAAAACTTGTGGATTGAGAATTATCTGACACATATACATATTAGCAAATAGTGGTTTGTGGCATTGACCTCTTACTCATGCAGATATTTACTTTTTAGTAACTGTTTATAGGTGTTCATCGTAATCCTGCACATACTTTTTTCTTTCTTTTTTGATGTGGAGATTCTTTTAGATAATTTTGTTCAAATGTTAGAAATTCCTTTTTAAAGGAATTCAAATTCCCTTGTAAAGGAATCAGGATGCTCTGAGTAAACTAGTAGTTTTAAACCAATTATTTTTAAAGAACTTTAATATGTATGTATACCAAAGTTACTTTTAAAAGTGTTTCCAGTCAGCTTGCTCTAATGCTCCCTAAAAACTATTTAATTGGTGTGAAGATTGATAAAGCACTAAAGATTTCTTCTAAATCTTATCACTAAATGTTACCACTTAGGCTAGGAACTTTAGTATTATATTTGACTTCTCCATCTCCCTTATTCTTCATATCCAATTATTAATAGGTCCTGTAATTTTTACTTCTGCTGTGGTTACTTTTTTTAATTCCCAGAGCTATTATCCTAGTTTATAATCACATCATTCTTTGCTTATACTGTTAAACCTCAACTGATTTTTTTCCGTTCTCCAAACTACCTTTCATAGGTCTGTCATATTGTCTTCCTAAAACATCTCTTCCCTCCTGAAAAAGTCAGTAGTTTCTCATTTTCAGTTCTTAGTTATTCAAGTTCCCTCCCATAATGTGATTCTTTCTCTATGCTTCAATTGTTACATTTGTCCGGTAATTCTCACCCCTTCAGATAACTGCCTTCTCTAAATTCACTGATTGTGTACTTCCATGCTTTTACTTATACTCTTGTTCTAAAATACTTTTAATTACTTTTTCTCTATTGAAATCTTGCTTTTTTGCCAAATAAATTGGAGTTAATCTCTATTTTCTACTACATAGCTACAAGTTGCATTGCCATTCCTACTATAAAATTTGCATTATTTCTGTTTCTTCTTCTTACTGGAATAAGGGAGTGGTCATGTATTAATATTTTCTCCCAACACTTAATATAATACTTTTTATATAGGAGGAGTTAGGATCACTATTTGTTAGATGAAAAAGATTTATAATGTAATTTGTTTTTCATAAATTGAAAAAAGAGGTATATTACAGATCATTTTATTCCTCCTTATGAATTCACATCACATTGACTATTAGTCATAATAACATAATAACTACCTGATACTTAGAAAGCTTATTAGAAATTTTAAAAATTATGGTATTCTTTTTTTGTTCTATTTTGACTTAGCAGCTCATTAACCCATTATTTTGAGCAAAATACACTACTCTTACACCTCCTGTAATAATATTTGATCCATGTCTGATGCTTTTATTCCTTTAATGGGTTATTTTGGTTTCCAGTATTACTTAGGATATTTTCATTTGGAATAAATAATGCATATTATTTGAATACCAAAAAGTTCATACTTTTGAAAATTAATTCTACAAGTTTAGAATCTGAGATGAAAAGTGGTAGTTTGTAACTGAACTAGCCTTTTGTGTTTTAGAGTATGGAGGACTTGGAGAAGAATCATGATAGTCTACTTACTGGTGCACAGAATGAACTTAGAAAAGAAATGGCTATGTTGCAAAAAAAAATTATGATGGAAACTGTAAGTCATTACATTTTAAATAGAAAAAAAAGTAAGGAGTAATGCAAGCATTGAAATATTTTATTTGCTGAAATATGTATAACACTTATCTAAAAATTAAACAAATGTTTAATATTTCCTTTCATGTAACAGCAGCAGCAAGAGATGGCAAGTGTTCGAAAGTCTCTTCAATCCATGTTATTCTGATGACTCTTTGAAGGAAGAACTTGAACCTAAGTAATATGACACAATTACAACATTAGCTAAGAGGCATATAATTCTTTTAGAGTGGTTTAAAAATTCTAGTTTAAAGTAATATATCGTGTTAATTGTTAGCTTAAGTGAAAGACCCTTCCTTCTGTTAACCTTCAGATAAAGCTGAACAGTTATGTGAGTAGTAGCAGTTTCTAAATTATATATACCAAGCTTCCAGATCTTTAATAGTAATAGTGAATTTTTCTCTTTAACATCTGTTAATTAACTTTTAAGCAATAAAGATTTAATTTCAGCTTTTGGCTTCTGTGTATTTGTATTCGTCCCAAAAGTTAGAAAGCCCAAGTATGAAAGGTTACATTGTTCTTCTTTAAGGAAAAATATACAAAATTTATGTTCTATCTACATTCCACTGTATATACTGAAGTTACACAGCCAATGCCAACGAAAATAAGATATCAAAAGAAAATCTATTCTATTGACTTGAAAGCAACCCAACTTTGTGTTCTGAAATAAATAAACTGCTAAAAACCATTAAGAAAACCAAATAAGATATATAACTATCAGTTTTAAGACATGGATTTGTGAATATGTTATTTCCACAAAGACATCAAAATGCCATTTAATTGGGCTTGGTCCACAATTAAATGACACATGACCTTAGTAATGATTAAGAGCATATCATTAACATACCTAATTACTTATGGTTTAAATACTTCACATCTGTCTTTAAATTACCTAGAAAATATTTTGTTTTTCAGTTTTAATATTCAGTAAATATATAAGTTTGATTACATTCCTTTCCGTACTTGAACAGTTGACTTCATACCTTGTCACTAAAAATTTGCATTTTTTTAAACAGAATAACATATGAAACACTGGGATTCAATAATATTAAATTGTTTCAGCATTTGTTTGAAATGTGTCAGCTAAACTTACTATTTTTTGCTGAAATTGCTTTCATTAAATCATTCAAAATGAAAAATATCCCCATTAGGAGGAGAAGATTGATTTTTTCTCCTGTTTTTTCATGTTTTAAATTTTAACTTTTGCCCCTATGACCCACCTTTACCTTAGTTTTAAGGTGTTCCAAGTCTTAAAAAGCAAGTCCATACTGATTCTCTTTTTTTTAAACTATGATAACTTATATAGGAAGAAATTAATGATTATCTAACATTAAGGAGCCAGTTTCTAAATTTTTTAAAGGACTCCTTTTAAGCCAAAGTTTATGTTGGAATATAAATCTTAAGTACCATTCAAACACCTAAAAAAGTCCTATTTAAGTTTGAGTAAAAGAGCAAAATAAGCACTCCGGAGTGGTTTCTGTGTACTTAATTCACATATTTTTTCCTTTCAAGGAATATCAACTTTCACTATTTTTTCAGTATGCCTTTTTATTGCTTAAGATATAGTTAGTATGTGTTCATTACTCTTTTTTTTTTTATTATTTCATCATATGGCTTATGGTCTACAGAACTGTTAGACAAAATTAAAAATAAGGTAAGATGGGGAGTCTTGAGTCACAAAAATCCTTATAGTAGTTCTAATATTCATAAGGAGCAACATAAATACTTTTAAGTGAGAGTGGAAAGATAAGATCAGTACATAATATATTTGGTGATGGGATGACTGATAATTACATTATCCCCCTTTCCTCATGAGTCATCTATTTGAGGTAACTTTGGCTGATATTCTAAAGGGAAGGTATTTTTGCCCTGTTGTCATAAATTACTAATTTTCTTTTTTTTCTTTTTAGAGATTTATTTGAGAGAGAGAGAGAGAGCACGAGGTGGTGGAGGTGGAGAAAGAAAGAGTATAGGGTGAGGGAGAAGCAGGCTTCCCGCTGAGCAGGAAGCCTGGCAACTAGGGGCTGATCCCAGGACTCTGGGATCATGACCTGAACAGAAGGCAGAGGCTTAACTGACTGAGCCACCCAGCCGCCCCATAAATTACTAATTTTCTTACATCAACCTTGCTTTAGCTACTTTTTTATGTTTCATAAAAGGGGATCTTTAATGTCCACTTTTTTTATGACAATGAAATTTTAACTTAGAATATCAAGGAATGATGTATAAAGATTCATTTGTTTTTCTGAACTGGTAAGACAAATTCCTCTTACTAAACATAAATTAGAAAACTCCAGTAGCCCCTTTAAATTCTAGTTGCAAGCAAGTATTTCCTTTTATACGATAGTAATTAATATAACTTGAAAAATTGCTAATTAAAAAATACCATTTTTTATAACATCATTTGTTTCAATAATTACAGTATTACAATCCATGCACTTATGCGGTATCATGAACTCACTTGTCAATTTTTTGCAATTGAAGTAAGCATCACCCTTAAGATGGCTAAAATCCTTTAAGCCCTGAATTTTTATGTAATCCTTTAGCAGTAAAAACCCCGATATCTGATAAAGATTTTTGAGACAGAGACTGATCTTTAGAACTATGGTGGTTTACTTTCTTGTCCTCAGAAAATTGAATTTTCTTTCTTTTTGTTTCTAATTTATAGATTGTAATACTCTGATAATACCTGTGATCAAAATGTTGATACGCAATGAGGACTTCACAACTGAAATAAACATAACAGAATCTATAGGACTTAGTGTTTTATATTCAAATATAACCTTATTTATTGTATACTAGCCTCCTGCAAAGAGGAATTTCCTTCACTCATGGGTTCCCCTAACTGCTTATCCTCTTTTCCTTGGGCTATTAGTCAATATGCTTGTGAACCTGTTCAGGTGCTTCATGATATGAAGTCTTGAAGATATTTAGATGAAGGTGTCTTGAAATTTGGAGGCACAAAGCACTAAAGTACATCATCATATCAAATGAAGAAATGACCTTTGGAAGCAAAAAAAATATGAAATGTATTATGGTCTATTTTTTCTGAAGCAGCAGATATTTTTCTGTCCCCTTTCCTACCCCCCTAGAACTCAAACCTTAATCTAAAATTCCTCAATGAAAATAATACATTTTAGAGTACTTTCATATATTTCATATTTGGACCTCACTATAATCCTCTGGAACATGCAATGTATTTCACAGTTATAAGAACTGAGGGTCAGAGTGGTAAAACTCCTAGACAAAAATACAAAAGCTGGAAGGTAACAAAATTGGTCTTCTGATTCCGCATCCTTTAAGTTTTCTGCTGTGCAACAAAGCCATAAATTTTCTATTAGAAGAGCTAACCAGTCACTATTAATAAAATCATTCCACCATATACATTTCTTTTTCCTTTGAGATGGTTGTAAGAAAGTAAAGGCCTGGAAAGACTCTTTAGTTGAGTGGAGGCATATACAAAATTGTGTTGAATACAAAATTAAGGAGGAAGGCACACTCTAAAAAGTTTCCCAAAAACCAGGAGCAAATGCTTCTTTTCAGAGAGGGAGGCTCACAGCTCTGCCAGTGGAGAGGGAGAGGGAATTCTCACCCATAAGGGGAAAATCTCCCACATTATTTACTTGAAAAGCTCTATCTGATCCTTTTCTCTCCGAAATAAGAAGCTTTTGTGTAAGGATGCTAAAGGGCACATGTTTTGTTTGGTCCACGTAAGTGTTTTCTGTTGTTGTTTTAAATTGTGGTCCACATAGTGTTTTAGAGACATTCAATTTGCCTTCCTCACCATAATCTCTACCACTGGCATAAACCAGGCCAACTAACTCACTACAAAATAGGTGCTTGAATTTTTAACACCTGGTGTTTTAATTGTTAAACATAATTAAATTGGTAATATATATGCAAGCTTCGTAAAAGAAACCCTACATTGAATTTTTGGATATTTTGAATAATCACCCCCTATTTCTTAAGTTTAGATTGTTTTGGAGCCCTAAAAATATGTATACTAGATAGCAAATTAAAGGAAATTATTGATTTTCAAACACTTTTTAGACTATTTCCTGAAAAACTTCCAAGGATTAAGATTTATATCTTGCTACCATTTGAAGAATGAGAGACTTCTGAATAGACCATGAATGGATATTAAGCTATTTACTCCAGAAAAAGAAAAATACTATAGAACCTAGTACAAAGAATATCAGATGTACTCCTGTGGTCTGTGCACAGAACAGATATATTTTAATGCCTAAGTCTAACAAATAGGGTACGTTATTCAAATTATCAAGAGATTCACTGAAGGATTTCTTTTAGCACATTTTAATATGTATTTATATACCACTAACAATTAGGTGAAAGTCAATGAGGTCCAAAGGGAGGGGAAAACAGAGCAAAGTTGTTCAGAACCACTATTAATTGAAGACCATAAAGATAATGTCACAATTAAAAAAAAATGAATAATGCTCCTTTTATCCATGTTTGTGATTAAGATGTTACCAACAGTGATCTTCTCTTCCTCAGATGGCTAGAGCTCTCTTAAGCACATAATTTTGTGTTTTATAATCATTTTGAGTAGAAACTAATATATGTATTATCTATACCACTTTCTTAAGCAGGACATAGTCAATGAGAATTTAACCTTTGCTTGATGAGTCATCATTACTGATATAAGTTATGCACTGTCCTCAAGAGCCAAACAGATATATCAGGTTGCTTACTTCTAGTACAAAATGGTCCCAGAATCCTGTAATTGGTAGTACTGTTTTTCTGTTTCATTTCTTCAATATTATCTGACAGTTCTTGATGCAATAAGGGCCCACATATTCTAACACTAATTCCATCTAATTTACCTGTTACCTGCTATAAGCTCAGAATAATTCTAACAAGCTTGGTTAAGTAAAAGACACCTAAATAAGTATTTGCAGTTCTCTGGGCAGAGTGAAGTGATTTTTGACATCTTTGTATTGTTTTTGGTGGGGGAGAAAGATTTATTTTTAAGGTACATGATTGGGTTTTTAAGGATTTAAGTTGTTGAAAGCCTGATCTCCAGATAATCTGGGCCATTTCTACACACACAACACAATTCACAGCTTAAAAGGAATTAATTTTAAATATTCAGAAACATTTACAGTATAGACTAGATAGTAAGCCTATCTGCTATCTCACTGAAATGACTCTTAAGCATAGGGTTATCTGACATCTATTAAAAGTAAATAAAAATCTTAGCAGAAAAGAACTTACCATTGCTATCCAAAGAACAACATATTCGTCTACAAAATTATTAAAGTACTGGTCTAAAAATAAAAGACCTGGGCCAAAAAAGACAGTGTCTTGAAGATACAGTTCACTTTTGGTCATGTGAGCTATCTATAAAAAAGTAAACAAAATAATTTCACTATTAAGTTTTAAATATTTTGGCTTTTATTTTTCAGGAAAGAATTATAACTTTAACTCACCATTAAGACAAAGATAGAGACCATTTTTTTCACATTTAATATGGAAATACTAATTCTAAAATTTCTCAAATTCATGACTGGGTAGCTCATTAAAGTTACCGATATTTGAATTCCTTGATATCAAAGTTATAGTTGATAATATAGCTAAACAGATAATTAAAAGAACTTACCATACAGAAAAGAAACTACCTCCTTGAATATAACATTAACCCATTCGGTTTTACTTGGAGAACAAATAGTTAACTATTTATTATAATAATAATGCCATTTAAAACCTACCCATTGTATGAAATAGTTTTCAGCCTTGTATTTGAGGACCAAGTACATTATTTATACTATGAAATATAAATAAAAGAATTTCTTACCACCAATTTTTGTGAAATTTTGGCAAAGACACATCCAAACATAAGGGTATAAAGACAAGGATGCTTTTCAAACACATTAGTTGCTGACTTTTTATAGATCATTATTGCCAATAAAATAATTATTCCTATGTGGAGTCCAGGTGACAAGACACTAGTGCCCTAAGGGATAAATCAGAAAATCAGCATCGTATTTTAACACTGCATTTATCACAGCACAAACGTTTTCTAAACATCTATTTTGTGTTAGGAACTAGACACCTAAAGAAGAATGTAATGGAGTATATGGACTAAAGGAGTATGTAGACCTTAACTGTGGCTTCAAACTTCCACAAAACCTAGGGTTACACAGAGGTAATACAGTGCCACAGATGTGTGATTTCAATTTTATATATGCACATATTTTAAACTACCACTAAAAAATATGATTTATTCTATACCAATTTTACTATGCTGAAGGCCATCAACATTTGATTGCCAAGTTAACATATTTTTGTGCAGATATCGAAATAAAGCCTTCACCTGCCAATTTATTTATTTATTTTTTATAATTTAATTTTTAACTAATTTCTACACCCAAAGTGGGGCTTGAACTTATAACCCCGAGATCAAGAGTTGCATGCTCTATCGAATAAGCCAGCCAGGCACCTCAACCTGCCAATTTTATAAAATATCTTAATGTTATACTGATAGGAAAAGTTTAATTCTGCCCTGGTCTCTCTATATACCAACACCCCTCACCCTTGCCTTTTTTTGTTTTTAGACTGCAAATGCTCTCTTGTGTAACACTGTAAATCCAACCCATTAATTTTTATCTATGTGAATCAGGATTCTCTCAGTACTGTTTATCCCAAACAAAATATTGAAATAAATTTGGTATTAAGGTTTACTAAATCTATAACTACCAATTTAAATATATTCATTAAAACAGCATTATTCTTGTTTGTTTACATGTTATAAGTTAGAATTTACTCTAAAATTATAGCAATATTATAAATACTATAAATAATATACAAACTGTATGCATAATAAAATATGTATACTACATATATAGTATATATGTATATAATATATATAATAAAATGTACATATTATGTATATAATAAAATATGTATATGTTAATAAGTTATAAAAATTTAGACTAATAGTGCTTTTATCTGTATTATGGTTTTGTAGATTTTATTCAAGAAAATCTGCTGCTGGGGACCCTGGGTGGCTCAGTCGGTTAAGCATCTGCCTTTGGCTCAGGTCATGGTCCCAAGGTCCTGGGATAGAGCCCTGCATGGAACTTCCCACTCAGCAAGGAGTCTGCTTCTCCCTCTCCCTCTCTCCTCTGCTCGTGTTCTCTCACGCTTGCTCCTTCTCTCTCAAGTAAATAATATCTTAAAAAAAAAATCTGCTGCTAAAAAATTTTGGAAAATCACCAGTTTAAGAGTTAGAAATCAACCACTTCTTAGCCATAGTGTTTGATTTTTTTGTCTTCCTTCAAACATTTATCAATTATTTAATAAAATATTCTCTAAAGTAGACACTAATCCTCACTAAATCTTATTTTCTTTAGTAAATTTCATGTTGCAGGTAGTATTCTAGTTTATTTTCCATGGTCAAGCAACAAGTATTCCTAAGTACCTCATGCATAGTACTGTACTGAGGTCAACTGACAAAACACCTCAGAAAATGACTAATTTTTCCAAATATATCAGGGCTTCTGTATCTAAATAAGTTTTACACTTTGCTTTAGAATTATGTATATAAAATGTATTCAGAAAGACTGATAATTTATGAATTATGTGGATTCCTTTGAAACTGTCTCAAGAGCCAATTTATGTCAGAGTACGAGGCTTTTTTTTTACAAAAAATGCCATATTTCATGTTTATTACTTTTATTCACCTTGGCTCCATATGACTTTGGCTTTTTCTCAAAATCGAATCTACTCTTAAAGGACAGAAATTATGAACCATAGCACCAAAGAAATCAAGAGAGTAAGCTATAGCCCAAATGATTCTAAAAGACATTCCAACAATGTTTAAAAATTTTTTTTTCTTTTTAAGTAGGCTCTGGGGCATGGAGCCCAACATGGGGCTCGAATTTACCCTGAGAGCAAGACCTGAGCTGGGATGCTCAACCAACTAAGCCACCCAGGTACCCCCAACAGTGTTTTGATAGAAAATGACATCACTGGACTAAGTACTTATCTTCTTATGTTTATCTTAAAGATGACAATATGGTTTTTAAAAACATAGATATTATGTTTGTTTAAAAGTTGGGAGGAATTATGACCCTTTCCCACATAAAAGTATTGAAGAAGTTTTAAAAAAATAAATATTAATAAATACAAAAGTATTATAGCATTAGGAAAGTGTAAAAAAAATCAGAAACACAAGGTGTACCTATTCAACATGAGAATTACGGTTTAAAACTTCACCTTTTATTTATTTTTTATTATTATTTTTTAAAGATTTTATTTATTTGTTTGGCAGAGAGGAGAGAGATCACAAGTAGGCAGAGAGGCAGGCAGAGGGAGAGGGGGAAGCAGGCTCCCCGCTGAGCAGAGAGCCCGATGCGGGGCTCAATCCCAGGACCCCGAGATCATGACCTGAGCCGAAGGCAGAAGCTTTAACCCACTGAGCCACCCAGACACCCCGAAACTTCACCTTTTAAAATAAAAGAATAATTTTCAAAATATATTCCAGAGAAATTTCAATAAAATTTACTTCATGAGTAATAAATTGCCCTGTGTGTGAAACCATGACCTTTGGCAACTTTCCTGATATTATATAAGGAACTCGGGTCCTTCTTCTCCTCCTCTCCCCTATTAGTGTAGGCACAATATGCAATAAAACAAATGGCAACTCAATTATATACAGTAATGCAACAGTGGATGATTAAATAGGATGTCAGAAAAGTCTACTAAGAAAAAGGCTGTAGAAAGGAAAAATGCTTTATCAGTCAAAACTTTTTTTTTTTAAGACTTTATTTTAGAGAAAGCACGCAAGGGAAAGAGCATAAGCAGAGGGAGCAGCTGAGGGAGAGGGAGAAGCAGACTCCCTACTGAGCAGGGAGCCCAATGTGGGGCTCGATTCTAGGACCCTGGGATCATGACCTGAGCTGAAGGCAGCCACTTAACCACTGAGCCACCCAGGCGCCCCCAGGAAAAACTTTTTAAACTACTTCTTATATTATGTACATTCTTCCCCATTCTTGGAACATTGCCATGTTTTTAGTATCTCTGTATCTGATAATAATAAAACTTGTAATAAAATTAATACTAAATGATGATGAAATTAGTAACTTACTGCTATAGTGGATCCATTCTTCCCAACACCACCATGGAGGATAACATGGAAATAATTTGAACAGGAAAATATTGCTCCACCAACTACTCCAAGAACTGGAAAGATCTTCAATTTTATTTCTAGAATGGGAATCTTTAGGGGTAGAGGAAAGAAACAAATCATTAAGAAAATAAGAATTTCTTTTCCTATTAAATAGTAAAGAAACATTATGATATGGCCCTATATGATAAGCTATCCTTTTTCTTATAATCAAATCTAAACTCCTGGATGTAGCCTACAGTGGTAACTTTTCTTTTAATAGTTTTACTCATTAATTGAAAAATGAATCCACCAAATTCAGGGAAGTCTACTTACATAACTGTAATGAAATATTTAATCTTATAAGCCTTCATCTGACTTAAACATGAAAAAGGATAGTTCACTTGAATTTAGTACCTTTAAAGGCAGCATCACAGGAAAAGTCAGACACCATGATCTGCATCATGAATGTGACAAACACAATGTGTGTGCATGCAAGAATCTTGTGTAGTAAAATCCAGGATTAAGTCTCTACCAGTATATTTACCTGTTGGTCAATTTGCTGTTCAAGAAAACTTCCAAAGGCAGCAAAGGATTTAAAAAACAGTAACAATAAATTGCCAAAAGCTATAGGCTAATGCTTTTTGAAAATAGACTATGAAATATTGTACCAACATTTGTGGAAACTACAGATTAACAAATTTAGAAAATCTACATCTAAAATAAGTATTCTTGTTGGTAAGAATAAGCAGGTGTGCTTTCTTCCTATGGATTGCCAAAACACTGAATGAAGAGTAAATTCTTCCCCATTATAACTAAACCAATTAAATTTAAGACAACAACATCCGACTTAATAACCTAACTGCCTCTAGGTCAACATTCACCTTTTTATGGGAACCAGCTGAGCAGCTAACATAGAAGACACGTCATATCCCTCTAGTGTATTTTAGAGGCCTACAGTAGCATATCTTTGATTCTATTATTCTTCCAGGATGAGAAGGAATATGAATGGCTCAGGAAATGTACCACTACTTAAAAATATTCTCCAAGTCTGAGCCAGTGATATGAACTGTACTTGTTAATTCTGAAACTAATGCCACAGAGAAATTTTACTATTTTTTAATAGACTTAATTTTTAGAGCAATTATGGATTCATGACAAAATTGTATGGAAAATACATAAAGTCCCCATATACTCCCTGCCTCCTCTCCCCAATGTCTCCCCAACTATCAACATGTCCTACCAGAGTGTTACATTTGTTATAATACATGAACCTACACCAATACATCATTATTATCACCCAAAAGCCATAGTTCACATTACAGTCTACTCTTGGTGATATATACTTTCTATGAGTTTGGACAAATGCATAATGACAAGTATCCACCATTAGAGTATCATACAGAATAGTTTCACTGCCCTAAAAATCCCCTGGGCTTTGTCTATTATCCCTCCTTCCCCCGTAACCCTTGGCAACTGCTGATCTTTTCACCGTCTCCATTATTTTGCCTTTTCCAGAATGTCATAGTTGGAATCATACAATATATGTAGCCACCTTTTCAGATTGGTTTCTTTCACTAAGTAATATGTATATAAGGTCCCTCCATGTCTTTTCATGTCTTGATAGTGCTTTCTTTTCAACACTGAATAATATTCCATTGCCTGCATGTACCATAATTTATCCATTCACCTACTGAAGGACATCTTGGTTGCTTCCAAGTTTTGGTAATTATGAATAAAGCCGCTGTAAACATCCGAGTTCAGGTTTTTGTGTGGACATAAGTTTTCCGCTTATTTGGGTAAATATCAAGGAGCACGGTCGCTGGATCCTATGGTAAGAGTATGTTTAGTTTTGTATCTCTTACTATTTTTACTGGAGGTATATATCTGAATGATTAAAAACATAGAGTCTGGAATCTGTCTTCTTAATTCCAGTACTTACTAGCTATGTGTCCTTGGACAAATTACTTAATTATTCTAAGACTTACTTAAAAAACAGAATAATGATAGTATCTATTTCATAGTATTGTTCTGAGGGTCAGATAAAACAGTGATGGTAAATTGTGGGAACATAAGGTGTTCAATAAATGTTAGTTGTTGGCTGTTGATATTATCCTTATTATTCTTATATCTATGGGCAGGAGGTTGTGAGTCAGCAAGTGTTACGGACTTGGGCCATAGAGACAGAATAATTTATTTCTTCATAAGTTCTCTTTTTATGCAAAGCATGGCCTCCCGAGAGTTAACTTTTATCAGAATACTGAGGCCAACAAAGCAGAAAATAAAAACACTACTTAATATGGGCAACTTTACCTCATAGTAGATTATAAAAAATGCAAATTATTAACTTTTTTTTCCTAATATTGAAGGACAAGTTTCAAACATAAAATATTTTACTGAATTTACTTTTTTATATATCTATTTTATGAGATAAGCTTTGGCCTGGAAAAGGTAGTTCAACTAGTGTGTTAAAATTTTGTATTAGGGTAATGGGTTCATTTTCTTCTATGTGGTAATACATTCATGCATAGGGGAAAGTGCCAAAATAAGGTATATAAAGTAGTAAAATTATAAAATGAAGAAAAAAGGTTAAGAAGTGGTATGATCATTAAATACAATGCCAAGAATTTCCGAAGAAAATTAACAGTGTATTTTTTCCTAAATATTTGTTAAGTACTTAAATATAAATTTAAATATTCAGATTTACCGTATAGTCCCACATTGTTGCTCCTCCAAATGTAGACAACACAAAGACCATCACTAAAGCTAACTGAATTTCAGTTACATCCACTCTAAAGAGAAAGGACAAAGAATAGAAAAGGTATTTGTAAATAAAATTCATGAATGTGAAAGTCAGTTAACCATAGGTTAAATATCAAAGATGTAAGAATCTTTTTAGGCTTAGCTTATTTTTACCTTTAGTTCCATCACTGAATTATCAATTTACATGATTAAGTGAAAAGCCCACTGAACAACATGTGCTCACACAGAGGTAAACATTAGGATATGCACGGGGGGAAAAAGTTTGTACTGCATGTATAAAATTGCTGAGAGCAGTTATCATTGAGATTACAGAAAGATTTTACTTTCTACTTTAAGTACTTTGGTAAACTTTGAATTTTTAAATAACAATCATGTATTACTCTTGTAATGAGGAAAAATTATAATAATATAAAAACAACCAGATGACTTAAGATAAATTCTAAAATACTCCCAAGTGAATTTCACTTAAAAAGTAGGGAAAATTAAAACAGCTTTCTTTATTAGGTTACTAATAGTCACTACAGGTTTTTGGTTTCCATCGACATTTTTCCCCTAATATATGAACATACTTAAGTTTCTTTTTTAAAAAACCCACTAAAACAACCAACATCAGTCTCCAGTCTGCATTCCCTGAAGCTATCAACTGCTCTTCTCCTTTGCTCCATAAATAGGCTAACCGAAAAGTAGTCCATATTTGTAATTTCCTCCTCTTCATATTTGCTGCTTAATCCACTGTACTCTTTGGCCCCATTCTACTAAAATTGTTTAAGATGAACAATGACTTTCAATTTATCAAGTCTAAGGGATATATTTCAGCTAATACTTTGGGTAACATCTCTGCAATACTTAAAATGCTGATCATTCCCTCTTTCTTAACACGTTTTGCTATGTTCTTGTTCATTCCGTGCTCTCTCCTGATTCACCTACCTTACTGGAAGCTCTTCTCAGGCTCCCTCCTAAACTGCTGCTTCTTCCACATCTTAAATGCTACTGCTTCCAGAATTCCATCTTTTCTCCTTTTAGATTTTCTGAACAATTGTATCTAAGACTACCATCTGTAGGCTAAGGACATCAAAATCTCTATCTCCAAATCCACATCTTTTTTTCTGCTGAGCTCCAGATTTTTTATCTATCTACTTGACATCTCTGCTTGGATGCCCTGGAGTCTTTGGATGCTAGAGGAATACTTACTGCTCTGCAAATATAAGATATGTAGCAATTACATGACAAAATTAAACCAGACAGGGAAGAAAAGACTTCCAGACTACGTTGCTTTGGGGGCAGTTAGTAGGAGAAGGCGAACTTAAAATTAACCCACAAATAAAAGGAAAATATAAAAAATGATATCCAATATTTGTAAGATCAGTGGCAGGCAAACCAAGGCCTCCAGGCAGCAAGTTAGTTGAAAAAAGTAAACATAGTAATATAAAGTAATATAAAGTAAACATAGTAATATAACATCTAGTACTGTAGTACTAGTACTGTAGTACTGTAGTAATGTAGTACTGTAATACATCTAGTATTGTAGAGAAAAAGGAAGAAAGGTGCTGACATTTACCGAACATCTATTATGAGTCTAATTAGCTATAAATTATTCCAATAATTTTTTTTTTTTTGGAGAGGGAAACTGAAATGATTTTTCCATGCCTACACTGGAACAGCTGAATATTGCCATAGGAAAATGCCTCAGAGCCAGCACTCTTCCTACGACACTTACGAGTCATTATCAGAGTTTTGTGTTCTTTTTCCAGTAACAAAAGTAGAATTACATTAAATTACCCATAATTTTCCTAGGTTACGACTAGTGACCAGGAGCAACTAGGAAAGCTGGTAGGGAACAGAACAAGCTTTCTCTCAATGAACTAAATGACCCAGATGAGGATTGAGCTAGGAACCTTGGTTCACATATTCATCATTCATACCACAGATTTTAAATTAAACTCAAAGCTTCATTCTCCCTCTCTGCCTTTTAAGGATAAACTAAATAAATGACGGTTCTTGAGTCTGGAAAAAAAAAGCTGAAAGGATATCATAAAAAAGAATAGAATCACTCACCAAATACTCAAACATTTGAACTGTGAAGAAACAGCTGAAGCTTGAAAAATATATTAGACAAAAGAACATTCTGTATAACAACTTACAAACTTAGAGAACTCAATAATGGTGGCTCCAAGTTTTTAAAGTTTGGATCCAAAAAAAAAGACTTTAAAGGATATAGGGGATATTGTGCAAATATATCCTTAATCCCAAACTGTTTCATGGAGGACAATCTACAATAGTGTTATTCAAAGTGTGGTCCAGGGTTTGTAACCAGTTTGCAATGAGATAGGTACAGAAACTGAGAGTAAGCATTTAAAAACTTTTATGGTAATTTGACAGAGTAATTTTGTATTTGTTGAATTAAATGAAATATTGAGGACTGTATTTTATAAGTGGATTTTTGTTTTTTATTTTAAACCGCATGTTATTAGTACACCTCGGATTGAGGATGGGGCAGAAACTCATTCTTGACCATAACGTTTTTGAGAAATGAACCTAATACCATATGGAAATTCTCATGCTTTTGAAATAAAAGAAAATTAACACCAAGTCTCAATGTTCACATGTAAGTAACAAAATAGCACATAACACAAGTAAACGCTGGACTTGGTGTAGGTTTTTAAATTAAGCTTTATGCATTGCTCTATAGAATTGCTTGTTACAGGAGAGCAAACATGCTATAAATAAGATATGCCTTATCTCACATGGCAAACATTAATATAGAGACAGATTTTAACTATAATCCTATATTGTGCCTAAGGAAAATACTAATTAATGTGTCACTGATTACTAAAAAAATCTTTAACAGTTGAAAATTATAGATAAAAATATTTATTAATGTTTTATAGTTTAAATGATCTAATTCAAGGTTAACAAATTCATATTTGCACTAAAATCCCCATATTTTCAAAAGATAAAACATATAATAATGAAAATATCCACAAGTAAAATAGAATAGTATTTCTGCTTCTTTTTTGTATTCCAATTTTAGTATATGTGCTGCTGAAGAGAGCACCTCTTTTGTATTCCAATAATATAAATACTATAAAACTTAAGCCTCTCGACAGATGAACATATAAAGAAGAGATCTCTCTCACACACACACAGGAATATTACTCAGCCATAAAAAAGAACAAAATCTTGGGGCGCCTGGGTGGCTCAGTGGGTTAAGCCTCTGCCTTCGGCTAAGGTCATGATCTCAGGGTCCTGGGATCGAGCCCCACATCGGACTCTCTGCTCAGTGGAGAACCTGCTTCCCCCTCCCCCTCTCTCTCTGCCTGCCTCTCTGCCTACTTGTGATGTCTCTCTGTCAAATAAATAAATAAAATCTTAAAACAAAACAAAACAAAGAACAAAATCTTGCCATTTGTAACAACATGGATAGAGCTAGAGGGTAAAATGCTAAGAGAAAGAGGTGAGTCAAAGAAAGACAAATACCACAGGATGTCACTCAAATGTGTACTTTAAGAATTAAAACAAACAAACAAAGTAAAAAAGAGACAAACCAAAAAACAAGCTCTTAATTAAAGAGAACAAACATGGTTACCAGAGGGAGGTGGGTGGGGGGATGGGTGAAATAGGTGATGAGGATTAAGAGTACATCTATCAGGGCACCTGGGTGGCTCAGTGGGTTAAACCCTCTGCCTTCGGCTCAGGTCGTGATCTCGGGGTCCTGGGATCGAGCCCCGCATCGGGCTCTCTGCTCAGCAGGGATCCTGCTTTCCCCTGTCTCTCTGCCTGCTTGTGATCTCTCTCTCTCTGTCAAATAAATAAATAAAATCTTTAAAAAAAAAAAAAAAAGAGTACATCTATCATGATGAGCACTGACTAGTGTACAGAACTGCTGAATCACTATATTGTACACCTAAACTAATATAACACGGTATGTTAACTATACTAGAATTAAAATTTCGAAAAAATTTAGCCTTGCAAAAAGTGAAAAATTTTCAGGAAATCCATCCTAGCCAACAGACAATTGATACTGACACAGTTTGTAAGCTTTGCCAAAGGCGTGGTTGATATCCTACATGTAGATCCTTCTTGTAATGTTAAACTGAACATCAATCTATCCTACTCAATGCTCCATGATATTTTTACTTTGACAAAGTGAAAAAATATACTACTTAGGATCTCTGTCATTCAGTGTTAGTATTTAATTTAATTAATTAAATTGGGGGGGGAGGGAGAGAGAATCTTAAGCAGGCTCCACACCCAGCATGAAGCTGATGCAGGGCTCAATCTCACAAACCTGAGACCTTGACCAGAGCCACAATCAAGAGTGGGACGTGGGAGCTTAACTGACTGAGCCACCCAAACACCCTACAGTGTTAGTATTTTAAATGGCTGCCCAGCCCCAGCACTGCAGGATCTCTTCCTGCCCCTATACGCTGGGGACTCAATCACAATAGTCATTTTCCTAATGTTCTGAGTACTTTCTTTCCTCATGCTTCTGCCTATGGTGCTTTTAGTCCAATTTGTCTGGCATAGTCCATCCACAAGAAACTCATCTTTGTATCTCCAGTTCTAGGCATACATTAGGCTCTCAATCAATAGCAAATGAGTGTAAAATTTACAACTAGGCCAGGGTGAACGACTTCATTTTAGAGAGATTTTTAATGAAGTTAGAAGCCAAAAAAATAAAATGTTAGTCATTAAATAGTAACAACAATAATAATTAACCAGGGGACGCCTAAGTGGCTCAGTTGGTTAAGCGTCTGCCTTCGGCTCAGGTCATGATCCCAGGGTCCTGGGATCGAGTCCCACATCAGGCTCCTTGCTCAGCAGGGAGCCTGCTTCCCCCTCTGCCTCTGCCTGCCAGTCTGCCTGCTTGTGCTCTCTCTCTCTCTCTCTCTCTGATAAATAAATAAACAAACAAATAAATAAATAAATAAAATCTTTTAAAAAAATATTAACCAGAACACTGCATTATTACATTACTCTAATTTGCCACAGCAAGTTCAGCAAATTAAAAAGCATTAGATTTTGCAAAGCTACTTTTCTATTTTAGCATATCTTAATTTACAAATAGATACAGATTCTTAACTTCACATAGTTGCCTTGAATTTTTAGCCAGGCTTTTTGACACTTGGGCTTTTGATCAGTAGATAAGGAATCAGCTAAAGACTCATTTTCCACAAAAGTTTTTTTTTTTTTTTAGATTTTATTTATTATTTATTTGACAGAGAGAGAGAAACCACAAGCAAGCAGAGGCAGGCAGAGAGGGGGGGAGCATGCTCCCTGCTGAGAAGAGAGCCCGATGCGGGCCTCGGTCTCAGGACCCTGAGATCATGACCTGAGCCGAAGGCAAAGGCCCTAAACCACTGAGCCACCCAGGCAACCCCCATAAAAGCTTTCTTAAGCTAATTCAGCCTACAGAGCCCTTCTCCTTACTTAGGATTTCTTCAGTGATTAAGGAAACCTAGAGCAAGTTATTTTGCACTTGGTGACGGACTGTATTAACAGTGTCACAGAATACAGTGTACTTTAATACAGTGTACTAAAAATCCCTAAAACAGGGATTTTTTTAAAGTGCATTTTTGTATCCTTCTACAAATCTAACACATTGCTGATCTCATGGAACTGAGCAGCAGTCACTAAGAGTATGGGGTTTGGAATCAAACAGACTTGAGTTTCAACCCTGGCTCTATACTTATTAGCAGTATAAGAAAGTTACAGAATCTCTGCCTCATTTGTACAGTGGAGGTTAATGTGAGGAAAAAATGAGATAATGCATGTAAAGTACTCAGAATAGTGCCTGAAACATACAAGTGCACTAGATGGTAGCTGCAATTATCCCATAACTTAGAATCAATGTGATGAGGGGGGCCTGGGTGGCTCAGTAGGTTAAGTGTCTGTCTTCAGCTCAGGTCATGATCCCAGAGTCCTGGGATCGAACCCCACATAGGGTTCCCTGCTCAGCAGAGAGCCTGCTTCTCTCTCTCCTTCTGCTGCTCCCCCTGCTTGTGTGCTTGCTCTCTCTCTCTCTCTCTGTCAAATAAATAAATAAAATCTTTAAAAAAAGAAAAGAATCAATGTGATGAGTTGCTTAAGGTCTTCCCTCTGTTACATGACCACAGATTTGAGCGTCTCTCATTTTTATCATCATCGGAGGTTTGGGGTTTGTTTTTTGGGTTTTTGTTGTTGTTGTTGGTTTTTTGGGGTTTTTTTTTCCAGAGTTGTTTCTCCTATGCAGCAATAAAAGAGGGGCCAAAAAGAATCAGTAGACATGGGAAGGCAGAGCTGAGAATGAGCCAACGGCAGATAGTAGTTCCTAAAGGATCAGGCAGAGAAGGAGCTAATGGGAAACAGGAAGAGTATTGAGCTTCTGCTTCATGCACTATTTCCTGGTGTCTAAGAAAGAGGCAGCAGAGGCTTATCATCTAATGTGTAGCTCTAACATTTTCAAGGTATTTTTACATTATCTCACCAATCGCCTACCACAACTGAAGAGTCTCACAATTACCTGTCGATGGTGACTGTCATAACAGGTGCCCCTTTTTGGGCACTGAAGATTTGACCAAAAAGGACCTTTAGATTCTGTATTTCATTATTTTATTATATAAATCAAATGCTGTTTACTTAACTACTGCATATTCTTTTTCTATATTATTCAGGTCTCTTATTTTTCTCTTTCTCCTGTATAATGTAAGCTTGGGTTAGTAAGTTATTAAAGTGGAGAGAGGGAGAAAAAAATAAAATTATTATCAAATATGTAACTATTTATAAGATGCAGAATACCTACGAGACTTAAGGTGTAGCATTTATGGATGCACCAATAAATTAAAAGATAATTTAAATTCCTGATTGAAGCTTTGTCCTCCTTATGGATAAATAAAATATAAAAGATTGTGAAAATAAATGGAATTATATTTTAAAATGTACAACTTAAAAAACATACTTACTTTCCAAACCTCAACACGCCTGACACATAAGTCTGCCAATGAGCACAATAAAACATGAACATCCCAATAAAAGAGCAGAAAAACAACCAGTCAGGATGAGTTCCTAAGCGCACAGCAATTGAAGCTCCAACTGCCATAAATACTGAAAGAAACAAGGTTTAAGAACCATTAAGAACTAAAAATAATTAATGAAATACTTGCCATGTACTGTTTAGAAATACAATTTTAAAGACTGTAATCTTGGCATTACAATGAGGTACACTAAACAAAATTAATTTTTGAACATACTTTCAAAATACATTGTGCAAATTTGCTCCCAAATGTACACCTACCCCAAAAATTGACCATTCCAACAGCTCAGTTCATTTTTGTTTTTGAGCTATCAGCAAAAAAAGAAAAAAAAAAAGAAAGAAAAAGAAAAAAAACCTTCACTAACCTGTTGAAAGAGAGTCACAACCATGGTCAAAAAGTTCCCCTAAAGGGGAACAAGAATTTGTTCTTCTGGCTTGTTTCCCGTCAATAGCATCCAATGACTGGTAGATAAAGAGTCCCAGTGCACATAAAAGGTATGTCCAATATGGTGCCTAAAAATAAATGTAAATAATAAATACTCTTAAATGACAACAAGCTAGCTTCTCTTTGAAAATAGCTCAACCTAAGCCAATTGACACATTTTCTTGTGTTCTCACCTTACATCACCTCGGTGTTACAAAAAACATTCATAATCCTCCTTTTACAGATGAGAACTAAATTGAGAAATCAAATGAACTGTTCTAAGTCATATGGGTAGAGGGACAAAGAAGTCCATACGGTGAAAAGCACAAAAATTAAATAAGCAAGGATTAGGACACTGATTTTAGGTCCTAATCCACAGCTCTTTCAATATATTATTTACATATGGCACTAGATTTAAAATTATTCAGTAAGATTTTGCTATGAAAAAAGATCTTAAATCACAGACCTCTGCTTCCATTCATGATGGAGTATCAGGGGACTGGATCTATTTTCCCACCTTATATAACCAGAAAAGCAATAAAATAAATGAAATAAGTTTTCAGACACTGCAGGCAGTGAAGCACTGTGATCCCTGACAGAGGGAAACAAATGAGGTGAGCCCTATAACTTACTCTACCTTGGTACCTACAAGCAGACCACAGCATAAGAATGGGGAACCTGAACAGAACCCAGTGATCTTGCTATGTTGAGGAGAAATGTAGCAGAATTCAGGAAGGTCAAAGCAGCTAGAATTTGTGGAGCACAGTACTGGAGAAAAGAGGAACACAAGATCTACAGAAGGGTACCTTCGAGTCTTTGGCTGAGAAGTGACCTGTGCCTGAATGAGATAAAACTATTAACCAAAGCCAGGGAAAGAAACATTGAACAGCACAAGGCCGCATAATTCTTGAAGGCCACATAAAGCTGGGAATTTTTCATGTTCCCACTAGGCACAGCAGAAAAGACTTTGTACCTAGGACACTGGGTAGAGTTCTCAGAAATGTATTGCCTTAGCAATGGGGAGAAATTAGCCCAAGACTAAAGACCTCCTGGAAAAGTCCTAACAGACATAAAGTCCAGCCTCAAAAGAACCCAACTGATCCTATTTAACTCAACTATAGCCAGTATAAAGTACAATAACTTAAAGGGATAAAAAAAAAATCTCATACCCAAAGATATATAATTCACAATGTTTGGCATGTAATTAAAAATTCCTAGTCATGCAAAGAGGCAGGAGAATATGATCTACAAATTGAATTAAAATCAATCAATACAATCAGACCCAGGAATGACAGAAAAGATGGAATTAGATGAGACCATTAAAAGTTATTATAAATATGCTTCACATGTCCAAGAAGGTCAAGGAAAACATAAAAGACTCAAGTGAAACCCATAAATATTAAAAACAAGTATTTGAAATGTAAAATATACTAGATGAAATTGGACAATGCAGAAGAAAAGATCAATGAACTTGGAGACTACTGATGGAAACTATCTAAAATGATGCAAAGAAAGAAAAAAGACTACCAATAATTGATCTGGGTATCAGTGACTGGTGGGACAACAGAAGCAGTCTATTTTTATTGGAGTCTCGGGTAAGAGAAGAGAGGGTCGGACAATGAAAATACAAGAAATAATGGCTGAAAGATTTCCAAATGAGATGAAATTCATAAATTTGCATATCCAAGAAGCTCAACAAATACCAACAGAATAAATATTTTTTTAAAGCCCACCAAGGCACATCATAATGACAAGCCAGAGAAAAATGAAACATTATATACAGAAGTATAGATAATAGAAAGTGTAGATAATAGAGGAAAGAGTCCATAAACTTGAAAACAGGTGAATAGAAATGATGCAATTTGAACAACACAGAGAAAAAGAGATTTTAAAATGACCATTCTTTTCTTCAAGCACTTTGTAAATATACTCTTCTTCCTCAGGGACCTATGTGATGATAGGAATGGTCAACCCATATTTTTATGTCTTAGAAAGGGAGTACAGCAATATTCTTAAGAAGTAGGGTTTTGAAGTTAGATCTTGTTTGAGTCCTTAGCTCTGTCATTTAATAGCCAAGTAACCTTGGGCAAGTCACTTAACCTCTCTAAACCGTGGTTACTCACCTGTAGGATATGAATACTTACAGTTGTATCAGATGAAAAAATTCTTAGATAGCTCTTTACACAGAGCCCGGCACATAGTAAGTGCTCAGTAAAGGTTAGCTATTCTCACTAAGTTGTTCTGTATACTTTCAGTGGCAAATATAATTTTTCAAAATACCAATCTATGTATGGTTTATGGGGGAATTCTACAAATATCCAATCAGCCTGCTATCTTATTCCTCAATCTTTCTAAGTAAATAGAAGTTTACTCTGAACTAACTTTAATAAAAGCTTCATTTTTTTTTTTTTAAAGATTTTATTTATTT